>VDFB02049217.1:137200689-137336060 GCA_007258455.2 Sequoia sempervirens | reverse complement strand
CCCAAGAAAATCGTCCTTAGTTCTCCACAAAACATCTCAAGTAGAGAAAAACACTGTCGCAATAAATCAAGTGTGAACTCACTTTTCTTTATGTCGGCCACAATTTGATTTTTTTTAATTTTTCATGTTTGTCAAAAATTTAATGAAAATAATAGCCGACATTTCAACGAATGTCAAGGATAAAATTTCAAAAAATTGGAAATTACACATCAAATTTTACAAGCTCCCAATGAACATCGAATTTTACATATTTTCTTGAATAGTTTTGTCGTATTTTGTAGTCAAATGTATTAGTGATTTGTTCTAAAAAATCTAGAAATAAGTTCCACCAATGAATTTCATAATGAAGGTTCAAACTAGGGGAGTTCCAAATCTGTTGGTTACAAAATAAAGAATACAAAAAATGTATCTAATGGTGAAAACCATGCAATGGTAGTATTAGATCATGAAAAAGTAAAAAGAAAGAGTGTATCCAATAGTGAAAACCTCTCTGAGGCACTGAAGGATGAGAGATTTGACACTCTTCCTGAACATTATCAAGAAAGATATTTATTATTGGTTGAGCCTATGCAATCCACAAACATTGGAACTACAGAAACAGCAAAGACCATACACCTAGCGGCATCAATGATTGGGCAAGAAAAGATAAATTTCACCATATTCTTTGAATAAAGACAAATCAATTTTGCTTGGTCCTATGCTGACATGCTAGGAATAGATCTAGATCTAATAATGCATCATTTATCCATAGCACCTGGAGTGAAGCCAATAAAGCAAAAATTGAGAAAAATGCATCCACACATCGCCCAACTAGTGAAAGAAAAATTGAAAAAACTATTAGATGCAGGATTCATCTGACCAATCAACTATGCAGAATGGATTTCAAACATTGTATCAATCTCCAAAGCAGACAATAGCATCAAAATATGCACATATTTTAGGGAACTTAACAAGGCTTGTCCAAAGATGACTTTCCTTTGCCCAATATAGACATCATTGTGGATTTAACAGCAAGACATGATATCCTATCACTAATGGATGGTTTTTCAGGCTATAATTAGTTCAAGATTGCACCAGAAGATCAAGACAAAACAAATTTTACATACCCATGGGGTACATTTTGTTGGAATGTCATGCCTTTTGGATTAAAGAATGTTGGAGCCACCTATCAGTGTGTAATGACAACAATCCTTCATGACATCATGCACACATTCATGGATGAATATGTGGATGACCTACTAGAAAAATCATTCACTAGGGAAGGACATCTAAAAATATTGGATAAGATCTTTAATTGATTGGAAAAGTTCAATGTGCATTTAAATCCAAAGAAATGTGTATTCAAAGTAACATAAAAAATCTTAGGATACATAGTCTTGGCTAAAGGCATCAAAGTAGATCCAACAAAAGTCAAAGAAATCGTGGAAATTCCACCTCCTAATAACTTTAGCCAGCTAAGATCTCTACAAGGAAGATTTTAATCCATCAGAAGATTCATTGCGCAACTGGTGGATAAAAGTCATCATTTTACTCATTTGTTACACAAGAATGTTTCTTTTAGATGGGATGAAAGATATGAAGCTTCCTTTAATCAATTGGAACAATATTTGATGAATCCACCTATATTAGTACCACCAATAGAAGGAAAACCACTTCTACTCTACATAGCAAGTACTGAGGTATTCAATGTGTGTTTAAATCCAAAGAAATGTGTATTCAGAGTAACATCAAAAATCTTAGGATACATAGTCTTGGCTAAAGACATCAAAGTAGTACCACCAATAGAAGGAAAACCACTTCAATGTGTGTTTTAATCCAAAGAAATGTGTATTTAGAGTAACATCAAAAATCTTAGGATACATAGTCTTGGCTAAAGGCATCAAAGTAGATCCAGCAAAAGTCAAAGCAATCGTGGAAATTCCACCTCCTAAGAACTTTAGCCAACTAAGATCTCTACAAGGAAGATTCCAATCCATCAGAAGATTCATTGTGCAACTGGTGGATAAAAGTCATCCTTTTACTCATTTGTTACACAAGAACATTTCTTTTAGATGGGATGAAAGATGTGAAGCTGCCTTTAATCAATTGGAACAATATCTGATGAATCCACCTATATTAGTACCACCAATAGAAGGAAAACCACTTCTACTCTACATAGCAACTATTGAGGTATCTTTGGGAGCTCTGCTAGCACAAGAAGACTCTACAGGAAAAGAAAGGGCCATTTACTACATTAGCAGAACACTGAGTGGCTATGAAATTAACTATACATTCATTGAAAAAGCTTGTTTGGAAGTGGTGTTTGCTACTCAAAAATTGTGACACTAAATGTTAACACATACCATCAAACTAATAACCAAGATAGATCCATTAAAATATATACTCAGCAAAGCCACTCTAATAGGAAAATTAGCAAAGTGGGTGATGATATTGAGTGAATTTGACATTCAATATGTGGATAGAAGAGAAATCAAGGGCCAAGTAATTGCAGATCATTTAGGTGAAGCACCATTGCAAGACAACACAACATTGGATATTATACTTTGATGGGTCTTAGACTCAACATGGATTGGATGCTGGAATCTTATTTGTTACTCCTCAAGGACACACTATCCCAAAATCTTATAGGTTGATGTTCCCTTGCACAAACAACATGGTTGAATATGAAGTACTAATCATTGGTATCAAGGTAGAAGTGGAATGGAAAATCACAGAATTACAAGTTTATGGAGATTCTCAATTAGTCATCAATCAAGTTAATGATGACTATCAAACAAAAGATGACAAGTTGATGCCATATAATAGAATTATAGATGACTTCAAGAAATACTTTGTTGAGATCAAGTTTGAACAAATTCCAAGAATAGACAATAAAGCTGCAAATGCCATGGTAACCATCGCTTCTTTTTTACAAATACCAAAAAAATGAAGTGGTTGTGAGTTCATGGTGGGACAATTTTTTAATCCCACATATGACAATCATAAATCCCAAGTTGTGTGCCATCTAGTTGATGTTGATTCTTCTATCTATGGGAAGATTTATTCCTATCTGAGAGACAATACCCTTCAACCTGATCTATCCCAAAACCAAAAACACAATTTTATCTATCAAGCAGCCTGATACACCTTGATAGTTGATACACTTTACCAATGAGTTCTTGATGGTACTCTCCTCCAATGTCTTGAATGTGATGAATTTGAAACTACCTTACAAGAAGTTAATGAAGGTATTTTTGTACTCATTCAAGTTTTCTTACTCTAGCTAAGAAACTCCTATGCTTGGGATATTATTGGCCAAACATGGAGAAAGAATCTTTTCAATTTGTTAAGAAGTGCAAGAAGTGTCAAGTCCATGGAAATCTCATACATGCGCTAGTGAAGGAGCAACAACCATTCACATCAACCTGGACTTTCTATCAATGGGGACTTGATCTTGTGGGTAAGATTCATCCATCTTCCTCTAATGGACATAAATTCATAATCACAGCCACCGAGTATTTCACAAAGTGGATTGAATCCATCCCATTAACCACGATCACTAGTAAACAAATTTCCTCCTTAATCCTAAACTACATTGTCTATCGGTATGGCATCCCTAGCTCCATTGTCACTGATAATGGTAGACCCTTCAAAAACCAAGATGTACAAGAACTTTGTGAAAAATTTCATATCCAACACTAATTTTCCACAACCTATTACCCTCAAGGGAATGGCCAAGTAGAAGCCTCAAATAAGACCATTTTGAAAATCTTGAAGAAAACTGCCAATGATGTTGGACGTGACTAGCATGTTCAATTAAACCCTGCCTTGTGTGCATATCATACTAGCATCCACACCCCTACAGGAGCCACACCATATGCCCTTGTGTATGGATCAAAAGCCATATTACCCATTGAAGTTAAGTTACCTTCACTTCAGGTGTCATTGAAAGGAATCATTTCAGAAAAAGACTATCGAGTATCTAGAGTACAGGAGTTGGAATTGTTAGATGAATGTCATCAGCATGTTGTTGATCATATGAAAGCTTATCAACAAAGAATGTCAAGGAGCTATAATCACAAGGTCAGACAAAGAAAATTTTAGGTTGGCGACTTGGAACTAAAAGAGAATCCTCGCAATCAACAAGATTGGGAAAAGAAGGGAAAATTTGAACCTAATTGGTTAGGTCCTTTAGTTATTGTATCAGTCTATGGATCTGGAGCATATTAGTTATCTACACCTAAAGGGGATGTTTGAAGAACCTATCAAAAACATTCATCTCAAGAATTTTTATACATAACTCATCTAGTGCATGGTTCAAAAACTAGAAAAATCCAAAAAAAGCAAAAAAGCTGAAAATCCAAAAAATTCAAAAAAGCCAAAAAATCCAAAAAAAAGCAAAAAAAAAAATTCAAAAAAATCATAAAATTAGAAAAAGTGCAATAAAAATAAGTACTGAAAACCTGGCAACAGGTGCTATTTGTGATAGATTGACTTTTCCATCTATTGGAACATGTGTCAGTCATCCACTTTTTTCCATCTTTATGCCTGACCATCAATAAAAAACCTCATGTACATATCCAGGCGTTGTGGTCGTGTCTCACCTTGGCTTGGTGATCATTGGGAAATAAATGGTTGGTTTCTCACTGGAGGAAAAATCTTGAACTCACTAGGTGAAATCTACTTTGAGCTTAAAACAACAAACAAGAAACAATAAGACAGTAGCAAACATAACGATCACAACAAAACTCAACATTGAACTTCTATCACATTTTTTAGAAAACTGACCATCCAAATCAACAACAAGATTAGTCAAAACAAATCTCACTAGATGATGTTCTTCTAAATCATGGTTTAATCAATTTAGCATAAATGTTCAACTGTTGTATCTTGATTTTTGTTATCATTTCTCTTGAGCAACTCAAGGATGTCATGGACTAGAGAAGCTATGATGGAGTATGATATTTTTCTTTGTCTGTTGTTTGTGAGTTGATCATTACTACTATGTAAATTTGTCACATGACATGATCTACAAAGTATCATTGATGACATTCTGGATTTGAGTAGGAAAGTGATTAATTCTTGTCTATTTTACACAAGCAATACTTAGTTCATCTCAGTTCAATTATACCTAGATGTTTCTATTACCTTGCAATATCAAAAATCTATGGAAGTGTAATCAGGTCATCATGATTTAATTATACCATTGGTGTTTGTACTAACTTTCAACATATAAAAAGCTCAATGATGATAACAAGCACAACAAATCAGCTGACAAGATGACAACATTGCATATTTAGATTTACATGGTTAAGATAGACTACATCCATATTAGTTTTTCTATGTGAATTTTAGGTTTTCCAAGGCTGGAAAATTTCAAAATGATTTTACCCTCTCATTAAAAGGTTGAGTACATTTGACATAAAAAATATATATCATTCACATGTAGTTGCATAATCATTATCATGCATACATTAGAAAGTATTATCATAGGTCATCCATCCATGCATTAGATCATATATTTGCATTAGAAAAATACAAAAAGATAAAGTGCATCACATCTTATCTACATGATCAAATCCATATATCATAAAGTATCATCCATAAGGCCATATAGAATCATAATCCATGCATCATCATTTCATTATTGCATCCATACACAACCATGCATAATAATATCAACATCACATAACATATAGGGTGGAAATAAAATGTATTCGTCATAAAAAGAATGAAGAAAACATATAGATCAATAGCCTCCATTGCATCTCATATAATCTCAAAATAATCAATGTCAAGTGTACAATGATATCACAAAATATGGAGAGATCCATCAACAAAATGGCAAGAAACCATAAAGTCCTCAACTGAATTAGTGAATACATCAAGCATCAATACATCAAATGTGAGCACAAAAGCTATGTGTTGCTCCCCCTAGATAATGTAGGCCTCGCTATACTTTTGTTTGCACCAACAGATGGACCTGTACCAGGATCTTTTCTTGATGGATCTTTGAGAAGTGGCCCAGTCACACCTCTACTCGTAGACTGTGACTGACTCTGACCTGACCTAGAACTGATAGATTGTGCATAACTAGGGGCACGTTGCTCTACAAGAACCACTTGATAATACAGTGATCTATAGTACTCTATCTCTTGGGATGAATGTCAAACCTCTCTGAGCATATCCCTTGCAGTAGTCCCCTCAGAAACTCTTTACAATCTCTTGGCTAGGGCCTCTATATGCTCATATATCTATTTCATGAAATTTCTCTCTACTTTCAAAGAGGCAATTTTCTCATGTGCCTGTGCTAATTGTACCTGTAATCCTTCCACCTGTAACTGTAAGGCATTTATCTGTGCTACTTGTTGATGGGAAGGCATGTGAATCTAAATATGGGATGGTCCTGCCTATTGTTTTCCTAAGGGAACCATATATCTCCTCCTCCAAGGTACATCCCCTCCATCTCCATCATCCCCTCCATCCCCTCCATTTCCCTCCTCATCATCACCAGCTCCCCCATCCCTCCTCCATCTTGGTGTGTGTTGTGGTGCTCTCTCATCATCATCAAATGCTGGTATTGGCTCATCAGGATTGGATATCCTCAATATGGCATGTGTGAAGAAATACTCAGCATACTCATCCATCATCACTTTAGTCATGATCACCAAACAATAATCCCATACCTGTGGCTACAATCCAAAATACTCCTCGCAATTTGTATCATATGATATGGTGGGTTCCCACTCAGGAATATCCTGTTGTCTCTGAGCATATAATGCAACTCCCTAGGGAATCCCTTGAAATCGGCCATACTGACAAAGCCCCCTCATGAGCATGAATCTCTCAATAACAAACCAGGTCCATCCAATCAAATATCTCAAAGTGCAAACATATGGCATCTCAAGATCATCCTCGGGCCACTACTCACAATCTAAGTATGGTCGCTATGTGACGGTCTCCAAATCATCAAGAACTCACCACCAATACTCCAATTTTCCTAGCTTGTGTTGGAAAATACCACCTACGTACCGGAAGACATATGGCCTACCAACCAGATGATCTCTCTCTGCTACAGGACGAGTAACAACTATATGCTCCCAATCCCAAATCTGAAGTAGTCTCAATCTAGCTGATAAACTCATGGCTCCAAGATGCACCATCTAATACAGATCATGATATAAATGAGCTAACATATAGGAACCCCATGCATATTGGATCCCCTACGTGATCATACTCTCTAGTATCCTGCCCCAGCCAATGGATAGTCCATTTGACCTATGATCGAGACATAAGAAACCTCCAACAAACCCAGGTAGAAAAAATGGTAATGGCTCATAAGAATCAACCATATCCTATCACAAGATATCGTAACCATGAGAATCCCCAATATCTGGTACACATCCTCTAGAGTAACTGCCATCTCACCGGTAGCCAGATGGAAAGTGTTGTGGTCGCTATGCCATCTCTCAGCTAATGCACTCAATAGTCCCATGTTTATCCTATTCTTGGGCATATCAAGCAAGGAAGATAAACCACATCATCCAATAACATCCAAATCCGCTTGCACCAGACATGGAATCATATCCCAAGTCTTTGGGTAGCGCTCCGGAGATTCAAGAACTTGTAACTCCTCCTATAATCATGACATCACAAATCAACATTTTATCAATCAACCTATCAATCAATCTAATTAGGTCAAATGATATTTCAATCAAATCTTGTAGTGTCTATCATTGACTCTCATCCATCATGAGGTCAATCGTCATCTATCCTATCATTGAATCTCATCCATCATGAGATCAATCATCATATATCATATCAAACATCACCAAAACAATGACTGACATGATCATCAAGCATCAAAAGTAAGGCGAAAAATCAACATTTCATCAATTATGGTGTCAATGCACCAAAATAGTGCATCTATGTGCTAAATATATCAATGTGCTAATACAGTCAATAGATGCGCCACTTTGCAACATAAATGCGCTAAAACCCTAAATGCTCTAATATAGACAACATATGCACCATTTTGTGACATAAATGCCCCAAGTCTATCAATGCACTAAAACATTCTATCTATGCGCTAAAATGCAATTCACAGATTTTCAAAACATAAAAATGTGCAAAAAACATATTCAAATTTCTAAAGGTGGTTTCTCGAGGTACATATCAGAGGTCCATACATAGTAGGGCAGTTGTTTCATTGAACTCGCTCGAATCAATGAGTGTGGTATGGGATCACCATCTTTCTAAATCACTCAATTAGCTCAATCACTCAATTGCAAATGAATTCAAATGAGCTTCGTTTTCACCTTTTTACCTCTTAAAGGGGTAAATGGAGGGAATTTAAGTGGGATTATTTTTATTTTCAAAAAGGGCATCAATTAATCAATTGGCAGGGTCAGTATTCTTTATCGAGAGATAAATTATCTCAAAATCATAAAAATTTGAAAATCCTCATAAAATAAAATAAAATAAATTCAAAAATTCAAAATATCCTAAAAATTAAAAAATTTACCGATTTATCTCCCAAGGGGGCATACACGCATCATCACTCGAAAATTAGCGTATAGGCCATATCAAAAAAATTTATCACCATGATCAACAAATTTTTCTTTGAAGCAATGTGTCACATACACATCACTTCAAAGAGGGGAAAAATGTATACACTCAAATTTGTTCTAGAGGATTAATTAAATACAAGTTATTTAATTAATAATCTTTAATTCTTCTACTTATAAATAAATTGAAAATTTTATTTATATAGTTCATTTTCTCTAGTTCTTTCTATCCTAAATCATTTTCTTCATATCTTAATTAAATGAACAAATTTAATTAGTTTGTTTTATTTAATTAACCTCCTCTCATTAAATTTTAATTTTAAATTTGAATTTAGGCACATGTCTACTAACTTCTTCCCACCTTCCACCTCATCATATGTCTCAAGAAATTAAATATTTCTAATATTTAATTTTACATTTATCCTCAACAAATTCTAACTAATTTGGGACACTTGGCCTTCATTTCCATTTATTCCTCTTCACACTTGGCAGTTTGTTCTTATGAAGGGAACACGCTTCCCCTTTTCTCTCTAACCTATTCGTCTTCAATTGTACATTCTCCAGATTGAATCCAAACCATTGATTTTTGCCACTTAGGTTCATGCCTTGGAAAATCTATAAATAGGCCCTCATTTACAACAAAGAGAGAGAGAGAGAGCTAAGCATTTGTTCAAGTAATTATACTCTACAAAATTTTAATTAGCACTGTCATTTAGTGAGCATTTTAGCATCAAGTAGTTTAATAATGGCATTTTCATTAGCAGCATCTTAATTACAACATTTTCATCATATTCTTTTCATACAACAACAACAACATCATTATCTTTGCATATCATCTATAGCTAGTTTATCAATCATGTAATGTAGGAAGCATCTCTTGCATTTCCAACATCTCTCATTCTTCAAGTTTTCATTTGGGAAGTCATGTGCACAAACAATCTGAGAGCAAACTGACTTAAAGAATCCTCAGAGATAGAGGACAATGAGATGGCATTGGGGAATTGTTTGTTTCAATTTTATTTTTATTGGATTTCCTTGATATAATGTTTCATTGGTGTGTTGTATAGGTTTTATTTGCTTATACAGATTATTTATACACACACATGGCCCTAATAATTTATTCTCTTTTGGTGCACTCACCAACCCAAGATTGAAGCTAGCTACGATTTTATTATGCCTCATCACCCCACTCATAACATATCTAATACATTATTTCATTGAACATTTTTCACTCTCAACTATATCATAGTTATATTTTTTTCTTTATAAATGGGACACTCATTGATTTGGTTTATCTAGTTATAAACATTAGATATCAATTTTCTATGACAATGTCACATCTATTAAAATGCGCATTGGGTTAACCTCAAGTGTGCATCTATAATCCATCTTATTTTAATTTTAGCTCATACTTGTTAAATCTATCTTACTTAGGTTTAATTCACCTCATTATTCAAGAGCAATTTTTATTTAAAATTTTATAGATAAAAAGTTATCAAAATAAAAATATATGATAGATATAACTATAAGTAAATTTTAAAATGAAACTATAAGTATACATGTAAAGAGAATATTAGAAGTTCTTTGTTTTTTTATTTTTTATCAAAATTGTAAAGCTCTATTGAAGAATACATACAATTTATATTTGTATATTTGGAAATTTCATTTCGTGTCCTTTTCCCTTATATTTTGGGCTCACTTTGATTAGAGCATCCTTTATACTTTGATTGAAAGTATCCTTCATTTAAGTCTACAAGTGGCATATTCTTGTGTAAATTTTGGCTCATGATATTATTCTACTTTGATCCCATCATTAGTTATCCCTATAAGCTAGTATCGATCCATAGATCTCCCATTTAAAAACTTGCAATTGTGGTTTTATCATTGTGTCTAGCAGATAAGCTTTATACAAATGATAAAGGTTTTTACGACTACATTCATGGGTGGTACACCCCTTGTTCTCATTTAAAACCAAGCATGAAGCTGGAACAAAATTAAAATCTAAAATAATTAAAGGGAAATGGTTTTTGAATTTAAAGATTGTTTCTAAGGATGGAGAAGGAAAACCATACAAGACTAGTGCCTTCCTTGGGTTATAGTGTCACATATGCACATCATACTCTAATGTATAACATAATCTTGATGACCTATAAGCATCTATCACATTATGATAAAAGGTCTGCTTAAGCTTGTCATGAAATTATACATAACAATCCACCTGAAAATACAATACCCTCATTAAATACATGCGAGCATTTACACCACTCCTTGAATGAATAGCAAACAAACAGATAAATCAAACAAAAAATATGTTTGAAGAACCTTAATAGCCTTATTATTTTAATTCACAAGGTATTATAACTGATAGTTGGAGACAATTACATAACATTGTGTATTCATATCTCTACATTCAAGTTACAAGCATATTACAATATATGGACTTACAACATAAGGATATTCACCCTTAGAATTCAATAGTTACAATACATAGCCTTCTTCATGGCCAAAACCCAAAAGCTTAGAGCCTCCCAAAACTTCAGAACCGTTACAAATGAAAGGAAGATTATATTATAAACAGAATGAAGAAACTCATATTTAATCTCTGCTTGGCACCTACCACAATTTCAACCCTTTGATTTGGAATTTGGAATATGTCATTTTACCCTAATCCTCACTCTTCATCTCATCTACTCCTTTATTTGTAACTAAAGCTTGTTTATCTCATTTTTTCAATCTCGTGGACAACTTTTACTTGCATGTAAAAAACTCATTTACTAGCTCCATTTTCACTTATAATTTAAAATTTTCACCTCCAAATATTTATCAAACTTACTAGGAGTTAAATAATGATTCTACTTAAGCATTTTACTCTTCAGAATTGCCCTTGTTGTCTATAGCTAATTTAGGCATTTTGGAAAATAGCTAATTAGAAACCATTTGTTGCTACATTTAGCCTACAACTAATTTTGTCTCAATTAACTTTCACTTTCTACCTCCCCATTTCCACTTGAAACAAATTTAACATCCTCATTTGTTCAAGAAACTCGAAATGAAGCTAGGTCTGATTAAGAAATATCTCTAGTAAAAACAAAGCATAAGAAAACCTCTATAAAAAAATTCTTTGACCATGGATCACTTTTCCAAATTTCCATGGAAGGGAATTATTATGATTGCAGTAGCACTTTAGCTTGAATAACACATGAAAAACACTTGAATCTTTACCCAAAATGATGTCTATATATTGGGATAGATTATTGAGTGATTTTTGAGGTTGTGTGGGTCATTTTAGCTTGGACAATAACCAAAAAGGTCAAAACACCACTGAAATCAATCCTCGAGCCTTTGAAATGCGTGTTAGGTTGTTTGCATGGTTGGTGGGCATTTGAAAATACTTCATATAACATTAAAAGGATTACAAGGGCGTGGAGATTATTGTTGGCCACTTTTCGAAGGTGAAAACAACAATTTCCATCAATTGACTAGCTCCAAAACTTCCTCTGAAGCTCCCTCATGTGGATAGCCATCATTTCCAACAAAGAAAACCCTTATTTGCAATTATGTAGTCCTCTTTCTGGTGATTGCTTTCCCTTCTGTGGAATCGTGGAATGCTCATTAAGGGCAATTTTTTTTTTTAATTTTTTCAAAATTCTCATAAAAAAACATTTTTTTATGCCCAACTTACCTTTGTAAGAAATAATACATTTATAAAACCATTAATCATGCCTTAGAAACTATTTAAAACATATAAAAAAGTTTTAAATAATTTCAAAATTTTAACATAGTGAAATAGGCAATTTTAATTTCTTCTCATGTCAAAGGATGAAATTGATGCTATGGGCACAAACGACCACTAGAGGCCATGAAAAATTTCAAGGGGTCATAATAAATTATTTATATCATTGTACAATTACCAAAAAATGTAAAAAAAATAGATTTGTTATACCTCCTTTGTAAAATGGGCCCTCTGGAAGGGTGCTTAATTTTTTTTAGTTTAGGCCTCAAATCACCTCCAATGGCTATTAAAACAAAGATGTAAGCATTTGAGGACAAAATAATACCTATGTCATTGCCAAAAATGAGCTACCCAAAACTTTTAATGGGACCCCTCGAACCCGCTCTAAAATGGTGAAACATTAAAATTTGGCTCAAAACTCATCCAGGAGCCACGAAACTGAGTTTGCACACTCATGATGAATTAAATAAACCTTTTTACAAAGGAAATTTCATGACGAACCCTGGATTGAAAATGTAATGTCCCCAAATTTTTGGTAAAGTGACCTAATTAATTTAAGTTGTCCAAGAATCAATATTATTTCAAAAGGATGACTATAATTAATTATTTTAACTAAAATAAAGTGGAAATCATAAAAATTAAAAAAGGTCACTTATTAAATTTTAAGTTTCTTCTAGAAGTTGGGGTTAGTTACAAGCTAGATTCTTCTCGAAGATTCATTGGAGCCTTTAAATGGAGTTGAGTGCAAAGCTTTTGGGCATCCATTGTTGAATTGATATTTCTTATGCATTATTGCAAAGGCTTGAATCTCGGATTCAACTAAATACTTGAGAACAAAAACCTTTAGTAGATTGAAAGGGTTGGATGAAAACCCAACTCTTTCCAAGAGTGGATTTGTGATGGAGTTCACATTGAGCTTATTGATTTCAAATTTGGAGCTTCAAGGGTATTTGTTGTGGAGAGAAAATTGGGAAATTTTGTGAGTCTTCTCCGAAGATAAAATGTCTAGGATTAACTCATATATAATGTGATATCTATTTTCATTCAGTGGTAATCATTACAATCTTTAATTTCATGGTTTTTGTTAATTTTTAGAATCAAAAGATTTTTCAGTTTGGGGTTTTATTATGGAATTAAATAACATAAGGGAAGTTGAACATTTGAATGCCTAGATTTGAATTCTTTAAATATCTGTTGATTTCCTCAATAATTGTGGCACCTTTTCAAACTGTGGGGAAAGCTATTACTATTTAAGGGATCAATTTCATGATTTAAGCGCAAACATAAACAATAAAGATATCGAGCTTTTGCAAGGCATGGTCTTTCTTGGAAAATAAAGATGAAGGCATCGAGAGAGACAAGGAAGCCATTTAGAAGCTATCGGGTGCTTTTAACTTGTGTGCTATAGATAAAGAAAAAATAGAAGACTAAAAGCAATCACCAACCTTTTCTAAAGGAATTCATGGGTTTTCTAGAAGCATATGCAAATCAAATGGGGAATATCAGCTACCTTCATATTTCTGAAAGACTACATTTCCTTTATGGAAATCACATATAATTAATACTCAATAACAATTAATTCAGATAAAACTAATTCAAGAAGAGGATGAGAAGCCGCTAGGTCACGAGAGTTGCTTGAAGAATTGGAAGTCAGTAAAAGAATTTTGTTTTATGTCATTCCATTTATAAAAGGAATTTCCATTAGTTGAAGAGGTCGATAATATTATCATTCCATCAAATCTTCACAAAGGACAAATTCTAATAGGTATGGCAACACCTTTGAATGGAATGACTATATTAGGGAAGCCATGTGAAGCACTAGAGCAAGTCAAGAGTCTCAAAGGAGGACATGGTTGCTATCTGGGCAGTTCGTGACACTTCTGAAGCATTCCTATACACATAAGAGGGTCGACTTGAATTATATATGCTTGGCATTGGAGCTTACATCTATTGGATGTGTCCCTTATTGGAGGTTTCAAACATTTTATCTATTGCTACAAGTATTTCAATCTGTCTTAAATCTCTAGGTCTGAGCATTAAGCATAGTTTCCTTAGTGAATGAATAATATGCTCCAAGTCTGAGTATACCTTGTAGTTTTTTGGATAAACTATTTGTAAAAATCAGTCACTAACACACTAAAAAATTACTACTATAATCCTCTTTAGTGCTGATATCAAAGAATTGTATTTAGTGAACTATTGCAAGGATTTGATGATAGTCTTTTGTTGCTACAATTCCCAAATATCATTAATGTATTGGAGTCCAATATCAAGTCAGAAAATGTATGCCATGATCTGAGAAGTAACTCTATACAAATTTGAAATGTGCAATCAAATGGTGATTCTGAAGCAGTATCAGATTGGGATTTACTTTGTAGTTGAAGTTTATTTTATGTGCATGATAATTATTAGTTTGATAAAATGATTCATCTATCAAATTGAGAAAATTGAAAATATCGATCAATCTGAGTTAAGGATATTATAGTGGTATTTGAGACTTGATCTTTCCAACCTGGAGGGCTTAGAGTTATTGTATGCAACCACATGAAGTTGATCCACACAGATACCTTACTCATAGAAGAGCAGATCAACAAGAGAATCTAATTGTTCATACACAACATGAAATGATGGGTAATAGAAGGGGTGGTAGTCCACAAAGGAATGAAGCTAATGATGATGAGAGAGAGAAGCAAGAGAAATCATAAGAGGTATTGCATCAGGGCAGCAACATGTGGCAAATGTTTTACAATAGCTTACAACAACCATAGAACAAATGAACATTACTAGAAGGAAGAACAGTGAGCAAGAAGATAATGAAAGTGGAGTTGGGACTCCCAGGGCACAAAGGACACCTACATGAACCATCGAGAGACCTTTGCAACAAACCTTTTTTTCCAAGGAATGATCTAGAAGAAGAGATTGGTGAAGTAGATGAAGTTGCATCATTCACAGATAATGAGCTATGAAAATGCATGATGAGTGGGAAACACTTTAACACAACATTTCAAGGACTTATTACCCTTTCCCCCAATACATGGAACAATGAAGAGATAGAAGGGAAAGACAAGAGAGGATGCAAAGGAAACATAATAAGGACCTTAAGCAATCCACGAGAAAAATCACACTTCCTAGATTGGATGGTAGTGGGAAGACAAGTGCTAGAGCATGGATACACAAATTGGTTACCTTCCTAAAACTTAGGCCTATGCAGGAGGAGGAAGCAATCAAATTTTCTATTATGCATCTTGAGGGCATTGCATATGATTGGTGGCATCATGGTTTGGTCACTCAAAACCATGGTTTGATTCATTCTTATGTCAAGTTTAGTAATAGATTGATTGCACAATTTGACAAGAAGGATGTGGAGCTATATTATAGAGAGCTAGCACAACTAAAATAGAGTGGGCATGTGGAGAGATATGTTAATGAGTTCCAAAGGATTGTTGTTATGGTGCCCGATGTGACTAAAAAGAGGGTGGTAATGTTGTTTATTGAGGGATTAAATGATAGGATGAGAGGGATAGTCAAGGAACTTAAGCCTAACACTCTTCATGATGCCATCCACTTGGCACTAGATCTTGATACATCATCTTCTACACCTAAGCACCAAAATAAGAATTTCAAGGATAATAAATTAGAACACAAGTCAAATGGGGGAACTCCAAACCAACCCAAGCCTATGCAAACTATGATGGATTTTGGAACAAGGAATGAGCTATGTAGGAAGAAGTTGTGTTTTACTAGCAAGGAACCATGGGACTCAGGTCACAAGTGCCTTGGGAAAGGCAAGGTGTATTACATAGAGGTCTATTATGATATTGATGAGGAGATTGACATGAGTTCAAATAGTGATCTTGAAAAGCAACCACATAATGATGCCAACACAAGAGATATAGCTCATGGTACTATTGCAACACTATTAGGAGTTTCTAAGTATCATCCTTTTCAAGTGAGAGGAGTTCTTAAGGGACAATATATTACTTGTTTGACTCACAATGGAGCTACTCACAACTTCATTGACAAGGGATTGGTTGTGAGGAAGGGATTGTTGGCTAAGGAATTTTTAGGTTGTAGGGTTATGATGGTGGATGGATTTAAAATGAGTTGTACTAAGAAGGTTCCTCATTTGAGTGTGTAGTTAAATGATTATGCGGTCACTAATGATTTTTTATGTGGTTGAGATTGGTGAATCTGATGTTGTTTTGGGAATTCAGTGGTTACAGTCACTTGAGAGATATATCCAGGATTTCCAATGGATGGAGCTAGAGTTCACAACAAATGGGAAGAAGATTGTGTTGAGAGCTTTAGCAGATGGTTCTCCAAGTGTAGTGACAACACAGAGGATGGAGGCTCATTTTATGGATGATGAGGTAAATGATTCTACATGTTGCATGATATTTTCACTTCTGATTATGAGTCATCACACTTATGAGGATTTGCGGAGCATGGCAATCAAAGTAATGTATTGGTATTGTGCAAAGAATAAGGTATGTGATGATGAGTTTTCTGATTACATGTTGAAAATAATTATTCTACTTTCCAAGAGAGATAAGGTGATGTTATTTGCAGATCTTTTGCAATGTAGTATTTTAGATATTTGAGTTTGCATATTTCAAAGATTGATATAGGACCCTAGAGGTTGCTATTGGGTATGCAAGTATTGATTGCTTGGGACAAGGAATCTCCAAGAAGGGGGGACTATAATGTCCCCAAATTTTTGGTAAAGTCAAGTAATTAATTTAATTAATTTAATTAATTTAAATTTTCCAAAAAATAATATTATTTCAAAAGGATGACTTTAATTAATTATTTCAATTAAAATAAAGTGGAAAGAATAAAATATTGAGAAAATGTCACTTTACTAAATCAAGTTTCTTCTAGAGGGTGTGGTTAGTTACAAGTTAGCTTCTTCTGGAAGATTCATTGGAGCCTTTAAAAGGAGTTGAGTGCAAATATTTTGGGAATCCATTGTTGAATTGATATTTCTTATGCATTATTACAAAGGATTGAATCTTACATTCAGCTAAATCTCTGAGGTTGAAAACCTTCAGAAGAGTGAAAGGTTTGGACGAAAACCTAACTATTTCCAAGAGTGGATTCGTGACAAAGTTCACATTGAGCTTATTGATTTCAAGTTTGGAGCTTCAAGAGTTGTGGAGAGCGAATTAGGAGATTTCGTGAGTCTTCTCCAAAGACAAAATTTATAGGATTAACTTGATATATTAGGTGATATCTATTTTCATTCAGTGACGGTCATTATAATCTTTAATTTTAAGGTTTTTTTTAATTTTTAGAATCAAAAGATTTTTTAGTCTGAAGTTTTATTATGGAATTAAATAATGTAAGGTAAGTTGAACATTTTAATGCTTGGATTCAAATTCTTTAAATATCTACTGATTTCCTCTATAATCATGGCACATTTGCGAAGTGTGGGGAAAGCTATTACTTTCTAAGAAGGGATCAATTTCAGAATTTGAGTACAAAGATAAATAATAAAGATATCAGGCTTTTGGAAGGGATGGTCTTTGTTGGAAAATAAATACCAAGGCATTGAGAGAGACAAGGAAGCCATTTAGAAGCTATTGGGTTCTTTTTGCTTGCGTGCTATAGATAAAGACAAAACAAAAGACTAAAAACAATCGCCAACCTTTTCCAAAGGAATTCGTCAGTTTTCTGGAAGCATATGCAAAACAAACAAGGAATATCAGTTACCTTCATATTTTCTTAGGACTATATTTCCTTTATGGAAGTCACATGTAATTAATACTCATCACCAGTTAATTCAGATAAAACAAATTCAAGAAGAGGATGAGAAGCTTCCACGTCACAGGAGCTGCTTAGAGAATTAGAAATTAGTAAATGATCAAATTTGATATGCCATTCCATTTATAAAAGGAATTGCTATTAGTTGAAGAGGTCAATAATCTTATCGTTCGTCAAAACTTCACAAAGGAAAAATTCTAATAGTTGTGGAAAGACCTTTAAATGGAGTGATTATATTAGGGATGTCATGTGGAGCATTGGAGCAAGTCGAGAGTCTCAAAGGAGGACATGGTTTTTATCTAGGTAGTTTGTGACACTTTTGAAGCATTCCTATGCATATAAGAGGGTTGAATGGAATTATATCTGCTAGGTGTTGGAGCTTACATCTACTGGACGTGTCCCTCATTGGAGGTTTCAGACATTTTATCTATTGCTATGGGTATTTCAATTTGTCTTCAATCTCCAAGTTTGAGCATTAAGCATAGTTTCCTTGGTGAATGAATAATATTGGTTAGATGAATAATATGCTCCAATTTTGAGTGTACCTTGATGTAGTTTTCTAGATAAACTGTTTGTAAAAACCAATCACTAACACACTAAGAAATTATTACTATAATCCTCTTTAGTGTTGATATCAAAGAACTATATTTAGTGAATTGTTGCAAGGCTTTGATGCTAGTCTCTTGTTGCTGCAATTCCTGAATATTAGTAATGTATTAGAGTCCAATATCAAGTCAGAAAATGTATTCCATGATCTAAGAAGTAACTCTATATATATTTGAATTGTGCAATCAAATAGTGATTTTGAAGTAGTATCAAATTGGGGTTTACTTTCTAGTTGAATTTTATTTTATGTACATGATAATTATTAGTTTGATAAAATGCTTCATCGATCAAATAAAGAAAATAAAAAATATCAATCAATTTGAGTTAAGGATATTATAGTGTTATCAAAGCCTTGATCTCGCCAGCCTAGAGGGTTTGGACTTATCATATGTAGCCACATGAAGATGGTCCACATAGATACTATACTCTTAGAAGAGAAAATTAGTAAGAGAATCCAATTGTAGGTACACTAAAAGACACAATGGGTGATAGAAGGGGTGGTAGTCCACCAAGGAATGAATCTAATGATGATGAGAGAGAAGCAAGATAAATCAATTGAGGTATTGCAGAAAGGCAACAACATGTGGCTAATGTTTTACAACAACTTATAGCAGCCATATGACAAATGAACATTCCTAGAAGGAAAAACCATGAGCAAGAAGATAATGAAAGTGGAGTTGGGACTTCTAGGGCACAAAGGACACCTACACGAACCATCAATAGACCTTTGTAATTGACCCTTTTTCCAAGGAATGATCTAGAAGAAGAGTTTGGTGAAGTAGATGAAGTTGCATCATTCATAGGTAATGTTATGACAATGCATGATGAGTGGGAAACACTTTAACACAACATTATAAGGAATTATTACCCTTTCCCTAATACATGGCACAACGAAGAGATAGAAGGGAAAGACAAGAGAGGATGCAAGGCAACATAATAAGGACCTTAAGCAAGCCATAAGAAAACTCGCACTTCCCACATTCGATGGTAGTGGGAAGACTAGTGCTAGAGTATGGATACACAAATTGGATACATTCCTAACACTTATGCCTATGTAGGAGGAGGAGGAAATCAAATTTGATACTATGCATCTTGAGGGCAATGCATACGATTGTTGGCATCATGGTTTGGTTGATCAAAACCATGGTTTGATTCATTATTATGCCGAGTTCAGTAATAGATTGATTGCATGATTTGATAAGAAGGATGTGGAGCTATATTATAGAGATTTAGCACAACTAAAATAGAGTGGTCATGTGGAGACATATATTAATGAGTTCCAAAGGATTGCTATTATGGTGCCTGATATGACTGAAAAGAGGGTGGTAATGTTGTTTATTGAGGGATTAAATTATAGGATGAGAGGGCTAGTCAAGGAACTTAAGCCTAGCACTCTTCATGATGCTATCTAGTTGGCACTAGATCTTGATACGCCATCTTCTACACCTTAGCACCAAAATAAGATTTTCAAGGATAATAAATTAGAACATAATTCAAATGGGGGAACACCAAACCAGTGCAATCCTACACAACCTTTGGCAGATTTTGGAACAAGGAATGAGATGTGTAGGAAGAAGTTGTGTTTTACTTGCAAGGAACCATGGGACTCAGGTAACAGGTGCCTTGGGAAAGGCAAGGTGAATTACATAGAGATCTATTCTGATATTGATGAGGAGGTTGACACGAGTTCAAATAGTGATCTTGTAAAGCTACCACACAATGATGCCAACATAGGAGATATAGGTCATGGTACTATTGTGGTGCTATTAGGAGTTCCTAAGTACCATCCTTTTTGAGTGAGAGGAGTTCATAAGGGACATCAGATCACTTGTTTGACTGACAGTAGAGCTATTCACAACCTTATTGATGAGGGATTGGTTGTGAGTAAGGGATTATTGGCTAAGGAATTTTTTAGGTTTTAGGGTTAGGATGGGGAATGGATTTAAAGTAAGTCATAAAAAGAAGGTTCCTCAGTTGAGTGTGTAGTTGAATGATTATGTGATCACTAATGATTTTTATGTGGTTGGTAATGGTGAATATGATGTTGTTTTGGGTATTTAGTGGTTATAGTCACTTGGGAGATATATCTAGGATTTCTAGTGGATGGTGCTAAGGTTCATAGTAGATGGGAAGAATATTGTGTTGAGAGATTTAGCAGATGGTGCTCTAAGTGTAGCAACAACATAGAGGATGGAGGCTCATTTTATAGATGATGAGGTAAATGATTCTACATGTTGCATGAAATTTTCACTTTTGATTATTAGTCATCACCCTTATGAGGATTTGGGGAGCATGGAAATCAGAGTAGTGTAACGGTCTTCTACAAAGACTAAGGTATGTGATGATGAGTTTTTTGATTACATATTGAATATCATTATTCTACTTTCTAAGAGAGATAAGGTGATATTATTTGAAAATATTTTGCAGTGTAGTGTTTCAAATATTAGAGTTTATAGAATTCTGAGATTGATATGGGATCCCAGAGGTTGGTGTTGGATATGCAGGTATCAAATGCTTGGGACAAGCAATCTCCAGGAAGGGAGGAATGTAATGTCCCCAAATTTTTGGTAAAGTGACTTAATTAAATTAATTAATTAAAGGTGTCCAAAAATTAATATTATTTTTAAAGGATGACTTTATTTAATTATGTTAATTAAAATAAAGTGAAAATAATTAAATATTTTTAAAAAGGTCACTTTATTAAATTAAGTTTCTTCTAGAAGCTGGGATTAGTTACAAGTTGGCTTCTTCTTGAAGATTTATTGGAGATTTTAAAAGGAGCTGAGTGCAAAGCTTTTGGGAATCCATTGTTGAGTTGATATTTCTTATGCATTATTGCCAAGGCTTGAATCTCAGATTCAACTAAATCTCTGAGGACAAAAAACCTTCAGTAGATTGAAAGGGTTGGATGAAAACCTAACTCTTTCCTGTTAGTGTAATTAATTAATTAATTATTACACTAGCATAAGTTAACTTAGGTCATGCATCATTTAGTACTAGGTTAGATTTTAATAAATCATTTAATAAATAGGGTAATATTCCCTTCCTTTTTTTAGGGATAAGATTCCTTCTAGAAGATGAGTTTTCCTTGAACTTATCTCAACATTTAATAATTTCTAGATAGGGTTCACATGTTGTCACATGTTGTTAGATCATGAAACATGGCAACATCTCTTGCATCTTAGGTTTTCATTCTTGCCTATATAATCAGTCATTTTGTTCATTTGTAACATATCATCACATCATATTGTAGACACCGAAATCTGGTTTAAGCTTGTGACTTCAAGATTCTTCATAATTCGTATTCTTCATGGTCATGATTAAATAATGTCAATTATTTAATTATTCTCTAAAGTCTTCATTTCTTTATTAATTAAATAAATCTAATTATTTAATTAATTCACCTTAACATTAATTCTTCTATTAATTAAATAATCTTAATTATTTAATTGATTCACATTTTCTTTGTTCTATCTGATTAATTAAATAAACGCTTTTTATTTAATTATGTTATAATTAACCTTATCCTTCTTGTCAAATTAAATAAATTCTTATTTAATTCCCCCCTTTATCATATGTCAACTATAATTAAATAAATCCTTTATTTATTTAATTATTCATTTAACCCTTTCGTCACTTAATTAAATAAATCTTATTTATTTAATTATTCTTCAAATATCAAATCTTGAATTAAATGAATTATTTAATTCATAAATTCTATTTTAACGCATTCCTCTATATTTAGATAATTGTGTAAGTTATCTAAGTATTCACTTTGACTCGACTCAACATCTATTTAAATTGCTCAGTTAACTTTGGATTAGTGTTTGAGTGGCTTTCTTGAGTAATCTCTTTGTCATATCATTCCGTCATCTAGTTCTAACTCAATTGCGTGTACATGCATATTAATTAAATCTTGTGTGTGCATTCGAATAGAGAGTTGCTTTAATCCATCTTTATCTTTGTCATGCAAAGACTATTCTTTTGTTTTCGAATACCAAACTCGAAGATTAAATCATTTATTTAATCTTTATTTCTATTTCTAATTTGTATCACTCATGTCACTACTAACAGTTATCAAAATGCATGTCTAATCTTTTGATCTCAACCATCCGTTGATCTTTCGATCCCGACCTGTCATTCAAATGATCAATTTTCTATAAATTGATTTGTTCTTCATCATTCCACTCTCTCTCGAAATCGTATGACTTTTAGAGCAATTATCTTGAATCTTTGATATTTTGTCTTAATCACAACACTTAGGCTATGCTTGCACAAACTTTTAAAATCTAAGGGCAATTACACTACACGGACAAAATGGAGAAAAATAATGGTGGTTATTCAATGGAATTGATTGCATGTTTGGTAAAATAGTTTCTTTTATGCATGTTGTTCTTAGCTTTCTTTTGTGCTTGATTATCTAAGCTTTGAGGATTCGTTAGTATAGTGTGAATAGATTAGATTTGAATTGATTAACTTTCTCGTGTGTTTGTCTCTGAGCTACATTTGGTGAACCCAACGTGAAGACACCATCTTCGCGTATCCATAGACTTTTATTTGATTTTGTAGGTTTTTTAATGGAACGATGCATCTACTTGACGAAACGCCGCAATCAACACACAGAGACTTATTAGATTGATGAAATGACACAATTGACTTTCTGGACTGCATATGAGATCAGAAATGACACATCTCAAAAATAATCATGCATCTATCATTTTCTAAGCCGCAACTGACTAGTAAAATATCATGACATTTGACAGAGAAAATGACACATCCAGCTGGTATATTTTAGGTTTAGACTTTCAATTTACAATTTCCTTTCATGTTTTTATTTTTGCTAATCTTCTGCTCTTAGTGTGTGTTTTGAGGAGTTAACCACTTTTTCAGATCGATAGTCAAAGGCCATTATAAAACTACCAATGAATCTTTCTACAGAACACATATCGAAGACCCTAGTTAAATCTTTTAAATAGATTGTTTGGTAGTGTAGCAAATCTCTCATTTGAATTAAAATTCAAAAGTGTCTACTGTGTTTGGTGCGAAAGCATAATTGTGTAATTACCTTCATGATTTGGTACATCGATGTATCCTCTCCCCTTGTGCATCTGTGTGATCCTGGGTGTAAGAGAAACAGTTACTAACTCTAGAACTTGGGCCTATTCTAGTGGGAAAAAAGTACTCACCCCAGGACGACTCAGAGTAGTAGCACCTTGAACTCGAGGGACTTCTAGCCAGTATATAAAAGTGGATTCTTGGGGAAATCCCAAGAATCACACGTATGGTTTCGACGAGATGGATTCGAAAGGGGACTCTCACCACATGGATCATGCCCTATAAACAGAATGCCCTAATTAAACACCTTTGTTTGTAGTGTCCAAAATCCTTCTATTTACTGGTGTAGCAAGTTAGACTTGTGAAGTCGTCTCATATTCTTACGGTTCATGTGTAGAGATGAAGGTATGCCATGGAATTTTCATGGGTATTGTAGCTTGGCTGCCTCGAATGATGTTAATGAGCTATTGAGGGGAGCCAGAGGAGTCAAGCTACTAATCATTCACATTAAATAAGAATAGCTAGGGAAACCCAAGTGAGGCCTCAATAAATATTGTCCTACATAGCCTAGGATGTACTTGTTTGTTGTCAAATTACACATTCTTTGAGTCTAGAATGAAACTGAAAACACTTTTTCATATGATTGTCTTTGTTTTTCAGAACTTGATCATAGAAAAATAGTCAGTTTTATCTCTATTCATTGAAAACACAACAGAGTTGCAACTGTTCACTAGAGTGTCACAATTGTTATATCAAGTCACATCTGTTTAGCCTAGAGTCGCATTTGCTCTATCGAAAATCACATCTGTCTTAGGAAACCACACTTGTGGTATTATGTGACGCATCTAACAAGGTGAGTCACAAGTGTATTCTAGAACGACACATTTTCCACTGACGCAGAATTTTACCAATGCACAAAGTTAGGAAAACCGCATATGTTACATCTTGAGTCACAATTTCCATTATGAGTCACATTTGTGAGAAATTTAACCGCATCTACTAGATTCATACACTAAACTTTACCAAAAACGCGCAATTGATTGCCAGAAAACCACAACTATGAAACATAACCGCATTTGATAAATTCTTTGACACATTTTCCATATTATTAAAAAATCAAAATTCACAGTCACTATCTAGTCAACACTGTCATACCAGTCTTTGATCTGTCTTACTAGTCCTTGAACCAAGACCTAAAATGATTTGCTCAATTTTGCATCCTTTAGGTATCATTTAGTCATTACTATAGTCATCCTGATTCAGAGTTTTACTTTCATCTTTGAGTACATATTTCCTTGAGATTAAACTTCTAGGAATGTTACTTTTGCAAAATTTAGGATAGGTCCACCATCTATACTCTAAAAAACTCATAGCATCAACAAAAATTGTCATTGAACCTAGTCCTGCCATTATATCCTCTGTCCTACAAAGAGTCCTAGCTCATTGGTCTAGTTAGGAAACTCATCTTATCTTTGATCCTAGTCTTACATTGGTTCCTTGACATAACTAAATTGACACATTGGTTAGACTTTAGGTAGTTGGTACCCTCGTCTTAGGTTTACAAAAGTGATTACCTTAGAAGCTTAGTTGGACTTTGAATTTTTAGATATTGTCATTTTAGACTAGTGTCATCTTAGAACATTCCTTATTTTTGCATTCAGAAAATCCCAAAAACATAGACTAGAGTCATACTGTCCATAGACATAGTTTGCATTCCTGGCATATTGAGCTTATCTTATATGGTTGAAACTAGATCTAAGCGAAGAGAGAGAGAAAAGATGTCAAACCCAAATGAATTCATCAATCCATTCTCCTCAATACCTCACAAGACTTTATTAGACATATTCACCACTAGAAACACTCAAGGGCACATTACAACAGAAGACATAGAGGCTACTATACAGGACCCTGAGTTTTCCTCTTTTGTAGATGAGTAGGTCTAGCAAATGATTGTAAACGATACTTAGCTAAATTGCTAGCTGAAGGTGCTACCTTACCTATAGGATTCGTTATTAGCACCTTGTAGGATCAACCTACACAAGGGACAAATACAACAACTACCTGTACCACTATATCTCAGGTATATACAACCATACCATTTGGCACACCTACACATAGTATGACAGTCCATACGTCTCCATTTGGTATGTCTAGCATGACATCGAGATTTAATTTCACTATAGGGGCATCATCATCCACTCCCTTCGGTCATCTTGTTGGGAGTAAAAGATTTAAAATGTCAGCTTCTACACCAAATGTCAGTGCTTCTACACCAAATGTCAGTGTCACGAGTACCATACCATAGTCAACGGCCATACCTAATGTCAGTGTCACGAGTACCATACCATAGTCGATGTCCATACCTCGCGTTCAAGTCACTAGTACTATACCATGGATTACACAAACAAGAGGCATTCCTTCATTCCAATATGGCAATCAGAATCCATTCTCCCAGATTGGTAGTCAGAATCCATTCACACAGATTTCAAATTAGAATCCCTTCTCCTAGATTGGTAGTCAAAATCCGTTCACACAGATTCCTAGTCAAAACCAATTTACATAAATCCCATTTCAAAACCAATTTATACAGATTCTGAACCAAAACACGTTTACCAACATTCTGAATCCAAACCCACATCAAATACCAACGTTCAATCGAAACCCATGACAAGACCTTGGATTTTAGAACACATACACAAATCCGCATAATCCACCCAGCACATCATTAACCCAGGTTGAAATCTTACAAACACAAATGGATAACATGGTGGTGTCAACTAAGAAATCCTTTTCAACAAAGGACATATGCCCATTTCCCTTTGATAGATCATTTTATATGACACCTTTCCCTCACGAGTATGTCATATCAAATCTCCCTAAGTACAACGGAAAATGAAATCTGATAGGACATATAAGGGAATTTTCTACCATGTGCATAGATGTCACTTATGACCCCACATATCTTATGAGACTATTTCTAAGAAGTCTTGTAGGAATTGCACTAGAGTGGTTTTCAGGTCTAGACTATGGCATCAGATCTTGGGGTGAACTGGCTGAGAAATTTGTTGAGAAATTCTCCTTCAACATAGACCACGAGATAAATATAGCAACCTTGTGTCATACAACACAAGATGAAGGTGAAACATTCATCGCTTTCTTCCAGAGATGGAGGACTATAGCTAGTCGGTGTCCTGTTGAGATACCAGAAAACAAAAAGTCACTATGTTCCAAGAAAACCTTCATGCAAAACTAAGGAGTAACTTAAGGGTACATTGTTGTACATCCTTTTTGGAACTAGTGGAAAAAGGGGCTATAATAGAAAAGGATCTCATTGAAAAAGGAGAACTTAAGACATCAAAATCCAATAGAAATCTGATAGTGGAAAATTCCCCCAATGACAGAAATAGATTTTGGTCTCAGAATAAAAATGTCACCAATATGGGGTAATTGATGCCAAAACTATACAAGTGGGACCAATCATCACATTACGAGGACCTAACTCTTTGGCCAACACCCTTAATGTTGTCAATCAACCTTCCAACACGGTCCAAAATACTCAACGTCTGCAACAAAGGAGATTTCAAAAATGTGAGTTCACTCCCTTAGGGGAACCCATTGAGTTTGTATTCAAATAACTGTTACAACATAGTCTTATACAACTTCAAGAGCTAAGACAATACGATCCAAGACATTTTAAACCAATTTGGTGGGATGACAATGCCTTTTGTGATTATCATAGAACTAAGGGACATAACCTACAAAATTGTCATCAACTAAAAAATATCATACAAGATCTTGCTGAAAGGAGAATTATTGAAGTTAGTGGACAGAAACAAAAGTCATCCAACACTGATCATCAAGTCTTTTCTGATCCACTACATGACCATGGGAAAGGAAATGTCCCCAGTTTGAGTACCAAGACCAATATGTCAACCAACTATGTGAATTTCAAGCATGATTATAATAGCGGAAAAACCATTAATCATCTCTGCGTCGTCGATGAGAATATCAATGCCATTACTATCAATACAAATCCTGAGTGCACTATCAACACTCATCATATGAAGATCACTATTCAAGGTGCTCCATCACAGGAAACACCATAGCCTTCCAAGTCACAATATAACCTACTTGACCAGTTGGGGAAGACCCCAGCCCAAATATCAATCTTGGAACTGTTGTATATCTCCCCTGAGCATTGATCCATTCTAGATAAGGCTTTACAAAACACCACGGTTCCTAATGATCTTGATGTCAATCATTTCTAGGAAATGGTGGGCTACTTGACCAATAATCATCATGCCACATTCTCTGAACAAGACTATGCAACTGAAAAGACAAATCATAATGACCCTTTACATCTTGAAGTCCTCATTGACGACACCAAGGTTAGATGAGTTTTGGTAAACGAAGGAGTAGGGTCAAATCTGTGCATTTTAAAAATAATTAAAACATTAGTTTTCTCAGAAGCATGCATTGACACAACCAAAAGTATTCTCATAAAAGCTTATGATGATGAGGAACAGAAATCAAAGGGGGTGGTAACACTTCCATTTAGAATTGGTCCTGCAGTAATGGAGATGAAATTCTAGGTCTTGGATCTCACCCTTCCATACAACCTTCTACTAGGCAGTCCATGGATTCATGCCATGAAGGAAATCCCCTCCACGTATCATCAATGTCTCAAATTTCCTTACAATGGAACTGAAATAACTATAGATGGTGACCCAGATCCATTCCAATATTTCACCAATCTAAAAGAGATACCCCAATGCCAAGTACGAGTAAACCAAGAGGCTTCATCCTCCAATTCATCTCACTATGTCAATCCATCCACACTTACGCGAACATCTATTTCACCTTCATTTCCCACCACTCCTAGGGTTGAGATCCAAGACAAGGGTTGTGGAGAATATTACATGAAGACATCTTATTGTGTTAGCCATTTGATTCCTCCTAAGTCATACATTTTACCTACATCAGATAGGAGAAAATATATGGTCACTATACACATTCCTCCCACAACAACTTTCACTAAATGGTGCGAATTAAGCAAATAATTCATAAATATAGAAGATGTCACCTCCTGACTATATAGGGAAGATAATGAAGAACCTCTCTCACTTTCTTACATTCCTACATATCTATATGGAAAAGGTTTCACAATTATGTAGAGCAAGGGATATAATGGACAGAGTGGTTGAGGCTTAAATCAAGATGGAAGGATTGAACAAATCTTATTTTCTCAGTGGCCAAAGGGCTTAGGGCTTGGGTTTCAACCAATTCAGATTGGCATTCCTAGCACCACATCACCCTTAATCAAGGAATTAAATGCTTTAAAATAAATTTGGACATCTCACCAACATCTAACCAACACCACTATGACTCCCCTAACTCAAACGAATATGAGTGGGTTTCCCTATCCTCTACCTCTTCCATGGACCTTGACAAGCTCTTTGGAGAACTTGACTTAATGTTGAGATCCTCACCAAATCCATGGAATTCTTTTCCACCAAAGAATATGACCAAAGAGGAATGGTTTAGACATTACTATTGGGAGTCACTTGATCCTACCTCTTGGCAGCCTGATACATCTATTTCAAATAACCAAACCTTGGCATTAGGCCCACCTCTCAATCCACCTAGACCTAAACCAAAGAGCAAAGAGGAATTAGTACAAGATTTTTGTGACCATATGAACAACTTAGTACTTACCTTCACTCCATTAAACTTTGATAACTTTGACAATGACATACCTTTAGTTTATCCCCAACTTATTGATTGGGATCAACAAGACACACCCGTCTTAGATATTTTTTAGAACGACGAAGTAGTTGCTGAGTTCGTGGGATTACGAGAAGGAATACCTCGCGGTGATCACAAGGTTGGTTTTACCATTAAATTGGACAATAAAGAATATTTTGGGGAATCTGTTCAACTCTCCATTCATAAAAATGAGAAAAAGAATAAAAATGATAAAAAGGATGAGTCTCTAGGTGAAAATTGAAAGGCACCTCTAGACAATAAAAAAGTAAAAGGCAAGGATGCATCCGAAGGTGAAAACCTCTCTGAGGCACCTAAGAATGGAGGTTTGAACATTCTCTCTATTGGATAGGAAAATTCACCCATGCTCATTGAAGAATCAGTAGAAGTCAACATAGGCACAAAAGAGAATCCTTGACTGGTTTATTTTGCAGCATCATATACCATAGAAGAGCGGCCAGAATTCCTCAACTTCTTTACACAGAGATAGAAAATTTTTGCATGGTCATATGTAGACATGCCTAAGCTAGACCCTAAACTTGTTCTACATCACTTGCCCTTACAACCAGGTGTAAAACCAGTAAAACAAAAATTGAGAAAAATGCACCCACAGATTGCTCTACTAGTCAAGGCAGAACTCAAGAAACTATTAGACGTTGGTTTCATTAGATCAATCGACTATGCATATTGGATTTCCAATTTGGTACCAGTCACTAAACCAGTAGGGGGCATCTGCATCTACACAAATTTTAGAGATATCAACAAGGTTTGTCCTAAGGATGACTTCCCTTTTCCTAACATAGACATGATAGTATACATGATAGCAGGGTATGAGATGTTGTCCCTTATGGATGGATTTTTAGGATATAATCAGACTAGAATTGCAACTAAAGACCAACCTAAAAAAACTTTCACTTGTCCTTGGGGTATGTATTGCTAGAATGTTATGCCCTTCGGACTGAAGAACGCTGGAGCAACCTATCAACATGCCATGACTACTATTTTTCATGATCTAGTACACACTCTCATGGAAGATTATGTCGATGACCTTATATTTAAATCCAAGACAAGAAAATTTTTAATAGGTTTTAGACAAGATATTTCAAAGGCTAGAAAAGTATAAAGTGAGACTCAATCCCAAGAAATGTGTGTTTGGAGTAAATTCAGGAAAGCTTTTAGGCTATATCATTTCCAGATGAGGCATTGAAGTGGATCCAGCCAAGGTCAAAGCAATCATGGAAATGCCACCACCAACTAATTTTAGTCAACTAAGGACATTACAAGGAAGACTGCAATCCATCAGAAGATTTATAGTGCAATTAGTAGATAAGACACATCCTTTTCAACATTTACTTAAGAAAGGGGTACCCTTTGCATGGATAGTTAGGTGTGGAGAGGCTTTTCAATTGATCAAAGAATATCTACTCACACCACCAGTCTTAATACCACCTATTGAAGGAAGACCATTGATTATTTATATTTTAGCAACCCATCCATTACTTGGAGCATTGCTTGCACAAAATGACGATGAAGGTCATGAAAGGGCAGTATATTATATCAGTCAGACTTTGGTAGGTTATGAGCTCAACTATAGTACCATTGAGCCTTCCTATCTTAAAATAGTATTTTCTACTCAAAAAATAAGGCACTATATGCTAAACCATCAAATAATGTTGATTGCCAAAATAGATCCTCTGAAATATCTTCTCAGCAAGGCAGCATTAATAGGGCAACTAGCCAAATTCTTTATGATACTTAGTGAGTATGATATCCAATATGTAGAGAGAAATGCTATTAAAGGACAAGTCATCACTGATCAGTTAGCCGATGCACCACTACAAGCAGATCACCCATTAGTTGTAGACTTTCTTGATGAATTTATATTCACAATGGACACAAACACAACATGGAAACTATACTTTGATGGCTCAAGGGCTGGTATATTGTTAATCACACAATAGGGTGATTCCATCCCTAACTCATTCAAGATTGCATTCCCATGTACTAATAACATAGTAGAGTATGAGGCTCTAGTGACAGGGTTACACATGGCAGTCAAGTGGAAATTAAGAACCTATAGGTATATGGTGATTCTCAACTACTAATCAGATAGGTAAATGATGATTATGAGACTAAGGATAAGAAGTTTGCTCCATACAAATGCATGGCTGATAGCTTTAAGGAGTACTTTGAAAAGGTTTAATTTCATCAGATACCTCATGTTTTAAATAGGGTAGTAGATTGTATGGCTACTATTGCATCACTTTTAGACATTCCTAGCAACGTGCCTAAGTTTGAGTTCTTGGTAGAATAGCTCTTGGTCCTGACCTACGATATCCAAGATTCTGAGATGTTATGTGAGATTGTTGGTCCTGATTCCCCATGGTATAAACAAATCTATGACTACCTCCATGCCGAAGTCATACCCATTAGCCTGTCAAACAACCAATGTAGGACATTCCTCTGCAAGTCAGCCAAATACACTATTATCGGAGACACCCTATATAGACGTGCCTTAGATAATACCCTACTGAGATGTCTTGATTCCAATGAAGCACAAGCAACCTTGTGTGGGGTGCATGAGGGTATATGTGGTTCCCATTCTAGCGGTCCTACCTTAGCCAAAAAGATTATGAGACTAGGTTATTATTGGCCTACTATGGAAAAGGACTCATATGTCTTTGTAAAGAAATGTCACCAATTCCAAGTTCATGGAGACTTGATACATGCACCAGCACATGAACTCCATCCTATAACGTCACCATGGCCCTTTTCCCAATGGGGGCTCGACCTCATAGGTAAGATCCATCCCACATCCTCCAATGGCCACAAGTTCATTATCACTGCCACTAAATACTTTACGAAGTGGATTGAGGCTATTCCTATGACATACATTACCGACACATAGATCTCTAAGTTTATCCTGAACTATATCATTTGTCGATATGGTGTCCCTCAGTTCATAATCAACGATAATGGCCGCCCATTTAAGAATCAAGAAGTCTGACATCTTTGTGATGAATTTCATATTCAACACACTTTTCCACTCCATACTACCCACAAGGTAATGGCCAAGCAGAGGCATCTAACAAAATTATCATTAGAATCCTCAAGAATACTATCAATGATACTGGCCATGATTGGTATTTACAGCTTAATCCTGCCTTATGGGCTTATCGCACAAGTACCCATACTCCCACCAGTGCCACTCCCTATTCACTAGTATTTGGTTTTGAAGCCATTCTTCTTATTGAGGTCAAGATTCCTTCCCTGAGAGTATCCTTGAAAGGGCACATTGATGATGAAGAGTACCGAGTATCGAGACTCCATGAGCTAGAATTCTTAGATGAGCGAAGACAAAAGGCACTAGACCATCTCCAGGCATATCAAAATCACCTTTGTCGTAGCTATAATAGGAAGCTGTTGAACAAAAACTTTGACATTGGTGACCTAGTTTTAATGGAGAACCCAAAGAATCAACCAAATAGAGAGAAACCAGGAAAGTTTGAACCTAACTGGTTAGGACCTTATATTGTTATAGAAGCCTTTGGATCAAGAGAGTATCAAATCTCTACTCCTGAAGGGGAACCATTGTCCTCACCAATCAATAGTCTTCATCTGAATAATTTCTACGCATAGCTTCTGAGGGCCTTGTCTTAATTAGCGAAAATACAAAAAATCAACAAAAAATCATTACTTAGGTGAAAACCTGGCAAATAGGTGTCTTGGTAACACCAAAAAAATAATATAATCCAAAAAATAGTGAAGAGAAATAATTCGTCCAATAAGTGAAAACCACTTCGGTGGCAGTTTGGACAAGTACCATGGTGAAAACCTAGAAAGCAGGCACCATGTGTAGTTGACTCTACTCCTTTGTCTACTATCATTCTAATCTAACATCCCTGTACATAGTCCACATCCCTATACATAGTCATTATCCCTATACATAGTCCACTACCCTATACATACCACCTATACCTACACATATCACCTATCTTTCCCATCCATCACTTGTGCATACCATTCATAATAAGTGGTAGTCTTTCCCATAACTTGGAATGATTGACATCGAGAGCATTTCATATCCCCCATTTTATCCTATTTACTATCAATTGGTCTTATACTCGACTGGGGGCAGACACTTGACCTCTGTCATATCGGTTCTAACATTGGTTGTGTTGAATACGTAAAACAATAGAAAAATCCAAAAACATTGGTTGTGTTGAAGACATAAAACCATAGAAAAATCCAAAAACATTAGAAAGCTTTAAAAAGACAAAAAAATCAAAACATGTCAAAACTCCAAAAATAGAGTCAGAGTCAATCGCACTTGTCAGTCTTTGTTATTTGTCAAACTGCGTTGCCTCTGCAACTGGACGTAGGTAAGGCCATCTACCGATGTGCCCCCGAGGCATTAGGTTACTCTGTTTAGGTTAGTCTGTATAAAATCATGATTCAATCCATATGTCTATGTGACAAGGTTATTGGTTGTGTCGAACAATGAGGTCTCTATGTGTATAACGTAGGCAAGGCCATCCATCGATGAGCCCCCGATGCCACACTATGTTAGTCCATTAGGGTTTGTCACATTCACTATCACACACATCTTCTATTTGTAGTCAGTCTTGTCAGTCAAGGTCAAGTCGAAGTACGAGGTATTTGCATGTATAATGTAGGCAATTCCATCCATCGATGAGCCCCCAAGGCCACACTAGGTCAATCCTTTAGGGTTCAACATCACACATAGTCAATTAGCAATGTGTCATTTCAAGTCATGCATTAATCTGGTGAACAAGTCATCAATGTCTCTAAGTCAAATCAAACAAATTGACAAGGAAACAATCAAAACAAATCAACTAATGTCTGCTATAGGATGTGTCCTTCTTGGAGATAGACAACATCAAAATGATTGACCTCTATCTTATTCAGGATGAGTCCTTGAATATTGATATCAACAAAACAATCTATGTCTTATACAAGATGAGTCCTTCCTGCATATCGACATTGTCAAATAATCAACATAGCCTTACATAGGTTATCACATCAATGGTATCTGGCTCAACGTCTTATATGATACATGTCTTTCTAAAACCAGGCTTTGTCATGCCTTATACAAATAGTCATAACATCAAAACTAGACTTAAAGTCTTATCCGGTATGTGTATCTCCTGAAATTGGGCTTTATCAATCAAAACAATCAAACAAACAAATCAAGTTTTGGAAAATATTTTACTAGCTTTTTGACTTTATGGCTTATTTATCTTATCATTTTATTTGTCTTTTTGACTCGGAATTATGTTACTCGCTTTCTCAAGGATATCCAATGAAGGATTTAGAGCAGCAACAATGTATCAGAATTTTGTTTTCTGACTGTTGTTTGTCAACTGTCTTTTTAAATTTTATTTTGAGTCATGTTACTAGTTTCCTCAAGGATGTCCCATGAAGGATTTAGAGGAGCGATGACGTCTCATGACCCATCTTTTATTTTTTTTGTTGTCTATGGTTTGTCTTGACAAAAAGATTGGGGCAACTTGTGCCCTTAGTATGAGTTAATGACAATCCTTGTCTATGACTGTCTGTTGTTAGCAAGTGGATGACCTTGCACACCTTGATCTATGTCATATCATGGTTTTTTTCTCCATTTGTATTAGTCCCGCCCAATGATGATAAAGTGCAACACCTTTTGTGATACCACAAGACATCGAAGATTGCTAATACTAACATCCATCTCATTTATTTTATTATTTCTCAATCTTTCTTTCTGCACTAACAATTCTTCCTTCTTGCATTATGACGAAGTCTTGTGACACACAAAAATATAAATCATCCTGCATATACACATACATGTTAGAAAAATACAAACATATAGGCATTTATCATACCTAGGACATCATGGCATAATAGACATTAATCATCATACAATACATATCATAAGCATTCCATGTACATAACAAATGTAAATACATGCATCACATTAAATATGTATAGCATCACATGTAGAAAGAATTGTACATATAACATCACATTGCATCTCATAATTATACATTACATACATAACATCCATCGATATCATAAATATTCAACATACATCATCACATAGAATCAACATCACATCATAAAGTAGATATGATCATCCATTTCATAGACATCTCATATAAACATGACATGTATAAATAAATGATTGCATCATCAATAAATAGAACTGCATATCATGAGAATCTCTACCAAAATCATATATATATATCCCTCAAAATGTGTCACATCACAATGTCATAATGTATCATAAATATGGAAGCCCGTAGGCTATATGATCATAATACAATTTCTTAGTACATATCATGATATGTCCCTATCCTGAACTGCCATTGCTATCACGGCTAGAGTGTGCAGATGACTAATGCTGAGAAATTGATGACCTATGACCTGAATGGGGTTGTCATATGGACTAGCTCTGTGTGGTTGCTCAACACCCTCTATGCTAACTGTCCTGGAGTGGGTCCTATTTTGGGACCTCTCACTACATGCCTTTGAAAAGGTCAGGGCCTGTCTCTCTGGAGGAACTGCTACCTCATATAAATCTTGATAATAAGTGACCCTCTCCCTGGCTTTGACTAACTCTCTAGCAAATGCAACTTTCGTCCTAGTACATAGAGATCTAATCTTTGTAAATCTCTGCTCGGTCTCCTGCCTCCGAGCTATGGCCTGATCTCTGTCCATGATGGTTTTGTCCCTCTCCATCTATAACAAATATCTCTCAGACATCATGACCCTCATATGCTCCTCCAAGGATGCAATCTAGGCACAAAGTGTGGTAGTCTCAGGATCAACTGCCCTAGTGTCAACCTGTCTCACCCTCTACACACCATCATCCTCATCCTCCAACTCCTCTAAAATCCTATCTTGAATCTCCTGCTCATGATCATCATCCTCCTCATCATCATCCTAATAGGCACCAAGTAATCCAAGGGCATCAATCTCCACCTCATCTTTGTCTGCCTCCTCTACATGAACCTCTGGAATGGACTCCTCTGCGGGATGCTCCTCCTCTCCACCAATCTCAACATGCACCTCCTCCCCACCTCTACCAATATCTGGCATGTGCAAATCCTCCTCCCCCCATCCCTCCTCACAGATAGGAGATAATGGTGGCCCTCATCCCCTCCGTTTACACCTCCCTCTCCTACCACCTCACCGACCACCTCCACCACCATCTCCATCATCACCACAACCCCCTCCACCTCTTTGACCTATACCTCTGCCATGCCTGCCATGTGGTCCTGTCCCTCACCACTCTATCGGTGCAGCCTAATCTAGATTTGTAAGGGGAATTGGCCTATGCATGACCCACCACTGATTGTATGCCTTGGTGGTACCTAGGTTTGTTGCACCATCTCTCCATCCCCACTGAATGACCTGCAATGCATCAATATTTTCCTTAGCAATGGCCACTGGAATCTCTAGACCCCACAAGGGGATCTCTCACGAGGACCTCACAAACACTACACGTCCTCTTGGCACATCATGTACCTCTTCGAATTGCCACAATACATGATTTTCCAAATGTCACTCTATAATATAGACATGTGAAACAGTCTACCCAATCAGGTACTGTGTTTTTCATAAAAAAGGAAAATGCTCATCCTCATCTGACCACTCCACACATCCCAAGTACAGTCTCCATGTAAATTGTACCATAGTATCAATGGCATGTCTGAAGTACCTGGTATCCCCCATATGGTGTTGAGTATTAGCCCCCACATAATGGAAGGCATAAGGGGCTCTGTGCTGCACATCAACTGTAACCTATGGACGAAAGATGGAAATGTGTTCCCATGCCCATACCATCAGGAGTGTGGTACCACAACTCATAGACTAAGCGTATCGATAGGCTATATCATGTAAATGAAAGTATAACATGCCGAATAGATAAGGACCCCAAGCATATACCTCCCGATGCTCTAACATACCTACCAACATCTCCCCCCAACCCACAGGAAAACCATGACCTCGACGGTTAGGAAGCACTATACCACCTATCAATGTACATAATAGATAGTCCAACTACCTATACCTCTGTTCCAATACACGCCATCTAATCTCATAATGATCAAAACCTAACTGTCTAATATTGATGTGAGAGTAGTATCTGCAGATCTCAGCAAAACCCCTCTAGGTATCGTACCTCACCCTTGTGCCTCTGATGTGAAGTCTCAAAATCCTCTAGACATCCTCTAAGGTAACTGTCACCTCTCCAATAGGCAGGTGAAATGATGAAGTCTCTGAGTGCTATTGCTCGCACAATGCTGTTAGTAGACCTCGATTTTCCTGAAAAGTGGGCATGTCTGGCACATGGAGAAAACCCAAATGCCATAAGAATCATTTCTCCACGTTCTGCAAGCTATCTCGGAAGCAAAAAGTTGATGGTATCAACTCTCACATAGACACAGTGTCCAAAACAACCTACAATGGCATTATACATGCCTCATGTCAAAGTCAATCACCTATCCTATTACAAAGTGACCAAATCAAATGTTATTCAAATGCGTCATTCTTTTTCAAATGCATTGCAGAAAACCAAATATGTAATTGAATTTCAAAAATGCGTCATTGTTTCTCACATGCGTGTGGAAACAACACATGCGACTACATATCAAATGTGCCTTTTTCTATCAATGCAACACAATATCCTGCTAAGTGCAAATGCGGAACTAAACTATCATATGCATTGAAAAATAAATAATTGTGGCTATTTTAAATACAAATGCATTGCTATTTCACACATGCGAGTAAATATAATACAAATGCGGTGAATTATATACAACCTACGCTAACCATAAATGTAAATTTTCAAATGTGGAATTTTGCATACAGATGCATTGATTACGCACCCACATGCGACTTTTCAACAAAATGATGCATAACAAAAATTGAAATTTAATGCATAAAAAAGTGTCAAAACATAAAATTCAAAAGTTGAGATTAAGGTACATATTGGGAGGTCTGTATTAGCTAGCCACTAGAAGGTTGGGATCCTGTATGCTCAATGGTGGGTGTGCGGAATGGGAGACATCTTCGCTGAGGGTGTAGAGCAATTATCTCAATTTCAAAGCAACGTGGGTAAAAATGAATGGGTTTTTCCCCATTTTCTATTTATACCTAGGGTTTTGGTGCCCTTCCTGTCTGCTGGTCGGGTCAACTTCCAACTTCAATCAACCCATACCTGTCCTTAACACTTCCAACATCAATTTTGTCAACTCCACTGCATTTCTGTCTATCCAATGGACTAATCAGGACTATTTCCAAATTTTTCTAAATTTTTTCTAAAATTTGTCAATTTTCCCGAGGGGGAATACCTTTACCTATTTTACACTGGGGCATTGCTGGGGCATATTTTTATCAATTTTCTTTGACACAATGTTGAAATGACATTGCATCAAAGAGGGGAAAATGTAGACACTAAAATCTGGTTTAAGCCTGCAACTACAAGATTCTTCATAATTCGTATTCTTCATGGTCATGATTAGATAATGTCAATTATTTAATTATTCTCTAAAGTCTCCATTTCTTTATTAATTAAATCAATCTAATTATTTAATTAATTCACCTTAACATTAATTCTTCTATTAATTAAATAATCTTAATTATTTAATTGATTCACATTTTCTTTATTCTATCTGATTAATTAAATATTTACACTTTTTATTTAATTATGTTACTAATTAACCTTATCCTTCTTGTCAAATTAAATAAATTCTTATTTAATTCCCCACCTTTATCGTATGTCAACTATAATTAAATAAATCCTTTAGTTATTTAATTATTCATTTAACCCTTTCGTCACTTAATTAAATAAATCTTATTTATTTAATTATTCTTCAAATATCAAATCTTGAATTAAATGAATTATTTCATTCATAAATTCTATTTTAACGCATTCCTCTATATTTAGATAATTGTGTAAGTTATCTAAGTATTCACTTTGACTTGACTCAACATCTATTTAAATCACTTAGTTAACTTTGGATTAGTGTCTGAGTGGCTTTCTTGAGTAATCTCTTCGTCATATCATTCAGTCATCTATTTCTAACTCAATTGTGTGTACATGCATATTAATTAAATATTCCTATTTAATTAATTAAATCTTGTGCGTGCATTCGAACAGAGAGTTGCTTTAATCCATCTTTATCTTTGTCATGCAAAGACTATTCTTTTGTTTTCGAATACCAAACTTGAAGATTAAATCATTTATTTAATCTTTATTTCTATTTCTAATTTGTATCACTCATGTCACTACTAACAGTTATCAGAATGCATGTCTAATATTTTGATCTCAACCATATGTTGATCTTTTGATCCTGACCTATCGTTCAAATGATCAATTTTCTATAAATTGATTTGTTCTTCATCATTCCACTCTCTCTTGAAATTGTATGACTTCTAGAGCAATTATCTTGAATCTTCAATATTTTTTCTTAATCACAACATTTAGGCTATGCTTGCACGAACTTTGAAAATTTGAGGGCAAGTACACTATATAGATGAAATGGAGAAGAGTAATGGAGGTTATTCAACAGAATTGATTGCATGTTTGGTAAAGTAGTTTCTTTTAATGCATGTTGTTCTTAGCTTTCTTTTGTTCTTGATTATCTAAGCTTTGAGGATTCGTTAGTATGGTTTGAATAGATTAGATTTGAATTGCTTAACTCTCTCGTTTGTTTTTCTCTGAGCTACACATATCATATCAAAGGAGGACATGGTTTCTACCTAGGTAGTTCATGACACTTCTGAAGCATTCCTATACACATAAGAGGGTCGAATGGAATTATATATGTCTGGTGTTGGAGCTTACATCTGTTGGATGTGTCTCTTATTGGAGGTTTCAAACATTTTATCTATTACTATGGGTATTTCAGACTGTCTTCAATCTCCAGGTCTAAGCATTAAGCATAGTTTCCTTGGTGAATGAACAATATTGGTTAGATGAATAATATTATACCTTGCTATAGTTTTTTGGATAAATTGTTTATAAAAATTAGTCACTAACACACTTAGAAATTACTATTGTAATCCTCTCTGGTGTTGTTATTGAATAATTGTATTTAGTGAACTGTTGGAATGCTTTAATGATAGTCTCTTGTTGTTGCAATTCCTGAATATCATTAATGTATTGGAGTCCAATATCAAGTTAGAAAATGTTTGCCATGATTTGATAAGTAACTCTATACAAATTTGAATTGTGTAATCAAATAGTGATTCTAAACTAGTATCAGATTGAGGTTTACTTTCTAGTTGAATTTTATTTTATGTGCATGATAATTATTAGTTTGATAAAATGTTTCATCTATCAAACCAAGAAAATAAAAAATTTAAATCAATCCAAGTTAAGGATATTAAAAAAAATAATGTTCAAAGTTTCAAGCCAACTAGTCACCACAGGGCCTAAAATCAAGGTTCTTCTACCAAGTGAAAGGTTATCAAACACTAAAAATTAATGAAATTTCTAGTTGATAACAATGGCTCTTGTTCAGGGATGTATGCTTTAGTGAAAATTGTGAGATTCTAGATGTATTTGGGGTGTAGACCATGTGCCTAGTCCATTGGCCACTATAAGTACTCATATGTGTTGTATTGAAACCTATTTTTCAAACTTCATGTGGTGGCCTCAGGTCACCAAAAATGAGGAACTAATACTTACCTCTGTCAAAAACTAGCTTGTTGAAGGAACTGATCTCCCTCAACCCACAATTATTTCTATCACACCATAGTAGCAAAATCAACCTCTTTCCTACAAGCACAAATATATGATTACCTTTGAATAAGTGAAAACTTACTCCATGTTTGGTCCTATTGTTGCATGGTAACCACAGAACAAGGGCCACCTCATTGTCACATATTATATTCTCTATTTTTGTAGTAGGTGCTGGTAGAACTTGAAAACTCTATCAATGCCATATGAAATCATGACACCTTCATATTTTCTGACCTCCTAAGATGAATTAAGGAAAAAAGAGAATTCCTCCTATTCATATGGAAAATAAAAATATGTCGCTTCAACATGCTGACTTGCAAAGAGAAACTCATCCTCTAATAGGTCAAAATAAAAACCTTGAAGCTTAGGCATATAAGAAACATGAGAAACAAAAAAATCACCAACTTGGGGAACCTATTGCTTCTCATCACCACCACAAGATGCATGTTGGGTTCAAGTGAAGTGCTATAATTTAGGGATAGTGGCATCCACATTGTGAGAAGATACATCTTCATCACAAAGGGATGCGTCATACTCAACTTCACTCAAAACAAGGATCATGGATGACCAACATACCTTAGGGTCATCTATTTTGATGCAAACATTATCAACACATTCATTCAAATCATGAGACATTTTTTGTAAAGATATATACTCTTTAGATTGTCTCTCTATTTTGATCTCTTGGAAATCTATTGAGACAAATGTGCAAAAAAAATCAAACCTATGGTACACACCTATCATGTTCAACTCAACAACATTTCCCTCCCATGCCTCACTTGAAGTACACTGCTCATGAGTAAGACTATAAGTTGCAGACCCAAAAAAAGGTTCTCACATGCATCCATGTGATTAAGAAAATCACATTCTTCAAGTGCAAACTCATCTTAAAAAATTTCATTAGTTGTACCAACATTTTTCTTTACATTTTTACTTTCATGTATAGCTACATCTATGCTATCCTCATGCAAAAATTTAGTGTCAACTTTAAAATTAGAAAAATAGATAGAAGAAGGTAAGAGATAAAAGAAGAAGGGAGTTTCTTATTCACCATTACATCACCAACATATGCATTCTCTACACAATCAACTAATTGAACTGATTCATTTGATGAATCTCTTGCATGCACATCCTCTTCTCTATCCAAACTGCTACAAAAAATAATAGGGTCATACCACACATCTACAAACTAGAAATCATCATTGATTTTTTCATTGCAACTCCCCACAAATGATTGCTCCAACTGAAGTTCATTGCACACTCTTTCATTCTCATCTGATATAGAGAGCTAGCTCTCCATTTCTACAATTTCAAAATCACTAGAAGGCATGGCATCAGATATTTCATTCATTTTATCATACCTCACAACCTAGCTATCATACTCATATGTACATATTCCATATGTGGGATGCTCAAAACATAATTCTGACCACAAAATGCATTATTATTGTGTTCTATACCTCCCAAACTCACTTGATCAAGCTTAGAAAAGGTACCATCACATAATTCAGATAGGAGACTATTTCCATACTCCCCTATCATCCTATCAAGAATTGAAAGCCACTAATATATCAGTTCAATGCTAGGAGGCTTCAAATCTTGTGGCATTATACTCAAACCTAGTTCAATATTTTCATAGAAAAAATCTATACATGGTGATTCATTAGGTCTATCTAATTCTGGTATAGCATACAAAAAATCATGAATCTATCATGAAAATCATATGAGGATTCACCCTCATATCTTCTGATATCACACAATGCATGAATAGGTGATATGTATTCAACCACATTTTCACATTTTTCTTCAAAATATTCTTGAATATATGGTGTCATACTATCAAATATAAATTCATTATTCACTTCACAAAACTAATCCATGAATGGTATCTCAAGCTCTTTCCATGAATAAATGTTCAATTCATGGGTAGATTAGAAAACAAATCTTTAGCATCATTTTCTAAAGATCTTACATAAATTTTCATGACCACATCTTCTTCTGCTATTTGACAATCCACCATCAAGCCAAGAAAAAATAGCAATTTTTTTGATGTTGATTCTTCAAGAACTCCTCTAAACTTAGGAAAAAATTCATTTATATTTCTAGGAATAGAATGTGAACAACCTTGGATTTTACTAAAATCCAAAGGGTTATATATTTTAGTAGAAAAAAATGTATTCTCTAAGGATATGACTGTGGCTCAATGTTCACAAATAGCTTGTAGAGGGGGAACCACAATGGTTATCCATATTCGATAATAAAGACTTATCCGCTTTACACTACCTTCTTAATATTTCTTTCAAAATATTAGGATTTCTCAATTCCCTTTCTTTTAGTGCCTTAAAGCATTGAATGAGGGAAAAAAATTTCTAGGACTTTTTACAACCGACCTTCATACAAAATACAACAATGGATAAATACTTGAAAAATGTTGCAAACCCAATAACTCTTCCTTATGATGTAGCAATTTTTTAGAGTCATGACCTCTTCAAAGAGGACAAGATCTTCAAGTAGTAGGAAGATCCTTCAGTGATCTAGTTTCATTCTAAGTTCTCTCCACCAACAAAGCACTAGACTTTCATGAAAATTTTAGAGGTACTGCAACAAAATTCTTCTTCAAGTATGAAGGTCTTGAAATCATTTGACTCTCCCAAATAGATGTAGTTGAGTATCCCCAGTATGGTCACCATTTCATTGGTTTTTTTTATAGCTAAACCTTGAAAATCCTCTAAAGTATAGCCAAATCTTGTGCTCATGGACTTCAAGATTAGTGGCCAATGAATGAGAGATTGATATGAAAATTTTCTCTCATACACTTCAATCTCTGTAAGACCTAGGTAGTAATACCTATATGACACTAGATGCATACATGTAGCCATGGATTTGTTATAGCATCTAACATTTAAAAAATTCTCTTTGTCTCCTTGAACTATGTCCATGTTGCTAAAACATAAACAATTGTAGGGATTTTTGGAGGTGGTTACAAAAGTTTAGTTATACTTTTAGATTACATTCAAAAAATTGGCATGTTGTAGAAAATGGAGGTATGTTTCAAGTGGAAGGGATGAATTATTATACATGTTGTAGAACCTTCATCCTTATCTTCATATTTTTATAGGTATACCAAATGATCTATATGAAGGTATACCTATAAATGTTGGTTTGATTAAGACTTTTCAGAGAGTAACCTATGTGTGGTTGAAAATATGGAGTATTAGCAACTATTTGAAGCTTTAATGTGAGTTAATATTTCTTTCATAGGTGTATATCAAGTTAAAAACAACAAATATTTGAGAAATCTATTATTTATTGCATATCTAGTGTGTATGCCTTCATAAGCCCTAAGAAGAACTTGATTTTTTATGAGTATTTAAGTACTTTTTCTTGAGTTTTCTCAAAATTTGTTAAAACCATAGCCAATGAAGCTATGAGGATAGGATTTAATCATTAGGTAAATGAAAATGACAATGGAAAATAATTTCATGGGACATAGTATATTTGATTATAAGAAACTATGTGATATGTGAACACATAGTGAAACAACAAGGACATTTCAAGAAAAAAACATAGTTTATAAGGGACAAAGTTAAATAATGAACGCCTTATGGTGATAAATAGAGGGTTTCCTATAACCTTGGTAGGCCTCACACTATTTTAAAAAATACAATAGCTAAGCATCATGGGAATAAATACACCATATCATATGAAGTTTCCTTGTCAAGGGGTTTGTTTTTAAAAAGTCCTCCTTAAACCCTCACCACAATTTGAATGTCCAATGAATGACTCTCAACATGAAAAGGAGAAGATTGGTATTAATAAGGAAATAAAACCATTGTTGAATTGGTTGTTTTAAATATGGAAAAAATGGATTGTGTTAACAAATACAAGAAAGTATCATGAAAAGGTGAGAGTCATGGCTTAGGATAACATATGAGGAGAATCTTTTCAATATGACAATGTTTTCAAATTTGTCAAAAAAATGTGATGATAAGAAAATATTCATAATAGTGGAGTGATTAATGAAAATATTTGATATTTTAAAAGAGATCATATAATATGTTTAATTCCTTATTAAAGTTCCATGACCTATTATTTTAGTGTTGAGATCCATTGTTGGTATCCTTAATCAGTTTTTTCAAAACCTTAGAACCTATCTATTGATTTCAAAATAAATAGAGGGAATGGAAAGAGTTTCATGTGCACAACATTGAGACTTTTAGATTCAAATGATAGAAGAGAGCCTAAGAAATCATGGAAAAATGATATCCTCAAGCATTGGATGTTAATGAACATAGAGGAACATTTAAAGGAACTAAGATTGAGTGACAATGGTTATTCTCGTGAAGGATCAAGAACAATCATTCAAAGTACAATATCATTAATAGATGATAGTGGGAAAGGAAGAATAAGAGGTAGCAATTAAGATTCTAATGGAACATGTCAATATAATAGTCTCAAGCATGGAGAGAAGAAAATAATGATTCAAAGAAGATCAAGACATGATTGAAAGGATAGTTTATGGTTGTTTGAATGGGTAGTCTATAAGATAGTAAATGGGAAAACATCAAGAGTCTATATACCTAAAGGTTATCAATGATAGTTATGGTCTTTAGAGTTATAAAAATCCATATATATCATGAGGAGGGTGCCTTATCAAAGGTTTATTCTTTAAAACCCTACTTTAAAACCTCATTATGACTTTCAACACCAAATGACAAATGCATAGTCATGTTGAGACTATCTACAATGAACTATGGAGGATAAAGCTTAGAGAAATAGTTGAAAGAGCTTAATGAAGACAATGAAATATTTCAAAAGAACCATCATAAGAGAGAGTAGGGTATAGTCAAGTTCCTCTATTGACACTACAATTTTTTCCAAGATTGATGGAGATGAAAATGAAAGAGTGCATTATAATCATAAAGGTAGACCTATGCATAACAAAGGGTAGCTCCCTACATAACGAAAGGGGTAGTGAGCTTTGTGACTATAAGGGACAAGTTTAAAGTATTGATAATATGTCACAAAAAGAGGAAAAACTTGAGACATGAAAAATGCATAGTCCATGAAAAGTGTCAAAACAAAGTAAGTTGAAACACGAGAGTCCAAGAGGGACCGTTACTATAAAAAAAGAAAAAGACAATAAAAATAAAACTATTAAGCTACATTGGACAATAAATAATTAATTCATATAACATACAATGAAAATAGCAAGAAGGGAGTCTTGAATGCATAATTGCTAAGTCCAATGGACAACAAGAACAAAGGGGTTTCACTTGTCAAATGTCGTGTTCTCCAAAACCTCTTAATACATTATAAGGAGCATGCCTAAAGCTTAATGAGCATGAAAACAATGTATAGGTGAGAACCCTCAAGATAGTCCAAGATCCATAAAAATGACATGCCTAAGAGGATAGACAAATAAAGGTTTAAAGTATAGTATGAGCATGCAATAACAGAAAGATAGTTTAAAGACACTCAAGCATAAGGTAGTCTATTGATAAAGGGGCAGTCTATATAGAGAAACAAATAGAAAATGACTTAAATATATTCTTTGTCTAGAGAGAGTTACAAGAAGATAAGGATATCCTTGACTGTTAAGGATAAGGATGGACTAGAAGTATAACTCAAAGCAAGAAGAGTTTTAAGGGACAATCTTAGGGAAGTATTGAGATAGTTTTTGATAATGAGGGATAGATTTGTAGACCTATGAAGAGTTTAAGAAAATTAAAGGAAATATTCTTGTGAAGTGTATGACAATCAAATCCCATAGGTGATAGAGGAAAATGCATAAACATATAGGTAGGGATGGCAATACATAAAGAACATATAATCAAGAAATAATGTAAAGAATAAATGAATGATGGATAAATTCAATGTTAGAATCTTCATAAACCAACAAGAGGTGACAATCCTATACCCTTATGATAGCCCTTAAATGATTTTGTAGAAACAAGATGAAAATATACACATGGTAAAGTCCAATATCAAGAGGGTAAATATCTTTAGGGTGTAAGGGAAAGTGTTCATGAGTTTGTGGAACAAGATAGTCACCATGAGAAGTGACAGTGAAATCACATAGAGTTAAAGAGTATGAAAGAACGAATGACAAGGCAATAAAGTGGACAAAGTTCTCATGATACTAGATAGAGTAAGTGATCTTGACAATGGACAAAGTGATTATCTTGATGGTCACCATCAATAATGATATTATCAAAGGATAAATGACAAGGTATGGTGAACATAAAGATATGACAGTATAGTGACTCTATTAAATCTAGAAGGTAGTTTGAATTATCATGATCAGGTTAAATAGCAATGGGAAAAGATGAAAATATATATTGCAATGCTAGGAAAATGTTTAGGACAACCATGTAAGAAGGTACAATCTACAAGAAAATAGCATGAACTATAATAGAAAGTCAAATTTCATAGGATAATCTTGTACATACCAAATAATGATAAATGTTACAATTGAAAAGAAGAGTAGACCTAGTAAGGGGAATATCATTTATATGATAGTCTTTAGGATGTCAAGACTCCATAATAGTCTATGATAGTCATGGGGGAAAATCGATATGAAAATAAAGTTATCAAAAACCAAAGTAGAATGAGAGAAAAACACTGCAAAAGGGAAAGAAGACCTTGAAAGAAGGAACACAAAGACCTAAAACACATGTCCTATTATCATGGATATGATAGTTGAAAATATATGGTAGAGTAGTGGTGAGTGATGGTAGCATCATGAGTAGTTTCAACCCCTACATTCCTATTGATGATTAGTTGAACAATTACAAGTATATAGAGGTAGTTTGGATGACTTTGAGGCTAGTTTGAAGGAATATAGGGACAATTGCAAATATCTAGGAATTAGAAAAGCTTGAAAAAGTCAAGACCATCCTTCTTCAATGCCACTTTGGAGTTTTAATAGCTTTAACCCAAAGAAATAGTTTTCAAGCACCCAAATGAAGAGGAAGTAGTTAACTCAAGGAAGCAAATGGTCATGTAATAATCTTTAAGAGCTTGTCCTATTTTTTCCTCCAACGAAGGGATAGATAAAAGAAAGTCTAAGCTTATTTTTTAGAGAGTTCTTATATTTTTTTGCTAAAGTATTATAACTTGAAAAAGGTTCTCTTGGTCAAATTTTGTATTGTAATTCAAAAAATCAGTCTTGAGACTAAAATAGCATTGTAATACTTCACTTTTTAAGCACCTTCAATCAAATTAGATCATTTTTTGACTATTTATAAAATTGTAAGGAATCTTTATCAATGAAAAATAAGTTTCACCTTCATTGTACTTGTTCATGTGTGATAATTAGTTTTATGCAATTTTCCTATGTTTTAACACTAAAAACTCTAAATCATACATGATTAAATACCTACAAAACCTAAAAATTTATTCTTTATACATGTTGGTTACTAGTTAGAAAACACCTAGATTAGTTGATCAAATCTTGGAAAGAACCCATTTTCCTTCTACAGGAGTAGAGATAGGTCACATTCTAGCAAAAAAACGTAGAATATAAGGTTGAAAAAAAAATTGTGTGACAAGAAACATCTATTCATTGAGCATTATATGCAAAATATTTTAAAAATTTAGCTTTTTATCTTTCTAGTGCATCGCTATCCATCATTTTAGGTTCAAATTTGTAGTCTTCTATCCCTTTTCCATGGTATAAGTAGTTATATTAGATTAGTATGAACTCAAAATTATTTTAAGCGTTAAGGGAATCAGCCCTCTCTAGAGGTTGGTCTCCATCATTTGATCCCACAATCAAGGATATCATCCCATGTTTCATGAGGTGACTAGGTGATTCTACTAACTCATCAAGGATACACACTTTTGTGACAACAACTAGGATTTATGATTTAGTTTTTCTTTGAAAATATATTGATTGGAAAATCCTATGAAATAATTTATTATTTACCATTCTTTAACTTATTCTATTGATAACTAATCATAACTCTAACAAATCCATTTTAGTAAGATATGTTTCCTAGAACATTAATGGGCATAAATACACAATTCACAATATATCTTTATAAAATATATGTATATCTTTATAAAATCCCAACAAAGGTACCTCAAATCTTCACAAATTCAATAAATAATCCACATAATCACACTTATGACCTTCACATGTATCTGACTCTTTTCTCAACCTTTGTCCATTTATATTGACCTAAAATAGAAAATTTAAAAAAATAAACATTACAAATTCTCCCAACTTAATATTATACTTATATGCTTCCATCAAGAATTTATAATATGTATGTAACATCAATTCCCTTAGGAAACCAATTATAGTAAGTAGATTATAACAATAGAACAAAATATTGGGGTTGATGTTGAGATATAGGTGTGTTTGTAAGTGAATTGGCAATTGAAATGATACTTTGAACTTCCCAATGGAAAGTAACAATGACACACCAACAATTGGAATGATTGCATATGAAAAGACAATATTCCTTTGTGTTTGAGAGGGACAACTCCCTTGTATGATAGGGGTGTCTAATATTTTTTTGTACTTTTCACCCAAAAGTATGCAAGGGTATGGAAGATTTATAATGATTGAAAATGATAGATAAACCCTCAATAAAAAAGATACCAATATTATCAAAGTTTCATAAAAATGCTCAAAATTGAAAAGTTTCCATCACAAGGATCAAAGAATACATACAAGAACCTAATGATGGATACATATCAAATCCAAATACATCCAATTCTAAATACCAAGAAGTGAATATATCTAAAAGAAACTCATTAAAATTCAACAATTATTTTCACAAATTTCTTTTAGGATAACAAATGTTATTATTAACACATATAATATGAAAGCTCAATAAAAACAAGAATAAAATGGCATGGATGCACCTCCAAAACTATTTTCCATTTCTTTTTGAATTATACCACTCCAATATTTCCCTTATGTCAAACTTGTGAAAAGAAAAATTCCTTTACAATGCTTAGAGCTTTATATTTATAGACTCTTCCCCAACAACTACCTCATAACCAACTTGAAACCACCTTAGTAATTGAAACATAGAAAAAGGTACACCCTAAGATTTGACCCTAGGGTTTGGGTTCTTTTTCCAAAATTTTCATAAAAGATTTGAATGGTAGTGGGGTTCGATGGATTTGGACAAGGTATGTGATGGACTTACAGCTTGATAGGTGAGTCAACTATCCCTTAACAAAATTTGGAAATGTCCTAATAATGAAATGCAATGATCTAGTTGTTCTAATAAGGAAAACAATCACTTTAACACATAAATAATAGATATAAAATGTCACAGAGGAAATCAGATAGTAGAAATGGAAAGGGAAGGACACTATGCACTTGTGATAAAAATTTCAGCATGATTTGCTAGTATGTTTCCTCCAAGGGTGCCACTATCCCACTAAGTATTTTTTAGATCTGTTTTCCTAGTCCTCTGATGCCAGGATCCACACTTTCATTTCTTGTCTGCAAACTTGTCAGATTGTTGTTGGATATTTCTATAATTAAGTTTCCATGAGTTTTCAATGCTTAGGGTTTTGAATGCAACAATAAATAAAGTGTCTTCAAGCTTCATTTCAATCCTCATCAACTCGAGATCTACACATTCACAAAGAGAAGAAATTTAGTGTCATTTTAGGGGCTTTCCTTTGTTAAACCTTGTGTTAGTGTTTCCACTTCCACAATGGCAATATCAATGATAAAATGAATAAATTAAAGGAATGATGAAATCATAATGTGTTGCAACTCACCACCATTCTATGGCTTCCTTGAAGGACTAAATTCATACACATCACCTCAAGGATCTTGGATCTTTCTTGCTTGATTGACTTGAATTTGTGAATGCTTTGGAGACCTAAAACAAAGGTTAGCCTTCACAAAACAATGAACAAGAATAAATTCACATAAAATTTGGCATGATGTTGGAACTTGAATTGTTGCAATGAATCTCTAACGGTTGCTCATGATTTGCTAAATAATTCTCTTGATAATTGCTTGATCATAAAATATCCAACTTGCTAGATAGATTCAAAATAATGCAATAAATAGGTATTTATAGGCATTTAATCTAATTTCCCCAAAATTAGATCTTGATGCTTAACTTTAGATATTCAAATTTCAAATACTAAAATGTTGACACTAACATATTTGAATTTAGAAGGCCAAAATAGAGGGACATAGGTGCTCTAGGAACTAGTTTCCCAACCCTATTTTAGAGGGTTTAAAGTGTTGAGGAAAAAGTATTATATGAGAGAATTTTTTTTATGCTTGAAAATTATCAGAAAATATTTTAGTTTGGGCCACAAAATAGGCAATTTAGGAAATTAGGTATTCAATTAGCTCCATGCACTTAAGTGGGGACAAAACATAGTGTGAAATTGTCATGGGTGACAATTTATGATGCTACATTTAGCCCCCACTTTAGTGAGAGAATGAAATTATTCTCAAACTCACACTAAAGTAGAGAGATATGTCAAGAGGGGTTCAAATGTACAAATGTTGAAGAGATAGGATGACTATGAATCTAGGGGAAGTGCACAAGCCCCTAGGATCCAAGATCCCATGGAAAGACAACATAAGAACAAAGGAACACACATGTAATGATATGCAATAAGATAACATACACAAACATATATGTCATAAAACAAAAAGCATACACGATGAAAATACATGGCATGATAAAACATAAAGATGATAACAAAATGAAAAAAAAATGATGTAGAAATTGTGCAAACATAAAGAAGACACACAACAAAACACAATGTTAGTACTAAAATATTCGAGTCAGTAAGGAAAAGAGACCTTAGTCTTAAATTATCTCAAATACCAAATGTCATCCATTGAATAAATTTTAGCTCACATGAGTACCAACAAGCTATGTTGTGCCACATCACTCATGAAACACATAGCTCCAATAGCAAGCAAGGTGTATTATACTAGGTGGCCATGTTAAAAAGGGTTGTTCAATTTTAATGTCTCAGGGGATGAAAAAAACTCACTTCAGGGGGTACATAAAACTCACCTCAAGGGGTGCATAAATGAAAATAGGATAATGCTAAAAACTCTAGGGATGTTGTATCAACACTGCCACAAGAGATGATTTACAAGAAATAACAAAGGGGCTTTGCTCAATACATGAAAGGTCACACCTTAGGGGATATCACGAATGACATCACCAACAAGAGAGGATAATTCATGGGAAAATAAATTCATGACTTGTGGAATACTAGCCATAGCATTACCACCAAAGGGAATTCCATATGCCAAGAAATGTCACACTCTTGAGGAATATCAACCACAATATCACCACCAAAGAGACACTCGCATAGATCAAGAAGGTCACACTTTGATTGAAAAGGTCACACTTCCTAGGAGAATTAAACTATCATCACTAAGAAGGGACCATTCCTATGCAAACAATAAGCAAGGGAATATATGCTCCCCCTTAAAATGTTACCTATTACAAGGCTACCTAACCCCTTGTCTCCAAGTGTAGGGACAAAGATGAGCCTAGATGGATGATGATATGCTACTCTTTGTGAAATTAAATATGATATAAAGCCTAGTTTATACCCCCATGCATGGTAGTGAGCATGTTGTGATACTAATACTACCACATGGCAAGGAGCAACAACTAATTCTATTGATTAAGTGAAGGTATTTGTGATGTTTTTGTTATTTTTTAAGGACAATAGCCAAGGCCTCTTGTTTTTTCTTGCATGTTAGGATCTATAGGGACATGAATTCCTTATTCTTTAACACCACACCCTTTTCCATTATAGCCAAGTTGTTTTAAAATTTCATAACGTCTTCCATTTAAATGGATTCCATTTTTTTGAAGGTTATTTTACATAATCACTTTCATCATATGTGGCTGTGTAATTTGTGTTTTCCTCTTTTGTAGATTTATATTCTTTTGATGAATCATTAATATATTGTGTTGATATCATTGTAGATTCTTTCTATTTTTCGTGATTTTTGTGTAATCATGTATTCTCCCATGAATATAGATGTAAAATATAATGAACCCTAGTCATTGTCTAACAATTTTTTTAGGAATGAAAGGCACTTATCTTTATCCTTAACTTTAAAGGTTCCACTTTTGTAGTTGGTATCAATGTTCTAAGAGGATCCTTCACTCTTGTTTTATTTTATAAACCATGTTAAAATTTAGGATCAACTTTTATCATGTAAACCTTATTGTTTCAGTTTATAAACCATGTTCAAATTTAGGATCCTTCACTCTTGTTTTAGTTTATAAACCATGTTCAAATTTGGGATCAACTTCTAGTAGCATTTTGTATCTATAGTTGTAAAGGGTTTCGAGTACCTTCAAAACCTTTTTTTCCCATATAATCAAAACTTTTATCATGTAAGCATTATTTTTATATATGTATTTTATTGAATGATGAAGCATTGAAGGTACCCCATTCATTTTATGAATCTATGGTCTACCTAAGAGAAGATTATATGAAAGATCATGGGGCATGACATGGATGGGAGTTTGTAACATGACCTTACCAACTGTCAATGGTGTTTTCTGCACAGCAAAAACTCAGACAGAATGCAATATTCTATCTCTCTTGAAAGGTAATCCTCAATAATAAATTACTGAAAATCACCCCAAGGTCTCTCGGGTGTTAGGTCATAACGATGCATAAACAACTCAGATAATTATGTGAAATGCTGGTAATCACAAGGGGCCTTACAAATGAACAATGCTGGAAGTGAATTTTCATCAGATGCAACAATATGATGATGCTTTCAATCCTAAAACTAACCCAGATTCAAAATAAACAGCAAAAGAGATAAGGGTTCAGAGAGATTCTATTCTATTCTACTCCTAAGATCAATCACAGTAATGATGAAAGCTGCAAATGGACAGATCCCCAATAAAACCGATCTCTGCTTGATCAAGGACAAACCTGCAACTACACAGAAATGGTGCGATCTTCTGAGGAAATTTGAAGATTTTAAGACTTTGAACATTCATTCACATACCCAATTACTGGCACAATGTAAACGAGCATTCATAGTTGAACTTAGCACAGAAGTAAGGCCCAGACTAACTTTGCACAGCAATCTACAATCAGTAAAATTGCTAAAAGTATGGACCGGAGATCGATCAACATCATTAACATTTCACCATCATTGTAAAAGAGCTGAAATCTAACATCTAACATCTAACATCCAACATCTGAGAATCAAGAACAAGAAACCATAAAAACTGTCGAAAATAAATACAAAGTTTGCCAAATCAACAATCCAATTGCATTACTTCTCCAGCATTACACAACAATTTCAAGTCTCTCATCTCCTACAACTAATTCTGAAAACTACTTGCCAATTCTGGCCTAGCCAAACTCCTAAAATCTCCCCTTACAAATGAGGCACAAATGCCATTTATAGAAAACCCCAAACATGTCGGCCTAATTAGATTTTACAATAATGATTGGCCCCAAAACAGGTCGGCCTAATTAGATTTTACAATAATGAGTGGCCTCAAACAGGTCGGCCTAAGGAGAAATTCAAAAGAGGACAAGATTTGCATTAAATGCATGAATATTATCCATGTCGGCCCACGATCTCCAGCAAGATCAGATTCACGTGTCCTCTAGAAAGTCCTCCACACATTCTTAGGCGGTCCCATTTTGAAAGTTTAATCGAACACTTCCAGATTTCCCCCTTTTGGCACGAATCCATATGCAAGTCCACCTTTTAATATTTGTTTAGTCCTGAAAAACAGATATCATCATTAATAGCCCACATATTCAAATTAAATTTGAATAAAATTTTGACCTTTAAGAAAAACTTACATTTTTATAAGGAAACTTTCCATTTTTAGAATTTTTTCCATTTTTGGAAATTTTTATTTTCAATTTTTATCTCAAGAAATTTTCATTTTTCAATCATTTTCAAAATTTCCACTTTTGGAAAAAAATTATTTTCAAAAAAATTCCATTTTCCGGAAAATCCACAGAAAATAGCAAAAATTCCGGGAAAAATAAACCCATTGAAATTCAATAAGGGACTTTACGTAAGCAGAATCGGGAAAATCCGGATGGACCGGAAAATCTGGATTGGGGTAAAAAGGACTTTGGAACTATTTTTTCAAAGTGCAACGTGGGGAAATCACTTGGGCAAGCAAGATGAACATCTAAGGACCTCCAAAGGCAATGAAATCAATAAGATTAAGGGGCCAAAAGACACCAAAAGCCAGAGCAAAAAGAGGGTCCCTACTTTCAGTGGGGCATGTGTGCAAAACTGCATAACAAATGGCGACTCCGCTGGGAAAATGCTCCAGAGCATTTTGATGATGAACAAGAATCATGAACCCAGAATCTCTGGTTTCGATCTCCCTACCAGGCAAACAAATCAAAATGCAAGATTAAAAAAAATCAAGACCAAAGGCTAACTGAAACTTCCATAGACTGAAAATCCAAGTGTGTGCAAGTGAGTTCATTTCCTTCCTCAAGCTATCGTAGAAACCAAGCTCAGTCAAGTTAGGCTACGTAAAGATTCTAGCTCTAAAAGCAACCTGGATAGAGCCTCGCTGCCAGTCAGGTGTTCATAGCCCCGACGAGGTTATCGTTGTGATTCTCCTGAACATAGCTCTACTGCCAGCCAGGCATCCATAGCCCCGGTAGAGATATTCAGATACTCCTGATAAGTTGAATTCATTCTTTTGATTCTCAATATTTTCTATTCTTTTTTCTTTTCTTTTTTTTTGATATTTTCTTTTCTTTTCTTTTTACTCTTTTTCATTTCAACCTGTGAACAGTGAAGTCCACACTCAGGGCTGAGAACCACAGTGGCACTGAAGCAGAAATATGATTTTTCACCCAACAAGACCTTGCAAGGACCCTACTGCAACCTTCAGATTCTTAAGATGTATGAAGGATATAAGATTTCAGAATACTTTAGGTTCAAGTTAGACCAATGACCCATTCTCTTTAAATCAGACATTCAGACTGCTTGACACCAACAAAAGATCTTTGACCATTAATTCAAGACACATGACTAAATTCCATCAATAAAACACTTAGAACAATCCCAGATAATAAAGAATTATTGCATAGGAAGGACACCTCCCCAACCAAAAAATAGAAAACCCAAGCCAGAGAAGCAAAACAACCAAACCGAAACCCAAAGCAAACTAAACTAGCCAAAACAGAAGCAAAGAAAAGCAATCTAAACTAAAGCAATCTATACTAAAGAAAACAAAACAGAAAAAAGTAAAAGAAAAGCAGGCCAAGCTGCATTTATTCAGATCAACACTATGTACAGAAAGACTCAAAGCAGCTCATGATCAGATAGGATGAACTGAGACTCATCCCCATATAATTAATCAATGCATGGACAAGCAATAAGGTGAAGGTAACAGTCCTCAGAAATGCAAACTTGTCTTTATATTCAAAAAAATAAATCTCTGTATTGTAGCATTCAAACTCCGTGTCAAGATTATGAATAACTAGTAACTGAGGTAACTCATTAGGACCATGATTAACCCATATGCAAGTTGTCTTTCCTAAATCTCCATAATCAAATTGACAAGATTCAGAATTTTTAGCAAAGAAAGAAACAACCTGATTTTGCATTTCTATAGGCTGAGTGTTGTGTTCATCATCCTCCACTTGTGAAGAGTTGATCATAGTGTCATCAGGAGGTCTCCATTGATGGTGCAATATTCCGCTTGCATTTGAAACAGGAAAGACATAATTAGAGGAGTCATTACATGATGCAGAGTGAAATTCATATCGAAGACTTTCTGAACTATGAACATGAAACTTTTCACCTGTTTGAGTATTTCCATGAGGGATCAACCATGAAAACGCTGAGGCATTATCTTGAACAATAATTTCCTCAGCAGGATGCTCATCCGAAGGTATCACAGATTGATCTTCCAGCACATTCTCACTTGGAGAAGTTGGAGCATGTTCACCAATACTGACTGTGACATTTCTATTTTCAACATCATTTATATTTTCCTGCACATCAGCATGAACCATATTAGCTATCTCATCATTAATTCCTAAAATCTGTGAATTCTTAATGCTAGATTCATCAATAAACTGAGAAAAAATAAAATCTAATAAATGAGAAGACTCCCCGAATTCTTCCTTCGCTGGCATTTGTTCAGATTCTTGATCACAGTCATCAGGAATATTGATTACACCATCAAGTGCTTCCTCATGTGCTTCAAAACATTCATCAACAACTGGTTGACATTCCTCACTCAGAGACTCATTTGATGTATCTGTCGGTGTATCATTTGCATGTAAGAGTAGTTGTACTTGTTCCTTCACCTCCTTTATGACTGTCTAACACTGGAAGCAGGTGAATTCTGAATGCTCTTCCTCATGTATCCTGCACCAAGCTGGTAACAACAGCTCTTCTAGGTAGACTCCAAAACCTAGGCTTGACCAATCTCTTATAATTCTGGCAACAAACTCTTTGTATCTGGTCTGTATCACATCGTCACTTTGAAGAGATTGTATAGGAACTTCTTGTTCAACCTCCATTATGTTTTCTGGAACTTGACTAGCCTCAACAAGAACATCCTCCTTGATCTCCATAGGTGATTCTTCACTTAAATATTCCTCTGTTATCTCTGATGCCTCTGATTCATCCTCATGACATTCAACTCTTTTCAAAGTTGCCTCAACATCAGTTGCAATGCCATCCCTGGATTCAGAACTAGTTGGCCTCTCTGCAGTGCATTCTTTGCTTAACTCACCTTTCCACTCCAAGTATTCTCCAACTTTAAAGATAATGTCCCCACACGAACGGCAGATGAACTCTGAATGGGCTGCATCATGGACTCTGCACCACTTAGACGAAAGGAAATCCTGCAAGCACTTACCACTAGAAAACTGACCTTCGACCATCTGTGTGAATGTCTCAACTGCAACATCAATAAACCCTAGATCTGAGGAGGCTAATGGTTCAGACAGATTTTGCATGAAAAGGTTCCTCTGCAAGACAATCTCAATGTTTTCTAGAAAGGCCAAGCATTCAAACTCATTGTGTCTACAGGTATTATGAAGCCTACACTTATCTGAAAATGCGCAATGAAGCAAACCCTTGCCATTCCATTGATTTATCCTCATATTCAAGGACTTACATATTTGCAAAAAATCAATCTAAAGACTGTTTCCATTATGAAAAACATAGCGCTGCTTTTCCATCTTGACTCAGAACTTGAATTTTTAGATTTAGAGATCTACCATATCTCAGATTTTTAACATGAAGGCTCATTCAACTTCCAGCTTTGTCACCTTGTTCGCCCTCCTTCTAGCGCCAATCTGTTGATGGTGTTTGCTGCACAGCAACAACTCAGACAGAATGCAATATTCTATCTCTCTTGAAAGGTAATCCTCAATAATAAATTACTGAAAATCACCCCAAGGTCTCTCGGGTGTTAGGTCATAACGATGCATAAACAACTCAGATAATTATGTGAAATGTTGGTAATCACAAGGGGCCTTACAAATGAACAATGCTGGAAATGAATTTTCATCAGATGTAACGATATGATGATGCTTTCAATCCTAAAACTAACCCAGATTCAAAATAAACAGCAAAAGAGATAAGGGTTCAGAGAGATTCTATTCTATTCTACTCCTAAGATCAATCACAGTAATGATGAAAGCTGCAAATGGACAGATCCCCAATAAAACCGATCTCTACTTGATCAAGGACAAACCTGCAACTACACAGAAATAGTGCGATCTTCTGAGGAAATTTGAAGATTTTCAGACTTTGAACATTCATTCACATACCCAATTACTGGCACAATGTAAACGAGCATTCATAGTTGAACTTAGCACAGAAGTAAGGCCCAGACTAACTTTGCATAGCAATCTACAATCAGTAAAATTGCTAAAAGTATGGACCGGAGATCGATCAACATCATTAACATTTCACCATCATTGTAAAAGAGTTGAAATCTAACATCTAACATCTAACATCCAACATCCAACATCTGAGAATCAAGAACAAGAAACCATAAAAAATTGTCGAAAATAAATACAAAGTTTTCCAAATCAACAATCCAATTGCATTACTTCTCCAGCATTACACAACAATTTCAAGTCTCTCATCTCCTACAACTAATTCTGAAAACTACTTGCCAATTCTGGCCTAGCCAAACTCCTAAAATCTCCCCTTACAAATGAGGCACAAATGCCATTTATAGAAAACCCCAAACATGTCGGCCTAATTAGATTTTACAATAATGACTGGCCCCAAAACAGGTCGGCCTAATTAGATTTTACAATAATGAGTGGCCTCAAACAGGTCGGCCTAAGGAGAAATTCAAAAGAGGACAAGATTTGCATTAAATGCATGAATATTATCAATTTAGCCAACTCCTTTCTCATCAAAGGCTCAATAATAGGATTTATAGGCCTTTGTTTTTTCTTTACAGGTTTGGAGTTTGGATCTAACTCAATGGTATGTTGGGAAAGGACTTGGTCAAAACCCTTTAGGCCTTCATAATTCCAAACAACTATATCATTGTATCTATTGTAAAGATCTATGAAAGCATCATGTTCAATGGTAGAGCATACCTTTCCCAAGTTTAGAGACTTTCCTTTTGAAATTTCTATTGGCTTGAAGTCACCCTTCTTTGTAGCTAAGTTCATCTTTTTCTACTTTAACTAATCATCAGGATTAAAAATACATTCATTGGTGATAAGTCCATTTGGTAGCTTGTTGCTACTCACCTACACAATCTGATAACCATATTGATTTTGCAACTTGGAATTATTTTTTTTAGAAAATTTTGCCTCATCTTGTAGAAAATTCACTATCTATTGGTCACTATCAAAGACTTACCAGTGATCTTGATTATCTCAAATAGCAGGCCTCACCACAAGTCTAATATGTCACTCCTTTTTACTTGCAATATGTGCTGGTATGTCAAACTGAGCACCAACTGCTAGAAGTCTATCAACGTTTTTATTGTGATTTCTCAGAATTGTTTGGATGTTAAAACCTTTAAAGTTCTCAATTAAATCCAAAACCCTATGCTTGTAGGATTTGAGAAAATTATTCTTGTTTGAGCTTTGAGTTTAGACTTGACGAACAACCAATTCACTGTCACCAAAAACTTGTAACAATTTGATATTTATTTTTTCTGCAAGTAGGAGACCTTGGATGAGTTCTTCATACTCAACCACATTGTTAGTGCAACTAAATTGAAGCCTGGAAGAGAAATAATACTTATCCTTTCTTAGAGATACTAGAATAACACCAACACCAGCACCATTTATGTTCCTAGAACCATCAAAAAACATTTTCCACAATCCCTATACATTCTCTTGAGCTTTTATGATTTTGGGGATAGGAGCATTTTGCTCATGAATGCAATAAGTTCCAAGACTAGTCTCCTCTAATTCAGTAGTAAAAAATGGATCAAAACGTAAAGAATTTCCCCATGCATCCAACAAACAATAAAGTACTTCATCTAAAGGATTTACAGGCTTGTGACTAGAACATCCTTCTTTTTGATCATGCAATGTAAGGTTCATGTTTATTGGACTAAGAGTGTAAGGTTTGATATGATCATTTTCTAGGGGCTCATATTTGATGGTTTCTTTAGTGCCATATCTAGTTCTAAATAGCATGTGAGACCAATTAGTAGATAAGTACCCACCTATCTTAGTAGTGAAATCTCTAGATAAGCAAATGGAAAAGTGAGCAGGGAGATCTATGACTGAAATGTCTTGCAAAACGTCATAGCCGGGACATGCATGCAAGGACAATTTTAAGTTTTTAATTACCCCCATGGTATTGACATTAGTGCCATCCAATTGTAATACTTTTCTAGTCACTAGTTCATACATGATACCAAGCATGTTAGTAATCCCCTTAGGAATGACTGAACTACTTGCCCTTGAGTCTGTCATACAATTTTGCACTATATTATTCCCAATAATTAAAGAAAGATAGAAGGAAGGTGGCTTACTGAATTTGTTTAGATTTCCTTCCTCTTTTTGGGGCTGCACTAGGCTAATTGATGGAGTAGGCTGCTATTTTTTTGCACATCCTTCACTGTAATGCTCCTTCAAAACCTGTTGTAGTAAATCCCTTTATCATGTGATAGATAGAGCCTCCCACATAGTAACATTAAGATTGGATTTCTTCATTTGCTCTACTATGCTCAATGGAAGTTGACTAGCTTTAGAAGGAACCTTTGGAACAAGGTCAACTATTGTTGCTTGTGTGACTTAGGCTATTCCACCACTTGTTTATGACTATTAATAGGCTGATTTGATTGTGGAACCTTTGTTTTTCTACTTTTTGGTTCAACATTTACAACATTTTGAGATGGTTTGGAAAATGATGGCTTCCCAACCATTGAAGATGCACCACCCTCCATTGCTCTTTTCTTTGATCTTGTACTATGTGATATTGCATTGGTATCCACTTGATTTACACCACATCAATCTTCTTGACCCCAAATGACAAATGAAGAGTCACCTTGTGCATGATTTTGATTATTAGTAGTTGTTTTTTTCATGCCAATTTATTTCTCTAAAGTAGAGGTTTCATTTTGAGCTACCAAAGTTTGCACAAACTCGCCATTTTGACAAGAATTTTGATTATGAGCTTGCTTAGAAGGGCAACACCATTCCTTCTCTTTGCTAGATTATTTTGCATTGGAACCAAAACCTTATAATTTCTGGAAGTAGGTGTATACATGTTATTAATGGGCTTAGCATGATTCCACTTATTTTTCCCTTGATAAGGTGGCTTATTTTCCTAATAACCCTGATTTTGAGGCTGATAGGGCATATTGTTTTGAGCTTGTTGCCTATCCAGCGCTATTTATTGTTCATATTTCAAAGCAAGGTGCCCCAATCTTCTAGAAGTGTAGCAGAATTAGAAGTACAAGGTTGGATTGTAGAAACCACTGGAATAAGAGCCACCAGGATAGGAACCACCATTGGTTGTGAAGGAAGCTCTAGAAATAAAGGAATTAGTGGTCTAGGAGCTATCTTCCCATCTTGTATTAAACAATTTTCTACCCTTATAGCAAGATCATATGCTCTAGCTAAACTGAAACCACCCATTGACTGAATCATAACAGTTATCTCACTATTAAGAGCCCTCAAGACATATAAAAAATATGCTCGGGTGAAAGCCTAACCATGGTAGGAATTCTATCCCAAGTCCTTTGAAATGTATAACTAAAGTCACTCATGAATTCATGAGCCACTCTTTTGATTGTTGTCAGTTGTTCTACTAAGGATAGATGGTCACTTTATCTTCAAAATGCTTGCATAAATTCTCCCCTAATTCATCCCAATTGTGAATGGTGTTAGGTGGAAGACCTCTATACCACTGTAATGCTTTTCCTTTTAGGGAAGTGGAAAGAAATCTAATAGCCACATTTTCCTATATTACATCATGAATCAAGCATATGTTTTCCACATCTATGAGATGTTTTCTTGAAGTAGTAGACATTTCACCAGTAAAATGAGGAATAATTTTGAGGGAATTGACTTTTATATCATCCTTTGGGATTAAATTAAGGGGTTTCAACTAGTAAAATACACAAAAGGCTGATTTCTAGCCATATGGAATAATTTTTTGTTTGTATGAGCATCAAGTGTCCTAGTTTGAAAGAATCCACCCACAGGTTGCGTAGATAGGGCTCTAGGAGATGGACTTATACTCCTATTTGTATGTAGAGTCCTCCCTTGATAGAAAAGTCTCTAGGTACTTGTTTGAGAGCCTCTTCAAGGATGGAATGTGAGAGAAACACCACTCTCTCAACAAAATGAAATGAAATTTCTTGCTTGTCCCTCTGGGCATGTCAAAACCTGTTGTCACATAATGACACAAAGGAAACAACCTCAAGGTTGTGGGACCTTGCGCAATGAGGTTGAATCTCCAGAGAAGGCTAGATTCCTCTTCTAAACTAAATGCAAATGTGTTGGTCTAACCCAACACATGACACCTATCACTACTCTAATCTAACAACTCATAGAGGAAAAGGGTTAGAAAGATAACATAAAATGGAAAGAAGGTGATGCACCAAGATAGAAATATGTTTATTTTTTAATTTAGATTGCACAAATATAAAAAAATTAACTAAAACAAGCATTTAGACATAAAGGTAACATATTTTTACTCAAACATGCAAGAAATACCTATGATGATAGTAAGATTTTATTGATATTAGGTATAAAATCCAGACTTTACAATGGCAGAATGCAAGATGCAAGGTCTACAAAAGAAAACTGTGAGAGGATCCAAAAAGAAGAACCCTTTTTATGAATACAAGTGTTGATTTTGTAGTCTAAGCATAAATTAGATGAACGATAACTAACCCTAACCCAGCTAGGGTTACAAATCTAATCAAAGAAACCCTAAGATCTATTCAAGAAATTTGTGCCCAAATCAAGCATGGTTGCCATAGAATGGAGCCCTTCATGAAAATTGTGACTAGGGAACAAATCAAAATGTAAATTCAACAAGAGAAAATGAATGAGCATGGAAACCCATACCTGTTGCGAATATCACACAAAAAAGATCCTAGAGAAATTGAAACCAACACACCATCCACCCTTCCATGAAGATTTGTAGAAAAAATACATGAAGATCTCCCATGAAATCCATAAAATAGGTATTGGAAAGGTTAGAGAGGACAAGAAACAATAATGAATGGGAATGGAACCCACAAATCCACCAAAAGAAGTCACTAAAATGCATTAAACATGTCCTCAAAACCCTAAAATTCAAGCACGGTCATTGGGAATAGTTATGCATTAATGGTACCATTGAACAAAAAAATTGCCATTTCGTGGAAGGTCAAGGCATTGGGCCTAAAAAGAAAGCTTTACAAGCCCTTGAAAAAAATGGTTTGGAGCCTCAAAAATAATAATTGTCATATGTCGACAGTTGGGATTTCAAAAGTCAGACGTTGGGCCTGCAAGTTGCTCTATGCAACCATCAAACTGACTAGAATCAATGATTAGGCATCGGGTCATTAGGTCGTTGGAGGTCAGGCATTGGGTGTATTTCTTACCATGTAATTAGAAGAAAAGAGTAGGGAGCCATGAAGAAGAAAGAAAAGGTTAGGCATCATACCTCAGACTATTAGAGGTCGAAGGTCAAGAGGAAGCCTTACTTCTGAAAGTAGGAGGTAAGGAGGAAGCCATACCCTTAAAGCCCAAAAACATGACACTTAGTCAAATTTTTAAAGAAAAGAGTGAAGGTGAGAAGGATAAGCAAGAAAATGAAGGGATCAAAGAAGATTTCAAAGGTTAGACCTCGGGCCATCGAAGGTCAGAGGTCAGACCGAAGCCTTACCTCTTACCTAAAGAAGGTAAGAAATAAGAGGTAAGAGTGAAGGTCAAAGATTGAGGTTTGAAGGCCGAAGAAAAAAGGTGTAAGGATGGAAGAGTAGATGGAAGAGAGAAGAGGGAAGACCAATCCCCGAAGACCAAAAATTTGACAATTAGACAAATTTTGAGAAAATCCAAGGCAAGGTTCAGTGGTTGGAGGTAACGCCTGAGGCTTACCTTAAGATATTGATAGAAGGTAACGGGAAAGATCGAAGGTTGAAGGCTGATGGAAGAAAAGGGAAGGAAGGGGAGAAGGATAAATAAGCATGAAGGTAAGTACGTAAGGGATAGTCCAAAAACCTAAAACTTTGGGACAGCTAAATTTGAAACACTTCAAGGGAAACACATGCAAGATGACCCATGGAAGATCACTTAGATTGGATATTAGTGATGGGTCATCAAAGAGGGCATGAAATGACAACACTAACCTCACACATAAGAGAGATAGTGGGAGAGGGATCAGTAAAAAATAACAAAAAGGGAGAAATGAACTCATGTTCGCATGCTTGTAACTTGGAATATGTAACAAGATTTGATAATAAAACATAAATTATTATACCAAAATATTTTTACAATGAGAACATGGTGATATTGTTGTTCCTTTTGCGCACAATCCCCATTGGATCAGGGACCCCCCTCTTTGTTTTTCTTTGTGCCAAGTCGGTTCACATTTTCCTCATTTTTTGTGCCCCTATTTTTGTACCCAAATTTATCAAAATGCCTCCAAGTTGAAAAATATTACCATGCCTAGCCATTTGCCAAAGTTTCTTGAAGTCAAGGGAGTTTGCAAAAATTTAAATGTGGGTCTCCTTGATGCAAAAGTTGTGCCTCCTTTTGTCATCCATGAAGATTGTATTGCGGGTCTCTATGTGCAAGTCACCGCATGTGGGATGTTGTCTCCACAACACTATTCCATACAACATCCACCTACCATTTTTTGCGTGAACTTCGTACCCACAACTTCCACCCTTCATTTTTCCTACCCCATACGTTGCATGCTTTTGGAATCTCTTGCATTTATTGCTCGCATTTGTAGCAGCTTGGATTATAAATAGGAAGGGTTGACCTATCATTTTCACCTTGCACATTCAAATTTTAAGACCTCTTGATTAGTTTCTAACGTGAGTGGATTCAATAGTCAAAGTGTCATCTTCCTCTTCCCTCTATGCAACAATAGGTAGGTTTTGCTCCCCATCTCTCTTCATTCCTATGTTTTTAATTTTTTAGGTGCTTAGGGTTTCAAAGCAAAATATTTAGGTGTTTTTAAAGTAGTTGAACACAAGGAATGGTCATTAAATTAAATTTTCAACACTATGTTTTTGTTTGACATGGTGGCCAAAGAAAAAACCTAGTTTATTAAAATTGTTGAGTATAGATGTTTTGTGGGTTCTTACTCACTAATGATCGTCTCTAAGATGTTGTCGAAAATGACATGAGCATAAATGACCCTCACACCCCTCATTCCTACAACCAAGTCCGAGGTGGTCAAAACTATTGGAAAATTTAAAAATAATAAGAGTTAAAAATCAAAGCCTTTGTGGGTTCCTTTGTGCAGATTTCAACAACTGGAAGTTCGTTCAGCCTGAGCCATTATTCAATGCCAAAACCCCTAATGGCCTCTTCACTGGTGGATCCCACTCTAGCCTTTGTCATGAGCATGTCAACTAGAACAATCAAAGTAACATCTTTGAACCTATGTGGAGTTCTCCTTGCAAGACGTTGTTGGTGGGGATCCCTCAACCCAAGGTCATTGTTAACAAAAAATCATATATGGCTTCCTACTCGACGGCCTCCACTTGCACCATGTTCGCAAATATCAAATTGAAATCTCAAAACCACCAAGTTCAAAAGGCCTTGCGGGTTCTTCCCTGTGGGTCATCACTGGAGTGAAGTTGATCCACACAAGCCATCTACAATGGTGAAACCTTAACTACCTTTTGGCCAACAGCTTCTGCCCTAGCAATTTCCACAAACATTAAATTGAGGTAAAACCTAAAACCTTGAAATTGCTAAGTCCTTGACCAGTTGCGGGTCATTGCAGGTGGAAAGTGGTTTGACCTCAGACATTTTTTAAATGACAAATCATACATGGTGACCTTCCTGGCGGCTTCCGTCCATGCATTTCCCGCATGCACTTGATCCTGATCCGCATGATATCAGCAACAACCCTTTGAATTCTAAGTGAAAAAACTCAAGTTGGGGACTTGGTGCGGGTTTTCTCTTGTGGATTTCCATTTGCAGGAAGCCCCCGACTCAAGATGTTGATAACAATAAAGTATAACTCATTTTCCACTTGGAAACTTCTACCTCGCCCTGCCTTACATCACCCTAATGGCTGCCCAAATAGAAAATTCAACTCCAATCTCACCTCCCACATGCCAAATGGATCATCGAACAAGATTCAACCTACAATATCAAATTCCAAACCCCATGTGGGATGTCACTCGAAAGTCTCCATGAGCCTGACACTTCTAAACAACTGCTTATCCTTAAACAACATCCGTATTAGTGGCACTTGCATTCCATTTGTTTGCACATTGCAAACGACAAAATATTCAGAGCATAGTGACTTAACATAGCCCCTACACATATTCCCCATGTGCTAAATTGACTTAACCAAAATCTTCCACGTATAAAAGTGTTGCGAAGATTGAGGGGCGGAAAGGCATTTGTGGATCTCCATAACCCTAAGGCCATTGGTAGTAGCAAAACTTAAACAACATTCTGGGTGATTTCTCTTGCACCACATTTTCCTGCAAGAACCAAGAAAGCGAATTTGACCAAGGAAAGTGATCTCAAGTGCATCATTTTGCATTAAAATAACTTGATGTTTTAACCTTGCAAATTGTCATGCAACCCACGACGTTCTTTAACGAAATTATCACTAACGGCTTCCATTGGATGGAAACCTGCACCATTACACCCACAAAGCCACAAATCTTGCAAATGAGCATAAAATTATGGAATTTAATAAATGTGATGATTTATTTGGGGTATATGGATGCATTTAATGACATCTTAGCATGATTTAACTAGTGTTTCACTCTCTTGATTTATTGAGGAATTTACTATGCATTCTTTGTGCAAGATTTATGGAACCAGCTGAGAAAAATGACAAGGGAAAGAAGAGTGCAAAAGCTACAAAGGGAGGAAATGAAATGGCTAAGATGAAGTATGAGTTCCATGGGGTTGAATGTGCCTCAAATATTGTCTCGCAATGGGATAAGTGACAAATACGAATATGGGTCACATAAAAATAGACAAATTCAGACAACAGGTCTTGGTTAGCCCAAAGACTGAAGAGGCTTGGAAGGTAAAGAAAAGTGTGATTGCAAAAGTGGCAGGTTTCCCTCCAGCTCTAATCAGCCCAAATTTTATCTTCGCATGAAAAGAATGTTATCATCAACAAACTAGGAGGATAGTTACCATGGACAGATGGGTGCTAGCTGATTTGACTCCTATATCAATTGGAAGAACATTTGGGATCCCTCTATTTGACAAGATGGAAGAGACGAAGAAATAACATGCTCTAAATGTGTGGAAAGCTGAACCCACCAATTTCAAAAGAACCATAAATCAGACATAGCTAATAAAAAAGAGGGGTAGTACCAATAAAGTGCCTCAAAAACTATATCGGAGAAACTTTGTGGAGTAGGACAACAACCTCATAACACTCTTGAGTAGAGTAATGGGACATCCTACTTCCTCAATCTTCAAGGAATGGATGTGGTACTCCATGGACGAGATCCTTAGAGGTGAAACAAAATTCCACTAGGCTAAGATAATCAGTGATAATTTGCACAATCATTTTGTTGCAGTGAAGAAGACTAAGGAGTTCTATATGACCTCCTACATTGTATATCTTCTAGAAGTTACTTTCCCCTACAAAGGGTTGAATTGTGTTGGTGAAGTGGGAATGAAGAAAGGTAAAAACTTCATTTATGATTGTTACTCACAACTACAATACAAAAAATACAAGAGAGATTACAGGCAGGTCAACGATTCCTTCATAATGCACATTGTTTAGACTCTATCAAAGGATTACCATAAAAGGATTTTTCACAATGTGAAGGAATTAGTCAAGAAGTTTGGGTACTGGTTTATTCAATTCCCCAAGTTTACTTACATAAGGGCCGAGGGATTCTCAAGGTTCCCATATTGTCTTCCAAGGTACCCTAGTGATAGAATGATTTTTTTTGGAATTGACTTGATAGCTACAGATGACCCATTCATTATTGCATTAGAAACACAATGTCGGGGTTCCATACCCCATTGTTTTTGGTCAAGGAGTATATTCGTGCCCCACTACCCCTTCCATAGACTATTCTAAAAAGGAACTCATAGAATACAACTTGGAATTGCATACAAAGTGAGGATGTTTGGACCCTCTAGGAAAAATGAAGAATTAACTTGGAAGACAATATGTCGACAAACCCCATATGAAATAATTTTGGGTGAACTATGATGATGAACATGAGGTCAAGAGAATAAATTATATGAGGATGACAACAAAATTTGTGAACTCTATTGATCTATTTCCAGTTCTTGACCACGTGGTTGATGATGATAACACTTTGGATGAAGGATACAATGCTCTTTCCAAAGTGTCATTGCTAGTGATTGATTACACTAATCTAGAGGTCACAAATTTAGATACAGTTATTCACCTGATAGAGCAGAGAACAAGGAAATGGTTAGATAATCAAGTGGCTCAATTGCAGCAACAAGGTGTGGAGTTGACATATGGAGAACTAGAGGATGACATTGAAAGTGAGACAGATAGTGGCACCAATGTAGGTTCTTCGAGTGAGGCTCTTAAGTCTCCACCAATGATTCAATCAAAGAAGAGAAAAGAGGTATCAGAGCAACAACCCAAACAAAAGGTATACACTAAGAAGGCAGTTGAAGGAAAAAGTCCCCCTAAGAAGGCCAAGAGAATGGGAACCTCCATTCCTGATATGGCTACAAGAGGAGGAATCTAAGCAGCCAAAATCACTTCCACATACCATTCCTCCACTTTTGACTATCCCCCCCGCAACATCTCCCTCTACTCCATCATTATTTCTTGTATCATCTTCGCCCATTGTGGAAATGTTTGTCCACCTCACCTCTACTTCCCTGACTGATCATGTGGTCATGGTTGATTCCTCATCATCAACCTCCTCTCCTCTATCATCTTCCTCACTTCTGCCTCCATTTCCTACTTTATCCACCCTACCACCCTCTATGCGCACCACCTCTATGGAACCTATATCCTTGCCAAAAAAAATTGTCTCTTATTTGCAAAACATGCCACCCCAATTTTTAGAAATTATTTTGACCCCTCAGGCTAAATTATTTATGGCTCAACTTGTTGCTTCACTACTTGTCCCTCCACCTCCTACTGAACCACAAAAAATAGAGGCAAAAATTTAAATATGTGAAGAGATGGAGAAACAAAATAAGGAGTAGCTCAAAGAAGCATCTAATATTTCCAAGGAACCTAAAGACTCAGAACATGATGATTATCACAAGCATGTTGACAATGGTCTGAAGATTGTTGATTTAGATATAGTTTCTTTAGATGAAGAAGGGTAGAAAATTCCCAAGGACAAAGATATAAGCAAGTTTGACACTTATTATGATGTGGATACCTCTAATCATGAGCTTGAGGATGAAAAAAATGAAGAGCATGATGAGAAAGAGGTGATTCCAGAGGAGCACCACTATGAGGAAGAGAGAAATGACGTAGAGATTAATGTAGGGAAGGATGACAAACTCCTAGAGGTCAGCCAAGATTAGGGCCTATAGAATGAAGAAGTGCCTCTAGAAGAACAAGATAAAGAGGATGAAAATACATGTAAGAAAAATATTGAGCCTCATCAAGAAGTTGAGGTTGAGCATAATGAAAGAAAAGAGCCAACATAAGAAGAGAATGTAGAGCGAAGAACTGAAGAATTTGTTTGAGGGAAAGAACTAGAATCTAACAAAGGAAAGACAATGCTGCAAGAAGAAGGGAAAAATAATGAAGAAGAGAATGTGGAAGATGCTCCCAGGAATGAGAGGGAAGAGATTTCAAGGGATCAAGGAGATGGGGATAATGAATTCAACACTGCGTCCCTTGACCAACAAACAAAAATCCCCTCGACAAAATATTCAGAGCATAGTGACTTAACATAGCCCCTACACATATTCCCCATGTGCTAAATTGACTTAACCAAAATCTTCCACGTATAAAAGTGTTGCGAAGATTGAGGGGCGGAAAGGCATTTGTGGATCTCCATAACCCTAAGGCCATTGGTAGTAGCAAAACTTAAACAACATTCTGGGTGATTTCTCTTGCACCACATTTTCCTGCAAGAACCAAGAAAGCGAATTTGACCAAGGAAAGTGATCTCAAGTGCATCATTTTGCATTAAAATAACTTGATGTTTTAACCTTGCAAATTGTCATGCAACCCACGACGTTCTTTAACGAAATTATCACTAACGGCTTCCATTGGATGGAAACCTGCACCATTACACCCACAAAGCCACAAATCTTGCAAATGAGCATAAAATTATGGAATTTAATAAATGTGATGATTTATTTGGGGTATATGGATGCATTTAATGACATCTTAGCATGATTTAACTAGTGTTTCACTCTCTTGATTTATTGAGGAATTTACTATGCATTCTTTGTGCAAGATTTATGGAACCAGCTGAGAAAAATGACAAGGGAAAGAAGAGTGCAAAAGCTACAAAGGGAGGAAATGAAATGGCTAAGATGAAGTATGAGTTCCATGGGGTTGAATGTGCCTCAAATATTGTCTCGCAATGGGATAAGTGACAAATACGAATATGGGTCACATAAAAATAGACAAATTCAGACAACAGGTCTTGGTTAGCCCAAAGACTGAAGAGGCTTGGAAGGTAAAGAAAAGTGTGATTGCAAAAGTGGCAGGTTTCCCTCCAGCTCTAATCAGCCCAAATTTTATCTTCGCATGAAAAGAATGTTATCATCAACAAACTAGGAGGATAGTTACCATGGACAGATGGGTGCTAGCTGATTTGACTCCTATATCAATTGGAAGAACATTTGGGATCCCTCTATTTGACAAGATGGAAGAGACGAAGAAATAACATGCTCTAAATGTGTGGAAAGCTGAACCCACCAATTTCAAAAGAACCATAAATCAGACATAGCTAATAAAAAAGAGGGGTAGTACCAATAAAGTGCCTCAAAAACTATATCGGAGAAACTTTGTGGAGTAGGACAACAACCTCATAACACTCTTGAGTAGAGTAATGGGACATCCTACTTCCTCAATCTTCAAGGAATGGATGTGGTACTCCATGGACGAGATCCTTAGAGGTGAAACAAAATTCCACTAGGCTAAGATAATCAGTGATAATTTGCACAATCATTTTGTTGCAGTGAAGAAGACTAAGGAGTTCTATATGACCTCCTACATTGTATATCTTCTAGAAGTTACTTTCCCCTACAAAGGGTTGAATTGTGTTGGTGAAGTGGGAATGAAGAAAGGTAAAAACTTCATTTATGATTGTTACTCACAACTACAATACAAAAAATACAAGAGAGATTACAGGCAGGTCAACGATTCCTTCATAATGCACATTGTTTAGACTCTATCAAAGGATTACCATAAAAGGATTTTTCACAATGTGAAGGAATTAGTCAAGAAGTTTGGGTACTGGTTTATTCAATTCCCCAAGTTTACTTACATAAGGGCCGAGGGATTCTCAAGGTTCCCATATTGTCTTCCAAGGTACCCTAGTGATAGAATGATTTTTTTTGGAATTGACTTGATAGCTACAGATGACCCATTCATTATTGCATTAGAAACACAATGTCGGGGTTCCATACCCCATTGTTTTTGGTCAAGGAGTATATTCGTGCCCCACTACCCCTTCCATAGACTATTCTAAAAAGGAACTCATAGAATACAACTTGGAATTGCATACAAAGTGAGGATGTTTGGACCCTCTAGGAAAAATGAAGAATTAACTTGGAAGACAATATGTCGACAAACCCCATATGAAATAATTTTGGGTGAACTATGATGATGAACATGAGGTCAAGAGAATAAATTATATGAGGATGACAACAAAATTTGTGAACTCTATTGATCTATTTCCAGTTCTTGACCACGTGGTTGATGATGATAACACTTTGGATGAAGGATACAATGCTCTTTCCAAAGTGTCATTGCTAGTGATTGATTACACTAATCTAGAGGTCACAAATTTAGATACAGTTATTCACCTGATAGAGCAGAGAACAAGGAAATGGTTAGATAATCAAGTGGCTCAATTGCAGCAACAAGGTGTGGAGTTGACATATGGAGAACTAGAGGATGACATTGAAAGTGAGACAGATAGTGGCACCAATGTAGGTTCTTCGAGTGAGGCTCTTAAGTCTCCACCAATGATTCAATCAAAGAAGAGAAAAGAGGTATCAGAGCAACAACCCAAACAAAAGGTATACACTAAGAAGGCAGTTGAAGGAAAAAGTCCCCCTAAGAAGGCCAAGAGAATGGGAACCTCCATTCCTGATATGGCTACAAGAGGAGGAATCTAAGCAGCCAAAATCACTTCCACATACCATTCCTCCACTTTTGACTATCCCCCCCGCAACATCTCCCTCTACTCCATCATTATTTCTTGTATCATCTTCGCCCATTGTGGAAATGTTTGTCCACCTCACCTCTACTTCCCTGACTGATCATGTGGTCATGGTTGATTCCTCATCATCAACCTCCTCTCCTCTATCATCTTCCTCACTTCTGCCTCCATTTCCTACTTTATCCACCCTACCACCCTCTATGCGCACCACCTCTATGGAACCTATATCCTTGCCAAAAAAAATTGTCTCTTATTTGCAAAACATGCCACCCCAATTTTTAGAAATTATTTTGACCCCTCAGGCTAAATTATTTATGGCTCAACTTGTTGCTTCACTACTTGTCCCTCCACCTCCTACTGAACCACAAAAAATAGAGGCAAAAATTTAAATATGTGAAGAGATGGAGAAACAAAATAAGGAGTAGCTCAAAGAAGCATCTAATATTTCCAAGGAACCTAAAGACTCAGAACATGATGATTATCACAAGCATGTTGACAATGGTCTGAAGATTGTTGATTTAGATATAGTTTCTTTAGATGAAGAAGGGTAGAAAATTCCCAAGGACAAAGATATAAGCAAGTTTGACACTTATTATGATGTGGATACCTCTAATCATGAGCTTGAGGATGAAAAAAATGAAGAGCATGATGAGAAAGAGGTGATTCCAGAGGAGCACCACTATGAGGAAGAGAGAAATGACGTAGAGATTAATGTAGGGAAGGATGACAAACTCCTAGAGGTCAGCCAAGATTAGGGCCTATAGAATGAAGAAGTGCCTCTAGAAGAACAAGATAAAGAGGATGAAAATACATGTAAGAAAAATATTGAGCCTCATCAAGAAGTTGAGGTTGAGCATAATGAAAGAAAAGAGCCAACATAAGAAGAGAATGTAGAGCGAAGAACTGAAGAATTTGTTTGAGGGAAAGAACTAGAATCTAACAAAGGAAAGACAATGCTGCAAGAAGAAGGGAAAAATAATGAAGAAGAGAATGTGGAAGATGCTCCCAGGAATGAGAGGGAAGAGATTTCAAGGGATCAAGGAGATGGGGATAATGAATTCAACACTGCGTCCCTTGACCAACAAACAAAAATCCCCTCTTGGATGGAATAGCAACTAAAGAGCAAAGCCCCTATGCTTAGAGATCCTAAGGATCTCTTGGAAGCTAGATTAGCTCGAGAACAATTTAAAACATGAGAGAAGAAGAAGCCCAAGGTCATATCTCACATTACAACAAGCACATTGGGCTCTCGCATATTGCAGGTGGAAACTTCGATTGTGGCTTTCAAGGTCAGTAAATCCAACTTCCCAACTGACTGCATACTCTTGGAAGTGCTAAAGAATTTTTTCCAATATGCCATTAAACAAAAGGAAGCTAGAAATAATTTAATAGAAGATAAATACTTGTAGTTCCCTCTAGAAGAAAAAATTGGCTAAAAGACAAAATAGGGAAAAGACAAATAGAAGCCAATTTTATATTGTAAAATTTTTTACTAGTATTGGGTGATGTGAAAACCCTAAGTTGAAATGAATTTGAACCATTAATTGGAAATTAATCTTGGCCATTCATTTAGCTTTTGGAAAACTATAAATAGGGGCATCATCTCATTTTCAAAGAGAGAGATGAGTTGTTGTAAAAGACATTCTGCAACAATATATAAGAGAAGCATTGAAATTTGATGGTTTCTTGGTGTGTTGCTCTTTATCTGTGCATGATTTAGCCTCCATATGTTATTTCAGCTTATTTTATTTACTGTTAAGTCTCATTTCCAACTTGCAATTTTTGAACAACTTTAATGGTGAGTGTATGTTACAGTATTTGATGCACTTCCAACTCATGCTTTTGGTAATTTATTGATGATAGGTTACTGTTTAAATCTAGTTTGAGCTCCTTTATTTTCTGCACTCAATTTCAACTATGCATTTATGCTTAATGTATTAATGTCATAGTCTAAAAATTTGCAAAGAACCTTAGAAGATGGCACTGGTTTTGTAACACTATAGATTACTCTTGGTTAAACAAAACTTGGTTTTGGGGAGTTTGTCTATTGTAATGTTGGTCATTGCTACTATTGTTCATAGTTTTAGGATTATAATAACTCTCTCTAAACCTTAAATCCTTTTGACTTTTCTTTAAATCTGAATTAAACTTACAATCCTAACATCATAGTAATGTTAAATTTGATGAACAAGATGAGTTTCAGACTACTGTTATACATTTACTACTATTGTTCATTATTTCTAGAATTCTAAAACTTAATTGTAGACCCATATCTTCCATGTTTTTTGAACCATAAAGGCCCCTTGTGATTACCAGAAAATCACACATCAAAACGAAGTTATTTATGCATTGTCATAACATGACATTTGAGAGACCTTGGGGTGATTTTTTGAAACTTAGTTATAGATTATACTACCTTTCAAGAGAGACATAAAACTTGTGTTTTTTCTATGTTGATAAGTGCAAAAACACCCATCAATAGTTATGTCCTATGGATCAACTTAGCAATGTTTTTAGTAAAACTAAGAGTAATAGAAATGATATTGAAAAATTGATACCAAATTTGGGCAGAGACTAGAGACAAGGTTTTGCATAGTGAATTCTTGCTCAATTTAGCTTACAAGGGTGCCCATGGCACCTATGTCCTACATAGGCTTTTGAAAATTTAAAATTTCACTATGCAATATACTATTTAAAGATCTTAATTATGTGTGCAAACTAGACAGATATGTATATTTTTCTAGAATTTATCCAATTTATGATTATGTAACTCAAAATGTAAGTATGCAAGAATGTTGAAAATTTTTGAACAATAAATGAAAAATGTAAATACAATTTCCAAATCTAAGATGCAACAATTAACTGATTATAATATGCTAGATCTGAACATGATGATATGAATATGTTTTTTGAAAGAAAATAATAATTTTTTTCACTTTTAGCTATATGAAAGATATTTAAATACATGCAATAACACTTTTTATTTTGTTTTTCATATTTAAATGACCTAATGTATATTTATTAATATAATTAAAATATAGATCTGAGCTAAAATGATTGAAATAAACCCTATTGCAACCTATAATGTAATATGATGTGCAATTTTTTGAATTTTATGATTTTTATGATTCAAAAATGGATGTCTAAAAGAAAATTGCAAAAAAATGCAATGCAAACCTAGATATAGGATTCAATGCTTTAGATTTCAAAAGGTCTATAGTGTTAACATGTCAGGTTCACCAAAATGAAACATAGAAAAAGGTAAACCCTAAGATTTGACCCTAGAGTTTAGGTCCTTTTACAAATGTTTCATTACATATTTGAATGGTAGCGGGGTTTGATGGATTTGGACAAGGTATGTGATTGAATTACAACATGATAGGTGAGTCAACCAACCCTTAACCAAATATGAAAATGTCCTAATAGTGAAATTCAATGATTTAACTATCCTAATAAGGAAAATAATCCCTTTAACACAGAAACATCAGATTTGAAATGTCACAAAGAAAATTAGATAGAAAAAATAGAAAGGGGATGACACTGTACACCTATGATACAAATTTCAAGATGATTTGTCAGGATGTTTCCTTTGAGAGCGCCATTGTCATATTAGGTATTTTTTATATCTATTTTTGCAATCCTCTAATGTCATATTTGCACTTCTATTTCCCATCTGTAAACTTGTCAGATCATTATTGGATATTTTTGTAAGTGAGTTTCCATGAATTTTGAAGGCCTAGGGTTTCAAATGCAACAATGAATAAAGTGTCTTCAAGCTTCCTTTCAATATTTTTCAACTTGAGATTTGCACATGCACAAAGAGAAGAAATGTTGTTCCATTTTAGGGGCTTGCCTTGGTCAAACATCATGTTAGTGTTTTTACCTCCACAATGGCATTTCTAATGATAAAATGAATAAATTAAATGAAGGAATGATGAACTCACCATGTGTTGCAACTCACCACCCTTCAATGGCTTCCTTGAAGGATTGAATTCATACACATCACCTCAAGGATCTTGGATCTTTCTTGCTTGATTCTCTTGAATTCTTGAATGCTTTGGAGACCTAAAACAAAGGTTAGCCTTCACAAAATAATGAACATTAAAAAACTCACATAAAATTTGACATGATGTTGGATCTTGAGTTTTTGAAATGAATCTCTAATGGCTACACATGACTTGCTGAATAATTATCTTGATAATTGCTTGATCATAAACTCTCCAACTTGCTAGATAGATTTTAAATAATGCAATAACTAGGTATTTATAGGCATTTAATCTAATTTCCCAAAAATTAGATCCTGGTCGCCAACTTTAGATATTTAAATTTTAAATAATAAAATTTTCACACTGACATATTTGAATTTGGATCCAAAATAGGGGGACATAGGAACCCTAGGAATGAGTTTCCCAACCCTATTTTTGAGGGTTTGAAGTGTTGGGGACAAAGTATTACACGAGAAAATTTGTTTTATGCTTGCAAATTGTCAAAAAATGTTTTAATTTGGGCCAAAAAATGCATAATTTAGGAAATTAGGTGTTCAATTAGGTCCTTGCACTTAAGGAGGGACAAAAAATAGTGTGAAACTTTCATGGGTGATAGTTTACGATGCTACAGTAACTACCTCCAAAAATTGTGGAAAGTAAAATTAGGCTTTATTAAAGTTAGAAAATTCTTAAATTTGAGAAACATAGTCTATTTTCTAATTTATTACAAAAGTGATCATCAATATTACAAAATAATGCATTAAAACATAACTAGTGACTTTGACTCAATTACAATAAGAAAATTACACAAATCGACTTTGTTTCATTTATCTGCAATGTCGATAGTGTCCTCTAAAGAAGTCTTTTGAGTTGCATCATGCCTTTGTTGAAGAGAAACTATTTTCTTGAATTTCCTAAATACCTTGACAACTAAGGACATAGTTTTATTTTGGGGGATAATTACATTCACCATTTTTAACTTCCAAATGGCATGCAATTTTTGAATATACCCATACTTTGATAATAGTTGGACATCTCATCACTACATGTGTCAAGTGGAACAAGAATGACACTTAAACTTCCTCATCAAATCCACATTAAGAGCTTGTTTGTTGAAGAAATTTGTGTCAATCATCTTCTCAAATCTACCTTGTATGACTTAGAAATCCATACTCTAAATCTCATCCCTTATTGGTGCATCCATAATGATTGCTAAGAGATCATCTGAAAATTTCATCTTCATTTGTTCACAAGATGTCAACATTTTTTATTGCTCCACTATAACTTGGACAATATTAATTAATTTCCAATCTTTACTCATAAGCCACATATCAATTTTATTTTCTACTACACTTGAGAAAATCTTGTGGGAAAGCAAAACATCAATATCAATTTTGACCATTTCTTGAAGATCCTTTACAATCCCTCACCAAATTGTTTCTTCTTTGATATTTTATAGCTCCTTGGTAGTTCTTATTTCACATCATCTATCTTTTCATTAGCTTCTTTATCTTTTCCAATAAAATCTAAAGCATTTGATTTTATTTGATCTACCCACTTTTTAGTCATTTTCCCACATGACTGAAACTTTTGCACACTTTCCATGATTTCTTTCTAAATAATTCATCCATGAAGAATGGGAACTGCTAAGCCAGAATCTGCATCTAACGGTAGATTATATGTGACCACTATATACCTAAGACATGAAGTTAATGCTTGCACCTTCTATTTCAATTGATCTTTAGAATGTTTCTCCTTCTTCATCCTTTGTATTAATTTGGTTGTAGATACCTAAGAATTATGGATATCACCATCATGCGTTGAAGGACCAAGATCAAGTTTAGTGATATCAAAATCACTCTCATCAACTTCATCTACAACCAAAACCAAAACAAAAAAATGGCCAAATAACGACTTGGGCACAAAGTTCAAATGTAGGAGCATGAATCAAATTGTTATGTTCTTGACACTTGTGACATTTCTTAACATGATCAAAATAATCTTGTTCCATGTTTTTCCAATAATAACTAATACAACTTAACCTATGAACCAATGACCGTCCTCTGAAATGTCCCCCGCAAGCACCCACACGAGCTTCCTCAAGGAGCACAAGAATTTTAGATTTTTTCAGACATCTAAGGAGAAGACCATCAAATGATTGCCTCTACAGCACATCAAATAGGATTATATAATGAGTTGCCAACTTCCATATATGAGCCCTAGTGTTTTTAGTGGTTGGTTTAGAAAAGATTCTATCCTTTAAATAATTAAATATTGGCACATACCACTCATTGTAAATTTAAATATTAGCAAGTATTATCTCTTATGTGTTTTAATTTATTGAGGGTTCAGTGGGAGTGTGAATAAAAAATGTGAAGTCTAAAGAAGTATCATTCAAAGATACAAGGGAAGCAACAATTGCCATTGCATCTGCATGTCGATTATCATTTTTCCAAACATTGTCAATAATGTATGATGTGAAATGCTCTAATATTTTTAATGTGAAATCTTTATGCTTAGATAACTTATCATGTTTAGCTTGAAAAGACTCATTAATTTTTTTGATGATTATTTGAGAGTCTCCAAATATATGAATGTGTTAAACACCTAAGCACAAGGCTGCACATAATCATGTGATAAGAGCCTCATACTGAGCAATGTTGTTTGTATATAGGAAATTTAGGTGATAGGATAAAGGAATTGGATTTCTTGAGGGAGGTACTAATATAACTCTAGCACCATATCCAATTTGACACTTAGAGCAATAAAAGTATAATTCCCATGTTTCATTATCATCAATTTTCAACATGCTTTCATCAGGAAAGGCATCTTGATTTGGTAATGCTAATGGTGAAGGAGCCTCGGCTAAATGGTTGGTCAATGCTTACCCTTTGATTTATTTTTGATAAATAGATTTAAGGTCAAACCTAGTTAACAATATAACCTATTTAGCTTGGTATGTTGATAAATCAATTTTAGCAAAAAGGTGTTTTAAAGGATCAAATTTTATGATGAATTACACTTTGATGTTTAATAAATAGTTTTTCAACTTATTGGTGGTAAAAAAAAGAGCCAAACATTGTCTTTCTATAGTTGTGTAATGAATTACATAATCAATTAATGTTCAAATAATGTAATACACAAGATGATTTTTACCATTCTCATCTTGTTGCACTAATAGCGTCATAAGGGAATGGGTTGAAGATGATATATAGGGGATAAAAGGTTTTCCTAGTATTGCTAGTTGTAAAATGAGAGGATTGGCTAAGTATTGTTTCAAGTCTTCAAAAACTTTATGACAACCTTCATTCCATTTAAATTCCGAATCTTTCTTAAGGAGTTGAGTGAAGGGAAGAACCTGACCCACCAAAGATGCCACAAAAGGATAAATAACTTGAATCTTTCCTTGTAAGCTATGCAATTGCAAATATTCTTAGAAGGTGGAATGATTATTATTGCATCAATCTTCTTTGTTTCCACCTCAATGACTCTATGTGAAACTATAAATCCCAACAACTTTCCACTATCGGCATCAAAAAAATATTTATTTGGATTCACACACATGTTGTACTTGTGAATTATTTCAAAGATTTGATGAAATATTTTGACATGATCTTGACGTGTTATAGACTTAGCCAAAATATCATCAACATAGTCTTCCAAAATATTTTGTTTGAAATTGTGAAATATTAATGTCATAACTCTTTTGTATGTGGCTCAATTATTCTTTAATCTGAAAGGCATGAACACCCAACAAAATGTTCTCCAATGTGTAGTGAAAGTTGTTTTATATTGATTTTGAGAATTAATGAAAATTTGATTATATCCTAAGAAACCATCCATGAATGATAATATAGCATATCCTATGATTGAATCCACTATCATGTCAATGTTAGGAAGTGGAAAATCATTCTTTAAAGATGCTTGATTAAGATCATAGAAATCCATACACATCCTAATGTGATTATCAAGTTTTTCAACCACCGCGATATTAGATATCCAAGGTGAATAATCAATAGGGTGGATGAAACTAGCTTGTAATATCTTTCCAATACCATCCTTAACTAATAAATCCACCTTAGGATTCACTTGTGTATCTTTTGTCTCACGGGTTTAGCATCTTTTTCAAGGACAATGTTATGCATTACTATCATAGGGTCAATACCTGACATGTCCGAATAAGTCCAAGAAAATATTTTAGGAAATTTGTGTACCAATTTTGCATGATCTTATTGTTCATCTAAGATCAAGTCACTTTCCAATTTGTAACACCTTCTCCTCATTATATGGGTCCATTGGAATATCTAGGGTGTCTCCCACAAGTAATGCATTATGATTTATAATATCAAGGATTATTTTGGGTTCATCTTGTTCATCATCACATAGTTCATTTTCTTTCCCAAAGTATCCGTTAACATTTAAATAATAGGAAAACTATTGATTGCAATGATTACTAGGTAAAGTGTCATTCATTCCCACAAATTCTTCTAGAGACTCGTCATTTTGAAAGATATCCAATGACATACCATCACATGTAATTTCTATCATTTTAGGATGCACTAAATTTAATTTTGTCTTAGGAGAGTGTTGAAAAATATCATTGACATTAAGTGAGGGTCTCTTCACTTCTTTTGTTTCTTTTGAAGGGAAATAATCAAAACCTCTTGTTGTTTCTTGTACATTAAGCTCTATAGGAAAATGAATACCTTGTTCTTTCACTCCACATCCTTTTCCATTATAGCCAAATTGTTTCAAGAGTTGGTACCCTCTTCCATAAATTGCTTCTATTTCTTTCAAGGAAGGTAGGTTTTCATAATCACTTTCATCATAAGTAGATGTGTAATTCGTGTTTTCCTCATTACTTGAAGTTGTGGATTCTTATGTCTTGGTTGTTTCAATTACAAATTGTGTTGATATCATCACAACTTCCTTCTCTTTCTCTTTTTTTTTTTGGTTTTCATTGTGTAATCTTGTATTCCCCCATTAATGTAGGTGTGAAATCTAATGAACCCCAATCATCATCCAACAACTTTGTCACTGATGAAAAACATTCCTCTTTATCTTCAAATTGTAAAGGTTGCACTTTTGTAGTTGTTATCAATGTTCTTAGAGGCTTTTTCATCCCTATTTTAGTTTGTAAGAAATTTTCATATTTTAGATCAACTTGTATCATGTATACCTTATTTTTGTAAGTGTATTTCATTATAAAATGAAGGGTTGAAGGAAATCCTCATCTCATGGATCCATGGTCTACCCAAGAGAATATTGTATGAAAGATCATGGGGCATGACATGAATGGGAGTTTGCAACACAACCTTACCAACTTTGATAGGTAATGTTATCACACTAAGCGGTTTTTTACCCACATTATCAAAACCATGGATGGAAAAATTATTTGGTTGAATTTTAGTCTTATATGCCCCAATTCTATCCAAAATATTTACACTACAAACATTAAGCCTTGAACCATTGTCAATAAGGGTACATCTAATCCTAACCTTGTTAATAAAAACTAATTTTATCAAAGCATCATTTTGTTTTTGTGTTTCCAAAGGAGGTAGTTCACTTTGATAGAAGATGATATCAATATTAATTGAATTCATACCCTCAATTAAGGATACTACATCATTTGGTTGCACACTAGAAGGGATCATGAATTTTTCAAAGAACTTTGAAGCATGCCATGGTAAGTAGGTGATGTTTGTGAAACAACAGAAAATGGATTTGTTGCTTATGGTTTAGGACATAGAGCAAACACATCTCACAATCATTTCATCAAAGGGAAACACTAGAGATCCCAATCTAAATTATGCAAGAGATCTTGCAATAGGGTTGTCCTAGGGTCTGATTATAAACTAAAGAGAGGTTCACCTACACCAAGCTAGGGCTTGGAAAGACAAATGAAATGAAAAACCTAATGCAATGCAATAATTCACTTAAATGACCTAAAAATGCATGTAAATCACAACAGAAAATTGCAAGATTAGAGGGGTGCACCTAGAAATATAAAGAAGACTAGAATGGGTTTTGAAACACTAAAAATATTGAAATTAGGGAATACTAGGACTCATTTACCATTCTGGGCGTATCAGTCCTAGACTAGGGTTTTTGGTCTGGAATAGGTATCTAGCAGTGTAGATTCTAGATTTGGGAATTTTTCTTGTAGTGGGACTCATACACCACTTCTGGCGTCTCAATCCCATTTCGCTTTTTTAGGAATTCAAAGTTTAATTCTATACCTCAATCTTTTTTTTCCCTTCCAAACTGATTTCCAGTTATGAACCTATAAAAATACTTGCAAAACAGAATATAGAGTTGATTTTCCTATGAGGGGTTTCCCTCAGTCAAACCCCTAGTTTGGTAATTAAACCTTGATAGAAACAATGAAACTTGAATGCAAATGTGAACATAAACACTAACCTTAAGTGTGTCTAAGATTAGAAAATCTAAAAGTGTAATACAACCCTATTCTAATGTGTAAGAATGAGATACATGAACAAGGCTTGAATGTAATGACTCATTTTGAAAGATGTCAAATCACTCTAATAAGTCATGATGATACATGTACCTTCCTTTTTAAGAGTTGTTGATGAAATCGAGCACCCAAGATCACCTGCAAAACCAAGATAAACCTTCCACATGAGAGTAGCAAGAGATAAAATGTTGGAATATAGTGCAATAACAAAATGATGTTATTATCACACACTAAATGATACAATATGCCTCAACTCTCCCTTGAATTGATCGAGCTGATATGAGCTCATCTAGACTAGATTTGGACTAGATAGGAGGGAGAGGTGAGTGCATAATATATAGTAGAATATGGGAAAATAATTCCAAGAGGGGAAATAACTCCCAAATAACCAAATTAGGTGGGAGTTATGCCTACTTGGAAAATTCCAAACATGTGGCATAACCTACTCAGAAAGAGATAGATGTGTGGTTTTGTGAGGTGGCATATAAGGCCAAAAGAGGGTGTGAAACTCAACCACCCAAGTGTGAGTGGGAGCAACACATGTAATTGATGGATTACACTACGTTTCCTCACATGAACCACATCTCCTATAACCTAAGGTATGTTTATTAATGTGTAGGAAAAATAATATTAAAAAACCTACACTAACATCCTTAGGCTAAAAGTAGAGTGATAATAGAGGATGGAATCACTTAGGAAACAAGTCTACTTGGCTTGATGGCTAGTCGCATCTCCCCAACCTAGAATCCATCATGATTCACCATAGGAAACCATAATCAACCCTTGATAATGCTAGATCTTGAATGAAGGTGAGCTTGAAGACCTGCAAAAACACTTTAATGTTGCTCTAAGACTTTAACTTTACTTTCTCTTGAAACTTGAATGCTCTTGTGAAAGAATGCTTGAAGAATTTTGAATATTTGGATCTTGAAAATGCTCTAAAAATTCTTTCTTAGATGAAATAATGACTTAGAAGCTTTCTTATATAGGAATTTACACATAATTTACCATTATTTAGATCTCAAAAGTCGACATCAACCAAAAATTTGAATTAAAAAGTTGAATTTCCTGCTCAAACCCTAAAAAGGCCCCAAATGGGACTCATACGCCACTTGTGGCATATGGGTCCCATCTAGGGGGACTCATATGCCCAAGGTGGCGCATGAGTCCCAGCTTAGAATTTTTGGGTGGGTTGTCAATTTTTTTATATTTTTGTGGATTTTTTCAAGTTTCTAGTTGAAATAAGCCTCAAGATCTAAAATAAAGGGTAGGGGCCTATTAATGATGAATTAAAGGGTATTTAATGTAAGGGTACCAAACTAGGTCCAAATTAAGCAAGGGATTGTACTATCTCCAAGAAGGGAGTACAATTTTTGTTGCCACATTTAGCCCCCACTTTAGTGCCCATATGACTCTACGTGCATATGCAAGCTAAAGGACTCTGAATAATAACCTTTGTTTCATAAAAGGATACTCATATGATTCATTCACAACATGGGATAATGAAGCCCCCACTAGAGCTATCTACAAAACCACAATGTTAGGAACTACATCCTGCAACATAAATTCATTTGTTGTCCAAAAATCCTCTTATCTAACTTCTAGAAATCCAATTCGAGGGTAGATGTATGCCACCCCTTGATTTCACTTGCTTTATGGAGGTGGAATCGAGGCAGCAGTCTAACTGCATCAAATAAGGTAAGTCATATCATAGGGTATTTCCAAGTACCATACCACATAATGATAGACATATAATGAGGACCAGAGCATAATCATGATTCCAACACAACAAATGACGTCCAAAACAAAGCTCTCTAGCTCTCGATATGCTAGTTTGAATGAAGTAGGTACTTTCAACCCTAATATAGTAAAACCCTAATTTTTAACATATATAAGAATAAAAAAGTGAAGTAATTTCTAATTATTTTGTCTTTTACCTTCTTGTAGTTTGACTTTGGTGGAAATACTGAAGATGACAAGCTGGCAAGAGTACAAGCCTTCGAGACTAGATGTCTTGTGGGAGGAGGTAGCCCGAGGTGAGCTATAACATTAGGTGAGTTGTTTTTTTTTGCCTTACCTTTGTCCTTATGCATTTATTTTATGTTTTTACGCATTTCTAGATAGATTAGGACCCTGGAAGAAAATTTTGCAAAGCATCCCTTTTCTTCGTGAAGTGTCCTCTTTTTTGCAAAGTGTCCCTTTTTTTCGTAAAGTGTCCCCTTTGGTCACGAAGTGTCCCCTTTTTTGAAAAGTGTCCTTTTTTGTCACAAAGTGTCCCCTTTTGTTGTGAAGTGTCCCACTTTTTCGCAAAGTGTCTCGTTTCTTCGTGAAGTGTCCCAAGAGGGAACTAAAGTGTCTAGGACCCTTAGAAAAGTACACTAGAACAACTTTAGTATAATTTTTTTATTGTTTATGTAGAGATTTAAGATTTTAGAATGATTATAGGACATATTTTTACTTTTTTGTTATATTTTTCCTCGATCACAATGTCTTAGCAATAGACAGTTTTGTCACCTATGAGACTTAGTCCTGAAATTATCAGAGGAGGACACATAGATATTAAAGACTATTGGATTGTATTGGGTGTAGCTCATGCCCCCCATGAGGTACCATGATGCTATGTTGATGGCATTGGCTAAGAGGTGGGATGCAGACACCCGTATGTTTGATCTTTCGACATGTGAGATGACAATCACCTTAGAGGACATCCATCACATTCTTCGAGTTTCGATTTGAGGTGAGAGAGTCCGTTTTCTAGGGGATCGGTCATTTCATGAGATGAAATATGATATATAGTATTGTCTTGGAGGTATGATTCTAGATGACATTGTGGAGCTACACATTGAGCTATCATGGCTACTTTATTGTGAGCACCACTTGTGGTACATATTATCATGTTCATTATGGCATTAGTACTCATCCCTAACAACTAGGGAGCACATCTAGAGGGAGGACTAGTTCACATGATATGACAAATGGTGGAGCAAAGGACCGTATATGCCTAGGGGTGCAACATCCTTCCATGCTTGTATTATGATCTAGGGTAGTTTGCATACCATGAGGTCGATAGTATGGTGCACTATACATTATTACATGTGTGGTGCCTAGAGCATATCACATGCACTAGGCTAATAGGGTTTTCATGTATATCAACCCTAGGATACCCTTGTGCATTCAGTTATCCTTTGAGGTGGTTATGACAATACGAAGATTTACACTTTTTGAGGGTCAGATTTGACCAATTGGATGAGGAGGAGATCTTATGGAGACCATACTAGCTAATACCCTAGTGGTCAGATGAGACCTATTAGTTGAGGAGACTACAGATGGATAGATTTTTGGTAGGCAGACATGATTATGTAGTATGACCCTTCTACTATAATCCTATCATGCAATAGCTTGGGTAGATACAAGTACCACCAATGGCACATCCTTTCTTTAGGTGATTAGTACGAAGTGCTCAAAGGCTCAACGAAATGAGATGGCTCACCACTGATGATGTTCTCTACAATGACTTAGATTATGAGGATCATGATATTCCCTCAGTCTCCAATGCTAATGATGCCAGTGCCACATATGCGTATGAAGAGTGGTGGGAAACAACACGACCAAATATTGTATTCTCGATGGATGAGTTTCTAGGCTATGCAGGGTCACTCCAAGATCAAAGAGATGAGGAGGAGGATAGAGATGAGGAGATAGGGGTTAGGGTTGCAGACCTATTCATAGATGTGATAAATGAGGACTACGATGAGGCTATAGACCCTGATTATGATGGGAAAGAGGAGGATGAGGGGGAGGATGAGGAGGACAACGACAATGAGGAGTAGCTAATGAGTGAGGGTGATGATACAATGGATGAGGATCCAGTTGGTGGCGAGTGGAGAGAGCCAGCTCCCACTTGTGTGACTAGATCATAGTCAGCAACTGCAACACACACCAACACCTACAATCATGGAGAGGCTAGCACATCCTCCATTCCTCCTACACAGGATGAGGCTATCTTTACATAGCCAACCAGAGAGCTAGGTGATGATATTTTATTTACTATTATGCTTTATGATTATTTTCATGCTTTATGTTTTTACTTTATGTCTATATATATATATATATATATCATGATGTGTATTGTTTATATTTATGATTTCTATCTTGCAGGGGCTGTGAGAGACCTACATGATCTCCATCGCTAGGTTATTTCTAAGATAGTGACTTTGTCATTCTACAAGGATGCTACTGATATATATTATGTGCCACCACCCATCGTGGAGTGGGAACCAGAGCTATTCCAGCCATATGTCAAATTGAGGGTAGCATATGAGGGTTTTAGGAGGTGTGCCCACCAAGTCGAGGCTACCTATGAGGAGGTCTGGCCATCTTGAGCCCTAGCAGAGGTCAAGAGACTCCATGCAGAGGTATCCAAGCTACAGGTGGAGAGAGACTGCCTCGCGGAGGATCATCAAGAGGCAATTGGACAAGCACATGGTCTACAATATGCTCTGGATACACTTGTCAACTCACGATCATGATCGCATACCACCATCTCTCAACAAACTATCTCTAGACAAATGCGATCACTAGATCATGAGGGATTGAGCGATCATATACCATAGTAGCATTGTATATATTGATGACATGTACTCAAATTTTTTGATATATTTATGTATGATCATGTGATGTTTGATTATTTACATTTATGTATCTTATGTTAAATGGCAATGTGATTGATGAAATAATCTTTACAATATTATTTAATAAATGTCTCCATGATTTAGCATGTTTTATGTGATCTAATTAAAACTTATTCTAGTTTCTCTTAGATGTAAAATTGTGATTAAGTATGTTATGTTAAATTAAATGCATTTATGATCTAATTAAAGAACATTAAATGCATGTAATGATCTAATCTAACATAACACGCAAAATGAACTTGAATAGTATGAAACCTAAAGTAAAGACCTAAAAGTTAATTTAAATAATTACTTCAGTATTCAAGACACCCAAATATTTTTGTTTCAAGAATGAAGTAATGCGAGAGCAAGTAGATGGTCATCTACTATGTCTAACACCATTGCTTTATTATTCACACTATTCAAGAAGATTAGACATAGTATCGACACAAATGTGTGACATTAATAGGTTCTTTAAGAGGTGTACCATCCATTTCTATTAATGTGTATGCACTAAACCCATAACTTGCATTAATTATGTAAGGTCCCAACCAATTAGGGATGAATTTTCCTTTTTAGGCAGGGCAGCATTAACATTATGTTGATTCTCACATAACACTAGATCACCTTTATTGAATAACCAAGGGATAGCATTGTCATTATAACTACATTGCTTTCTCCTAGAGCAAGCCTAAAGGTGCTCAAGAGTGTTAATTTTTTGTTCGTCAAGAATTTCAAATTGATGTAGTCGCTATTCTTTATAAGCATTATCATCAATAAGTCCCTGAAGAGCAATTCTTAAAATAGGAATCTCTAACTCCAAGGGTATTATTGCCTTAGTACCATAGATGAGGTTATAAGATGTATTCCACATGGATAATCTAACATTCATGTGATAGGCCCATAGTGCATTAGTTAGTTGTGTGTGCTAATATTTATTGTGTTTTCTTATTGCTTTCCTTAATATTTGTTTGAGGATTCTATTAGTTGATTCAAATTGACCATTAAATTGTGGGTAGTAGGGTGTTGAAAAGTGATATTGTATGTTAAATGTTTCTAAGAATTTTTTCACGTCATTATTCTTAAATGGTTCTCATTGTTCGAAACTAACATGGAAGGAAGTCCAAAGTGTGCAATAATGTTTTCCAATATGAAATGACATATCACATAGGTAGTTGTTGAATGAAGGGGAATTACTTCTACCCACTTCATGAAGTAGTCTATCGCAATGATTATGAATGTATGTTTGGAAAAGGAAGGCGGTGATATTTTTCCAATGAGATCCAAACCCCAAACCACAAAGGACCAAATAGGCACTTGAGCATGAATCTCAGAGGTAGGAGCATGAACCAAATTGCTATACTCTTGACATTTGTAATATTTTTTGACGTATGCAAAGCAATCTTGTTGTTGAAAGGAATAAGACAACTGAGAGGGGGGTTGAATCAGTTGTCACCAATCTCAAATACAAATCTTAAAACAATTATCAACTTCAAATCCACTTTATTCTATTATTAAGTATGAATATGAAATGCAAATAACAGAAAGCAATATCAACACAAGAAACACTATATTACGTGGAAAATCCAATAAAGGAAAAACCATGGCGAGGATTAGCTCACAATATAAAGTAATTTCAAAAATGATTACAAAGAGGCTCATTGCCAAAGGGATCACTTCCCAAGAAGGACTCACTATCCAGATACAAGGCTCACTTCGTACAGATAGGACTCACTGTCCAGAAGGGAGGCTCACTGCCTACAAATACAAAAGATAATAAAAAAATCCACCACAAAAAATTACACACATTTGCAACCTTGATTAGAAGATTGTAGACACCATCAACTCACTGCTATCAGGAATCTAACACATTAAATTATTTCTTCCTCAATTCACTTTCGCACACTCTTGCTTCTCAAACTTGTGGCATGATCGATACATCAATCCATAATATCCCAACTTGTATTTATACCATCAACCTTAGAAACTTTCTCCAAGGTCAGCTACACAGGCTTCATTTTACAAATTCAAATTAGGTCAGCAACTCAACATTCCCGTGGTAGAAGAGAATGAGAGAAAACCAAACCAACACTTAACCAAGACCCAAAACAATGTCTCAGATCAATCACACACTTCCTTAATTGATTCTTATCCTTCGCATGATGTGTAGACACTAAGTCAACCAAACCTAATGAAAACACAAATGAACTTTGAATTACATGCTTCCACAACAAGAAGATAGCATTTAGACTAGAAAACATGCTTCGCCATACACTGGAACACATCTCAGATGCCTTCAGATTCATCTGTAGCAAATGCAACAACCTTCATACACATAACACATCCACTAGTCCATTTGAACTACACAAACACACATAGTAACATTGAAACACAACTTCTGGACCACCAAACCATGAACACCTTCAACAAAAAAAATGAAACACCATTACAAGACATCTTCCAGATCTGCAAGACTTGAAACGAACCAGCGGAGGACTATGAAGCAGAAACATTTCTCCTAGTCCACAAACAAACAACTCTGCCAAACCAGTTCACACACCGATGAACACAACTTTCACTCTCCATCAAAATAGAAGCCACAATCCAGGATATATCACCAAAATATTCCCATAAAGAACAACTCAGATCTGCACAAGCATAGGATCAATACAGAAGAAATGAGGAGCACAAACCAGGGCATATTCTAAACACAAACAACTCTTTCTTCACAAAAAAACTTGGCAACTCATCATATCAGCACACTTGCAACATCATATATATAGCTCCATGTACTCACAACATCTCTACAGTATCTCAACTATACATGCACAACCTACAATCACTTGATTCCTTTCTCTGCAACAACCTATATTGTGTTGACATCAATGACAACATTAATGAAAACGCCACCAAACTCACTCATACTTGCAACAATCTCCCCCTTTGTCATTGATGGCAACACATGATGTGAAAAACCATCAAAGACAACATCCATTTCATTCCTTCACTCTCATTTATTTTTTAGATTAGACAACCTACACAACATTCTTGCACTCTCAATATTCTCTCTCCCCCTTTTTCTTTCACTATTTTTCACATGACTTTCTCTCCCCCTTTGACATCAATCATAAAGAACAAAATCTTTGATCACTCCCCCTTAGGAGTGCATGCACACAACTCATACTACAACAATGATACTTCTTACTCCTTCTACGGAGTAGACCCAATAATCAGTCCAGATAAATGAAGAATCTAGAGATCCACTAGACTGATGCACCTTTGAAATTACTTTATATTGTGAGCTAATCCTCACCATGGTTTTTCCCTTATTGGGTTTTCCACGTAAATCTGGTGTTTCTTGTGTTGATATTGCTTTCTGTTATTTGCATTTCATGTTCATACTTAATAACAAAATAAAGTGGATTTGAAGTTGATAATTGTTTGAAGATTTATGTTTGAGATTGGTGACAACTAATTCACCCCCCTCTTAGTTGTCTTGCTCCTTTCAACAATTGGTATCAGAGCTTTTATTCTTTGCCATTGATGTCAAAGGGGGAGAGAAATTCATATGAAAAATAGTGAAAGAAAAAGAGGGAGAGAGAATATTGAGAGTGCGGGAATGTTGTGTAGGTTGTCTAATCTAAAAATAAAGGAGAGTACAGGAATGGAATGGATGTTGTCTATGATGGTTTTTCACATCATGTGTTGCCATCAATGACAACATTAATGACAACACCACCAAACTCACTCATACTTGCAATAGTTGTTCCATATGTCTCCAATAGTATCCTATGCAAATTAGTTTTTGGACTAATGTTTTTCCTCCAAAGTGGCCTCCACAAGCACCTGCATGAGCTTGTTCAAGTGTCATGCAGATTTCATATTTTTTAAGGCATCGAAGTAAGAGACCATTGAATGACCTTCAATACAACACATCAGCAAGAATTATATACTTAGACACATTTTCTTGAAGGTGGACTCGAGTGTTCTTAGTTGTAAGCTTAGGAAAGGAACCATTATTTAAATAATTAAATATCAAATAGTACCATTCACTCGAGTTTTCCATGGTTGTTGATAATAATTCTTCTATTTTATCTTCTACTGATGGTTTCATAACTATATGCATGATAAATTTGAAGTCTTTTGAAGGATCTTGAGGATATATAAGGGAATCTGCACTCGCCATTGCATTTTTATTCTGATTATCCTTTTGTGGGATGTTATCAATGGTAAACGATTCAAACTTCTCTAACAAATTCATTGGAAGATCCTTGTATTTCAATATTTTTTATGCTTCACTTGATATGTTTTGTTTATTTGTTTAATAACTAATTGTGAATCACCAAATATCTTAATGTCTTGAGCTCTCATAATTAAAGTAGCACATAACCCAATGAGCAATGCCTCATACTTGGTAGTGTTGTTTGTACATAGGAAGTTTAAGCAATAAGAAAAGGGAATAGACTCTCCCATGGGTAGGATTATTATAACTCCCACAACAAAGCTAGTTCTACACTTAGATCCATCAAAATATAGCTCCCATGTATTAGTTTCAATTTTCAACACATTATCGTCAGGGAATGAATCATTGCTAGGTAACACTAAAGGGAAAGGCACATCACCTAATTGGTTGGTCAAGGCTTGACCTTTAATTGCTTTTTTGTGAAACAAATTTAAAGTCAAACTCGGTTAACAACATCACCCACTTAGCTAAGCATCCTAATAAATTTGTTTTGGTGAAAACATGTCTTAAAGGATTAAATTTTGTCATTACGTGTATTTCAGCATTTATTAAGTAATGTCTTAGTTTACTTGTAGCGAATGCAAGAGACAAACATTGTTTCTTTATCATTGTCTATCATTTCTCATAATCAATTAAATTTCGGATAATGTAATAAACAAGATGTTCTTTACCTTTTTTGTCTTGTTAAGCCAACAATGTTGCAAGAGCATAAGCTGATACTACTGTATAAAGGATAAATGGTTTGTTTTGCATAGCAGGTTGTAAAAAAGGGTATTGACAAGATAATATTTCAAACTATCAAAAGCCTATTTACAATCCTTATTCCAATTAAAGTGTACATCTTTCTTAAGGAGATGTGTAAATGGTAACGTTCAATCTACTAAAGATGATACGAAATGTCAAATACCCTAAATTCTTCCTTGTGAAGTACACAATTGAGAGATATTTTTAGGAGGTGGCATGTTAACTATAGCATCAATTTTCTTCATGTCCACCTCAATGCCTCTATGAGATACAATAAAACCTAAAAGTTGATCCCATCATCTACACCAAAGACACTTTTTTGGATTTAATCTCATGTTTTATTTTCACATTCACTCAAAGATCTTTTGAAGGATAGTTATATTTTCTTGTTGAGTCAAGGATTTTTATAAAATATCATCAACATAGTCTTCCAAAATCTTATTATGTAATCGTGAAATTTTCATAGCTCATTGATATGTTTCTCCTACATTCTTCAATTTAAAAGGCATCATGACCCAACAAAATGTTCCCCAAGCTATTGTAAATGTGTTTTATATTGATCTTGAGGGTTAATAAAGATTTGATTATATCTGGAAAATCCATCCATGAATGACAACAAAGCATGTCTCGCAGTCAAATCTACTATCATGTCGATATTTGGAAGGGGGAAGTCATATTTAAATGACACCTTATTCAAATCATGAAATTTCGTGCACATCCTAATATGATTGTTCGGTTTTGTGATCGTTACAATGTTCAAGATCCAAGGAGAATAATCTATAGGACGTATAAAACTAGCTTCAAGGAGCTTTTCAATCTTGACCTTAACCAATAAGGCTATCTTAGGGTTCCTCTTTCGAATCTTTTGTCTAATAGGTTTAGCATTTTTAGTGATAGCTATGTTGTGTGTTACAATCTTAGGATCAATTCCCAGCATATCCAAATAATTCCAACCAAATTTTTTGGGAAAGTCATGAAGCAAAGTTGCATGGTCCTCTTATTTGTCATCATCAATGAACTTTCATATTTTTATCACTTTTTCTTCATTGTTAATGTCCATCAATATGCCAATTGTATCTCCTAAAGGGAGTGCATTTTGCTTCAAAAATTCAGGGTTGTATTCTTCATTGTTCTTGTTAATCTCATTACTTTCCTCTTTTCCATCTTTTTTCTTGGTACTAAACATAGCACATGTAACCCATTTATTTTTAGGAGTAGATGGTTTATCACAAACTCCTAGAATTTCTTTCAAGGTTTCATCATTTTTGAAAAAATCCAATCATGCTTCACAAGTTGTTTCAATCAATTCCAGACACTTCAATGTGAGAATTGTTTTAGGGTTACACCTGATTGTATTAATGTTTAGTGAGGGTCTCTTAGTTGCTTGCATGATATTAGAATAACTATATCCCAAACCACTTTTTGTTTCTTGTTTGTTAGGTTCCATAGGAACACAGATACCTTATTCTTTCTTTCCACATCCTTTTCCGCTATAACCAAATTGTTTCATGAATTCATAACCTTTCCCATAAAGTCTATCCATTTCTTTTGGGTTTGGTGGTTGTTAATAGTCTATCTCATCGAAGTTTTTCGTATAGCTTGTATCATCTTCTAGGGTAGATGATAGATGCTTGTGATTTTTCTTTTGAATTCTTTATTGACATCACGATTCATTACTTTTATTTTTTAGTTTCTTTTGTTGTGATTTTGTATCCTCCCATAAATGAGGGTGTAAACTCCAAGGAACCCAAATCATCTTCCAATAACTTTAACACCTTTTCCAATTCTTTTTTATCTTCATCCATAGGTTCTATGTTTGATGTTGGGATTAATGTGCTCAAAGGACTTTTCATTCTTTTTTCAACTTGTAGCTTGCAACTTTAAAGCTCAGGTTCCATTTCAACTTGACATACTTTATTATTATAAACATACATCATAATACGATGAAGAGTCAAAGGTACCGCATGCATCTCATGAATCCAAGGTCTTCCTAAAAGAAGATTATATGAAAGATCATGAGGTATAACATGAATAAGGGTTTGTAAGGTATCCTTTCCAATTGTAATAGGTAAAGTAATCACACCGAGCGGTTGCTTTCCTACACTATCAGATCCTCAGATTGATAAGGAATCAAGTATAATTTTTGATATATCCACACCAAGTCTATCTAGAAGATTCACACTGCACATATTAAGAGTGAAGCCATAATTGACAAGGGTTCTTTTTATTCTTTTTCTATTCAATCTAGCTATTATCATGAAGGCATCATGTTTCTTTCTCAATTCCAAAGGAGGTAGCTCATGTTGATGAAAGGTAATGTCTACATCAACTGTATTCATTCCTTGTATTAGAGTTGCTACATCATTCACATTTGTACCAGGGGAAACCACTACTTGTTGTAAGGTTGTTTGAAGCATAGTGTGATAATTAGGCAAATTCTGAATTAGGTCCCAAAGAGATATCTTTGCAGGAGTATTCTTAGGTTGTTCAACAAGATCATACTCCTTCCGACTATGTGAAGGAAAATGAGGAGCACTAGGAAAGATGGGATTAGGAAAAAGTATGATTTTTGTAGTTGGTTGTTTTGGTTGCGGATTGTTTCTAGTGTTATATGTATGAGTAGTGGTATTATGACCGGATTGTTGCAAAACATTATTCTTAGGTGGTTCAAGGGTGTAAATAGGCTTGTTTTGAGTTTAAGGTTTGTGTGAAGGTGGCTAAAGGATAAGTTGAGGTCGAATCATGTTAACGTATTTTGGTTTTGGTTTGTCATAACAAGCCTTAGTGGATGAACTTTTGTGAGATGAAATCCTCAAGGGCTTCATATAACATGTCAAATTCATCACTACTAAAAGGCTTGAGAGTTAGATTAACTTGGAAAAAGAGATTTGACATGGTCAAATAACTAAGCTTTCTCCAAGTGGTTCATCAGTTTATAGGTGTTTTTGGTTTTTCTTTCAAATGAATTCCAAATGTACTCTAATCTAATTAGACTATGAACTAATGCTAAAAATGAAAAGTACAAGAATCTAATTCTATCTTCAATTGCAATGGCTAGAAATTATACTAAATCTAATGATTTGAATGTAACAAAAATTTTGCAAATTGAAACAAGCAGCTACCAACAGTAAATAGAAGCCCAAAAATAGAGAATTCAATGCTGCAAAGTGCAGTTTAAAATATGCACTTGGACTAAATCGCCCAAATGGGCATATGAATCCCAATGAGGGTTTTTTTTAATTTTCAAAAAAAATTATGTGATTTTTATTATTTTTACTTTCTATGGTCTGTAAATGCAAATTTCAAATGATTTTCAATGATGCAAGATGCAAAAATGCAACCTATATGCACTTTCACTAATGCAAGATTTAGAAACCCTAGATGCAAATTAACTAGTGAAAACCCTAATGCAAAGTTAATGCACGCAAGATCTAGGACTATGATGCACTTCTAAATAAAAAATGATGTGTTCTAAATGCAGGTTCACCAAAATGAAACAACGAAAAATGGAATTGTTGCTTATGGTTTAGGACATAGAGCAAACACATCTCACAATCATTTCATTGAAGGGAAACCCTAGAGATCTCAATCTAAAGTATGCAAGAGATCTTGCAATAGGGTTGTCCTAGGGTTTGATTATAAACTAAAGAGGGGTTCGCCACCAAGCTAGGGATTGGAAAGACAAATGAAATGCAAGAACTAATGCTTAAACATAATGCAATGCAATACTTCACTTAAATGACCTAAAAATGCATGTAAATCAAAACAAAAAATTGCAAGATCAGAGGGGTTCACCTAGAAATCTAAAGAAGATTAGAATGGATTCTAAAACACTGAAAATCGTAAAATTAGGACATATTGGGACTCATACACCACTCTAGGCGTATCAGTCCCAGACTAGGGTTTCTAGTTTGGAACAAGTATTTGGCAATGTAGATTCTAGATCTGCAAAAATATGAAAATTTTGTTTGTAGTGGGACTCATACACCACTTCTAGTGTATCAATCTCATTCCAGTTTTTCAGGAATTCAAAGTTCAAATATGTGCCTCAATCTCTGCTTTTCCCTTCCAAACTGATTTTTGGATCTGAACCTGTAAAAATACCTGCAAAATAGAATATAGACTTGATTTTCTTATGGGGGTTTGCCTCGATCAAACCCCTTGTTTGGTAATTAAACATTGATAGAAACAATGAAACTTGAATGCAAATCTGAACATAAACCCTAACCTTAAGTGTGTCTAAGATTATGAAATCTGAAAATGTAATACAAACCTATTCTAATGTGTAAGAAGGAGATGTATGAATGAAGCTTGAATATAATGACTCACTTTCAGAGATGTCAAATCACTCTAATAAGTCATGATGATGCATGCACCTTCCTTAGGCTGAAAGTAGAGTGATAATAGAGGATGGAATCACTTAGGAAACAAATCATTAGGCTTGGCTTGATGGCTAGTTGCATCTCTCCAACCTAGAATACATCATGATTCACCATACGCAACCATAATCAACCCTTGATAATGCTAGATCTTGAATGAAAGTGAGCTTGAAGACTTGCAAAAATACTTTAATGCTACTCCAAGACTTCAACTTTACTTGCTCTTGTGAAAGAATGTTTGAAGACCTTTGAATACTTGGATCTTGAAAATGCTCTAAAAATGTTTGCTCAAATGAAATAATGACTTAGAAGCTTGCTTATATAGGCATTTAAACCTAATTTACCGTTATTTAGATCTTAAGAGCCGATATCAACCAAAAATCCAAATTAAACAGTTGAATTTCCTGTCAAACCTTGAAAAGGCCCCAAATGGGACTCATACACCACTTGTGGTGTATGGGTCCCACCTAGGGGGACTCATTCACCCTAGATTTTTGGGGTGGGATATTAAATTTTTTTATGCTTTTATGGATTTTATCTAGTTTTTAGTTGAAATAAGCCTTGAGATCCAAAATAAAGGGTCTTAAGGGCTTATTAATGATGATTTAAAGGTTATTTAATGCAAGGGTACAAAAATAGGTCCAAATTAAGCAAGGGATTGTACTATCTCCAAGTAGGAAGTACATTTTTTGTTGCCATAGTTTGAATTAGATCCCACAAGGAAATCTTAGCAAGAGTGTTACGAAGTTGCTCCACAAGATCATACTTATTTCCACTATGTTGAGGTAGAAAAGGGGCACAAGGTAAAATGAGTTTTGGGAGTGGGATCGATGATGGAATGGCTTGCATTTGTCTTGGTTTCTTGTTATTCCTTGTATTATATGTATGAGAAACTATGTGATAAATTGGTTTCTATGACACATGATTACTAGTGAGTTATTTTGGTTTGTTTTGAGATGGTCCTATGATAAGCATAGGTTTGGTTTGGAATTTAGGTTGTTGTGTAGGTGGATAAACAATAAGTTGGGGTGTGATTGCATTAATTATTCTTTGTTGTGTAGGAATGTTGTAAGCCTTAGTGGATGATCTTAGTGAGATGATGTCCTCAAAGGCTTCATCTAACATATCAAAGTCATCACAAATAAAGGGCTTGATAGGTATACAAAGCACTTATAGAAAGAGATTTGACATGATCAAGTGACTATAATTTCTCCAAGATTAATCATTAAATTTTAATTTTAGTTTATGTTCACACATGTTAAGGTTAACTAGGACTGAAAATAAACTTATAGGTCTGATGTAGGCGCATATCTACAACAGACCTATTAGTTTGTTCTAGAGATCTCATGCAATTTTTGGAGGACTAGGATGCCCTAGGGCATCTGTGTCCTGCTAGGTCTTTTTGAAATTTTACTTTCAAAGGCACGAGGGATAAAAACTATGTGACAACTTGTAGACCTAGATTTAGAATTGATTTTATTGTTGTTTTGTGAGTTTTTGAGTTTTGCAATGTGTTGTAACAACCTAAGGTTTTGAATTTTTACATAAATGAAACTAGTCTACCCAAATTATGTAATGCTTCAAAAAATATAAACAATTTTTCTATAGATCTAATAATTCCAACACTTAAATATAACATTTTTTCATAAATTTGCAACAAATTAAGCAAAAAGACACTTGTCTTTCGCATGTAGGAATACTTTTTTAAAATTTCAAATCAAAACTTAGCAAGTAGAAACAGATTGATAACACAAAGACATATTTGTGTAAAAAAATTTCTAAACCACCAAGAATAGGATAGAGTCACCCAAGGGCAGCCCATCTTAGACAAGGGGTCAAAACTGAAATTTTGAATGTTTAGAAGATTACTTAGGGATTTTGGGTTTGTGTGCAAATAGGTATGATAGTGAATATTTTTCTAGAATTTGCTCAATTTAAGACAATGTACTTCAAATGCAAATGTGTAACAATGTTTAAACAAGAAGTAACAATTATGAATGTGATTTTGAATGTAGATCTGATCTAAATGACTAAAATAAACCTTAATGCAGCCTATGATACGATATGATATGCAGTCTCTTATGATGCATAAATGAAACCCTATTAAATGAACAATGTAAACAATGCAATGCAAAACTTAGATGTAGGGTTGAATTACTTTAGATTTCAGAAGGTTTATGATGTCTAAATGTCGAGTTCACAAAAAATGTAACATGAAGAAGGGGACCTTAAAATTAATGTATAAATCTAGGATTAATTTTACTCATTTTTCAAAGGCACATTAGGATGCAAATCAACAAGGTGATTAGATTAACTTTCAACCATGAAGGTGAGTCAATCATACCTAGATCTGATCCTTTTGAGCCTTGGTAATGGATTGGAATTGATTTGCTTTGATTAACCTAATAAGACTATATGCCCTAATATAAAAATTACAAGATCCCAATAACTAATAGACTAAAATAGATATTTGCAAGTAAATATGAGAAGGGAAAAACACCATGTACCTATCTTGTAAACATGGAAATAGTCTGAGTAGGGGGGCATAGTCACCCAAGGGCATTTGAGTCCTTGTATGCCTCTTTTGGAACTGAAAACTTGAACTTGTAGCTCTTTGTTTTCTCTCTGATGCCAACCTTGCAAACTTTCGTCTTCAGATCTAAACCTATAACAAATCTACAAAAGAGATAGTGAGGGGTAGCTATATAAGAGTTTTCCTAAGTCAAACCCCTATTTTGGTATTTTTATGTCCACAATAGCCAATAAAATTGATTGATAACAGTGTGTGTTCCCTAACCTTGAGTGCATCTAAGGTTATTATGAACTAAAATGCATAAAAGCCTAAGGATTACTATATGAAAATGACAAGATCTACCTAAGAGGAAGTCAAAACACCCTTACCTGAAAACTAAAACATAATGATACCTTGCTTTAGGCTATAAGTAGGATGAAGTTTGAAGATGATAACACTTAGGAAACAAGTCTTTAGGTTGAAGGAAATGGCCAAATGCATCTCCCAAACCTAAAATCCATCATACTCTTCTATTGATATCAATCTTCAGTCATGAAATAGGACTTGATCAAATCTGCAAATAAGCCTAAAATCCTACAAATTTAAATGTATGTGGTGGAATGTAATGATCTCTTGCTTTCTCTCTCCTTCTCTAATTTCAAATGGTGAAAAGATTAGGTATTTATAGACATTTCTCTAATTTCCCAAAAATTAGATCCCAATAGCTGACATTTGCAATTTGAATTTTGAATGTTAAAATGTCGACACTAACATATTGGACCTCAGTAAAATAAGGGAAGTCAAACGCCCAAAGGGCATCCCAATCCTGGCCCTATTTTCTAGGATTTTAGGTGTTGTGGGCAAAACATCAAATGCATGCATTTGTTCAATGCTTGTAATTTCTCGGAAAATGATAAAAAAAAGCCTCGGAATGCATCATTTAGGAGATTATGGTATAATTAGGAGATGTTGAAAATGCATAAATGCAAGGGTCGCTAAAATAGATCCAAACTAAACGTGAAATTGTACTATCACCTACAAGGGAGTATAATTATCAATACTACAACTATACTGAAAAATCACTTCTTATGCTACCAAGTGCAATGTGATTAAAGAACCTATTTTCCACAATTTCAAGCTTTCAACTCCGCTATTTTTTCTTGTTTCACCTTAAATTTGAAAATATGCCTATGTTGAGCAAACACTAACTTTAGCTATACCATTTCCGATTACATCTTTCCTACCATGTAACCACATTCATTCAATGCATCTTCTTAAACGGTTCATAGACCTCAACAACTATACGCCCCTCCACATTTTAATGCATTATGTTGAACGGTTCACATGCCTTGTCTCTGCTTCCACATTTGTCTTGTCTGAGTTTACATAAATCTACCAAGCAATCATAACGATAACATTTGAAAGCATCCCTATATCCTTGATGCTTCAATGGATGTCCATATCATGTTTCTAAATGACCATTTTGGCGAAAGTATGAAGGATTTTAGCAAACATTACAGATTTTGGCTTTATAATTTCCAAATGTACTTGCGAAGAATAGTATTCAAACTGCCTTAATGTTGATTGCTGTGAAGAATGGGGGTGTTTTGAAAGACAAATTTCATTAAACAAAATTGTTTTCCTTCATGCGCCCTTGTGTATGCTTCCACATTTGCACGCGCAGAGAGGTTGCTGGAAAAGATCGTGGAATTCGGCCTTACACCTGCAAATAGCATATGCTTGAAAGCTTCTAACGTCTTTTCAACGAATCCATATCGTGCAACTCTCTGCAACCATTGCAGTCCATGAAACCACGTTTCTTTGATGGATTTTGTCATACAGTTGAACTCTCTGTAATCATTGCAGTCCATGAAACCACGTTTCTTTGATGCATTTTGTCATACAGTTGAACTCTCTGTAATCATTGAAGCCCATGAAACCACGTTTCTCTGATGCATTTTGTCATACAGTTGGTGTACCTTGTCTCTGTCACTATACTTGGTATGGCAGGGAAGATGCAGGTTTAAAACCCAATTGTATTGACTTGAAACCATTAAACCTTCTCAACAAAGGCTATCAACACATGAGACCACATTTCTTTTAGGCATTCTGTCAATCAATTCACATGCCTTGTCTATTAGCGCCCCCCTCACGAGAAAACCACACCATACCCTGCACAATTGCAGTGCATAGGAACTTTATCTGGCAGATCACGTGCCTTCTCTACGATTCATCCTGCAACTACAACCTCAGACAAAATTCCTCTATCCTTTGTGCTTTAATGGCCGCTCATACACTATTCCAGAACTCTCATTTTGGCGCAGACAGGAATGATGCTGGCAAGGGTCGAGGAATTTGATTTAAACCTGCCAATAGCATATGTTTGAAAGTTTCTAAAGCCTTTTCCAAACACGTTTCTTTGAGGATTTATGCTAGACAATTCTCGAGCTTTGTCCACGCTGCCACTTCTGCATGCATGTCTACGCTCCATAGAAGTCTACAGCTCTGTCATTTTCATTTGTTCAAAAGTCTTCACGTGCTTCTTCAACCATTTAACTTCGTTGAGACCTGCTGGCATCGCTTTCCGTGTATTCTCTGAAAGTGGCTAACCTTGTTTGCCCTTCTCACAGGTCACAAATCTTTTAAAAATTGAGCAAGGTTAAAATTCACTGAAATGCAAGCAAATGTGTCAAATGTGAGCAAATGTAGTTAGGAAATGGGCAAAAACTCAGCAATGGTTAGAAAATGCAATTTTGTGGTAATGAGGTTAGAAATTTGGGAAAAGTGAGCAATAAGGTTTAATGAAGAGGGAATATAATATAAAAATCCACTCGACATTGTCTTAAATAAAACATTTAAATGCACGAAAAAACCTCTTTTACAATTATTTAAACTTTTAGAAAAGTTTTAAAATGATTTTATGTTTTTCTAGTAACCCACCCTCCCTCCCAAGTGTGAGCACCCATAGGTTATCATAGGTTGTCTAGGACAGTCTTGTCTAGGACAACTAAGCAATAAAACTTAGTTCACTTGGATGTAAGCCTTATTGGCATTTTTGATTGGGTGTTGATCATCTGATGAAGGTCATGTTGACCATTGGTTAGGCTTAAGGCTTTTTGCAAATGAGGTTTTGACCTTTTAGGCCTTTTAGGAGTTTCTTTTCAATTTTTGCAAATAATACTCAATTGGAGTTACAAGCGGCCAAGGAAAGCCCATAACTGAAAGAGAGACCCTATTTATGGAAAGCCTAGCATTGAAGTGGGGTTGGAAGCCTTTGTTAAGTTTTTGGAAGTTTTATGAATTCAAGAAAAGCAATTGTGTTTAAAAGTGCATTTTTCTGATTTTACATTGAAGTTAGGTTTTAATGGCTTAATCATGGCACTGTAACTTGTGCAGGAGGTAGTGTAGTAGTTCTACAAGCATTGTGTGCCATTAATTAGTCTCTTTATTCAATTTCAATCACTGTTTGTAAATAGTTTTGTTTCCACACTGTTGTTGGTCTGAACCAGGCAGTTTTGAGAAAATGGAGTATTAGTTCACTTTCCCACCATACAAATTGTATGGCCCTTTGGGAACAGTGACTAGACTCCATGTATGTATATATGGTAGGATTTAGGTTTTGTGAAAGCACAGGAGCCACTGTGGAAGTCTTGCCCTAGGTGAGCCAGGGAAGTGCCCGGCTAGGAAGACTTGAGTGCAAAGCACATAATTTGCAGGGGTGACAAATTCTTGGAAAATTTCCTTTTGGAGAAGGTAGGTGTGAGTCTTGCCAAGTCCTAGTAATCAAGAGGAAACTCCATCAATTCATCTAGATGGGAAAGGACTTGACAGTTTGAGAGAAACCAAAAAAGGGCTTAAAAACCCTAGTATTGCCCATTTTCAAGTTAAGGCTTTATACGGACAGTTAAGACCCAAGACCCAAAAAATATTTGTGAGGTGTTCGTATGAACCAGGAATCTCAAAGAAAGATTGGGGGTTCTTTGGAAATATTTGGAGAACTAACATTTTTTCTTGGAGAAGGAGGCCTAATTGGGGCTCCTAGGGCTAGTAGCCTTTTTAAGACCTAAATGAGGGTTTGGTGAAAGCGACCAAGAAATGGAGTCAGGTGGACCTTCAAGAACCATAGTAGGATGGATTTAAGACTTTTGAAGTACCTCCACACCCCTGCAAAGTTAAATTCAATAATTTGGAGGTTTGTAGCCTTTGGGGTGAATTAAGGCTAAGGTTAGAGTTGCAAGATTGCACCAAGTCTTGACTTGGTAGCAAGAAATTATGTTGGTAGTTGGGGTTGGCAAAGTTAGACTAGGGGATCCTAAATACTAGAAGATCCTATAGGTTGAAGTGGTGAAGTGAGACACCTTAGAGGTCTTCCAAACAAGACCTAGAGCCTAAATCAGTGATTGATTCATCCAACCTCCCTATCACCGCCCCTGATTATTCCTCAACACCTTGAAATGAAAACCAACCTAACTTTCAATTGCTAAATCATTTTACCTAAAATTTTGTTGGGATAATAAAAATCTATGACAAGCAAAACCTAGAAAAATAACTTTGTTTTGAGCAATAAAAACTTAAATTTTAATGATTGTTGGCATTTGATCGAAAAAATTGAAACTTTAAATTTTCTCAATCCAAGAATTGGGTTGCTGTGAAAACTAGGCATATTGCTCAAAAAACCCCAAGAACACCCCTTAAGACAAATTCTTCTAGAAATACATTGTTTTCAAAAATTAATCATTTTCACATCTTCGCCAATGTAGGAGGATGATTTTGAGTGCAATTTGAACCATTCATAAAACAATTTTCAATTTTGACATCTAACATGAACCGACATCACCAATCTATACTAACCAATTGGACTTGGGTATTATAATTTGAGTTTGATGATTTGCAAAAATGGGGCATAGTTTGACTAACTAACAATAGGGTTTTGAAAACGACGACCTTCAAGTATGCTCAAAACGTATGATCCAAAAGAAACCATAGGAACATTGATTATTAAAAGGTGATGATTTGATGTGACAAATTTTAAAAATAGACAAGCTGAAAATTAGAAGGATATCGAGGTGCATGTGTGATCATCTTCCCATTCCACATAAACTAACAACTAGCCTAAATATGTGGAAAAGTTTCATTTACCTACCACTCAAATCTAGGAAGAATATGAGAGTTCACCTAGAGTGCAACTATCCCTAAGAACCTTACTATGGCATACTCATTAGTAAGTGAGGTTGTTTAGTGTGACATGAAAGGAGTGTGTATTGGAAATTGTCATTTGGATAAGTTTACCTATAGTTAGTGTATATTGGTTAATGAGAACATTTGGTAATTCATAACATTATCACTTAGCAAATAAAAGTTGGCACAAAACATATTCCATTGCATTTAATTCATTATTTTTATTCATTTAGCCATTGCATCACTTCATGTAAGGTGTATCAGAGTGCCAACAATTATGTAAGAAAAATAATCACTACTCTAGTGTTTAGAAGTGTTATTTAAACTATTAGTGTGTTATTCTACTTATTAAATTTGATTTTATTTTCAAATTAATAGTAAAGTAAATAAATTCTTATCTAAGTTAAGTAAAATAACCATGAGAGTTAAGACTAAAAAATAAGCATGAAATGAAATAGAGGAAAGTTAGAAAAAGTAAAATTTTAATTCAACCTTTGGCCTAGTGTGACTATTGCAGAAGGATAGAAAGCACTAAAATTCAACCTAGATGTATATATAGGTGCACAAAATTATACTAGGAAATGTGTTACATAATAGTGACCTCCCAAATGCAACCAACAAATGTGTTATGTGACCTTCCAAGTGCACTAGTGACCTATCATGTACCTAGTCTGATGATATTATAATGTAAATTAGGCACTAATAAATAAAGATATGGGTGCATATGCTTTGTGAGTCATTTTGGTAGTTAGTTATAATAATATTCTTTATCCCACATATGTGGGGAAGTGGTAGAGGTAGGTGGTTTACGAGATAATACTCTAAAAGATTCATTAAGCCTAGTCATTATGATTGTGTAGTAGCTTGCCCAAGAAGCTACTCTTTTTACTATTTCCTCTTTGCATTAAACTCATCTTTCTAAGGATGAAACATGCAAAGAGATGGAATGTCATGTACCTAGGGGTATGATATTATGATGTATTAGGTAGTAATAAATAAAAATGAGGGTGCCTATGATTTGTAAGTCATCCCACTAGTTAATTAGAATGAAAGTATTTATCCCACAAGTGTTAAATTATAGTGGTAGGTAGTTGAGTATTACATATTGTGGGGCTTAGCCACAATATCATTACTAAGAATATTTATTTTCCCTCACTTAAGTAGTTTATATCCTAAGCAGATATTAGGTACAATATCACATTTAGAATAAAGTATTATCCAAGATAAGATATGAATACTATACCAACGACTCTTTTATATGCAATTTAAAGAGATAAAGGTAAGACCCAACAAATGTTCAACCACCATGTTAAATGTTGATAAAATTTCTAATTATTGAAAACTTAAGATAGTTTTATTTTTTAACATGAGCATTATATATAGTCCTCATCCTTATTTATACATGGATGGAATCTTTATTTCTAAGATTTCACTTCTCTAATATAAAGGGCTCCCATGGTTATAGAAGTGGTTAAATGTATTTGGTTTTGCCAATAAGTGAAAATAATTGTTTTATTCAGCTTTTTGGCAAGCCCATGTTAGAAAATAAACGAATTAATATATTGATATGAAGTAAATGATGGCAGGCTCATGCACAAAACATATTGCAAAGGTATCCAAGGTCTTGATTTATTAAATAATGAATGGTTGGTCAGTGGACAAATTATTACTTCATCCTTTTATTTCCTGGGGATGACTGGTAACTGGTTCTGTGGATTGCATTATTCTTGACTTCATGCAGGCTGCAAACTTGTTTTGGGCATCTTTTACAATGTTGGCATTTGTGAAATTCTTTAAAAAGAGTCATTTGAGCCGCCCAAAGCAATTCTACAACATGTCTTTGCAACTGCTGGCAGTCCAGTTGACATATGGGACTCCAACTTAGCCAATCAAAAGCTTTTTATAGAGTGTTATAGAGTCATATTTATGTGGTATAAAATTTTATTTCTGCAACAACTACTAATGACCACAACATTGATTTGTCTGACAAGCTAATCATTCAGACGAGGAATAATGTTATTGCATGGAATCCAAGAAAATCTATCAACTTCAAAGCGACAAATGAAGACTGCAATTGCTTTAGTTAGGATAAGAAGAGAATAAATATTTCAACTTGTGTTCACCAAGATCATGTTTCTTCTTTGATGGATATTGACTGTCCTCCAAGTGGTGAAGAGTTCGTTACAAGATCTTATGATAAGTAGTGAGAATACTTCCCTGAAATGGGGGTTATAACAAAGAAATATATTGTGCAAAATGTTTATAAAGGGTGTTTTTTTGGTGAGTAAATATATTTGGCATTTTAGTTATTACTATGAAAATTAATTTTGATTCGTTTAATGGATAGTGGCAAATATATTAATAATTGGATAAGTTGTTATGAATTAACAACTTTCTTTTGTATTTGAGAAGGGCAGCTCTCTCTTATGATAAATTTTGAGTTTTCTTGGAGTATGTTTTTAATCCAAAAATACGAAAGGTGCACTACTTAAATTAAAAAGTGAGAAATTCTTACAACATATAAATGAAGAAAATATAAATAGAAAAGATGTTCATCAAATGTTGCATAAACTTTAGAATAAGAATATCTAAATGAAGAATTGAATCTAAGATCTACAAAGACTATTCATATTCCACACAGTATTCATAGAAATAATATATGTTATAATATTGTTGCAAACATAACATAAGAAAAATTTACAACCACCAAATCAATTACTCAAATTTCATTGAACTTTTTTGACATTCAGAACTTTAAAGCACAATGCTTCTTTTTATACAAATCACTATTGTAGAAAGATAAAGAAAATAACCCTAATAGTAGAACCAAATCTGGAGATTTTATTTGAGAAGAAGCTATTTTAGCTATATAATCCCTTAATTTGATCACCATTGGCGCTATACCTTTTTCATTTGGAATTGTCATAATACTTAGACATATCTTCCATGTAGATAATATTTCATTGACTTCTTCTATTTTCTTGTGAAAATCAAGGGTTTATTTTTTAAAGAAAGTTAAGGAAGAAGACACACTACATAATTTTCCCATTGTATTTCCATCCATGATATATTTCGTGAATAGTTTGAATTTGATAATAAGTTTTTTTAAAAAAATTCTTCACTACTTCGATCTCAACTAAATAAACTTCATTTTTCATTTAAAATATAAGCATTTATGAAAATATTTTTTTCTTGGACAATCATCGACATTGAATCACAAGTTTTAAGTATCATTTTGTACTCAATTAATGCTTGTTTTGATTACCAAAAATTTCCATTCAATTTCTGCTTAGGTTTGTTGCTAATTTTCCTAGCAATCATGATGCTCACATCAACTTTAGTCATTTCTTGTATCTAACACTAATCATTTTCACAAATTCTTCTTTTTTGGCAATCTAAATATCAATATTAATTTATTTTTTCTTCACCATGACCTTTTCATTTAATTTCATATCATCTTCAATATAAAGTAAGCCACTTAAAGTTATCTTTTCCACCCATGTTTCTATTGACTTTCCATAATCATAATATTCACCAATTTTTTTTTATAGCCTTTGAATTCATCATTTTAGGAAAGATCTTAGTGGAGCTCATGGTAGTTGGATCAAGAGGTTGAGTCTAGTAGTATCAATAATGGATTTGATATAGGTGGTTAGAGTTCTCAACTACTCATCTAATTATTCACTCATCCTTTTCCATTCTTCCACTCTTTTGATTAACATATCCATAGATATATTAGCATTATGAATATCACCTTCATGTGTAGATGGACCAAGGTCTATACTATTGATATTAAAATCCACCTCAATTGCTTCTTCTTTATTCTTTTTTACAATTGGTTCTCTATAATTTCAAGATATTGATGACTTGTAGAAGAGTCCATCATTATTCTAGACATTTTTTAAACCTATAACATTTTTGTTACAACATCAAAATCATGCTCTACCAATTAGGAACATTTTATCTTCTTTCCTATTGTTTCTTTTAGCCACCAAGGAGAAAATAACCTTTTTTGAACATAAGATACTAAAGGAGGAAACATGGTCTTCATATTGGAATAAATTAGAGGATAATTAATTGTTTGTTGTGAAGGAGATAAAAGTGTTTGTGAAAAGATAGATTTGGTGATGCATGTGGAGGAGAAAGAAGAGACGAAGTTTAGTTAACCTATTTCTTCTCTCTTATAGGATCTTATGTATCTTCATTTTTTCTTTATACTTTAGAGGCTATTCTTATCTCCAATTTCTTCCTTGTTTATTTATCTTCTACTTTACATTGGGTTTTCACTTTGTAATTTTATCTAGATATTCATCACCATCATTTCTTTTAGGGGTGGTCTATCTAGTGGAATATGTGATGATGGGAGGTAGTTGTGAAGAGGATGTTGCAAATTCTTTTTTTATCATCAATACCTAATTGTTTAGTAGAGGTAGAGAATTGGTATATTTATGGTTTTAGCATTCAACAATTTCTTGCTCTTTCATAGCATGAAAAGGGACCTCCCCCTTAAATTTTTGACTTCTTGAACTATGACTAATTAATTTAAGGAAGTGGCTATAACTAAATGGAGGGATAGGCTTCATCAACTAGTTTTGTACCATCATATACCATGTCAAGAACATCCCATCCCAACTTAAATGTACTCATTTGATCAACTATCAATCTCATCCAATCCACTCTCCTAACTTCATAATCATCTACACAATCTTCCTAGTAATCTTCTAAATGAGGATCATAATTTTAAGTTTTTCTAACATGTATAAATTATTTTAAAAATAATTAATGCTATCAGAATATAGCATCATTGTGATGGAATAGAAAAATTAACTTAGATAGGATTCCATCCACATTTTTAGCATATGCAAAAGATTTACAAAATTAATAGGTTAAATGCACAAGGAAAAGATATCTTATTTTCTTCTTTTACTGCATTTCCTACTTCCCCCATTTATCTACGAACTTCAAGGAATATGTTAAGGTCATGTACCACCTTAACACTCCTTACCTTGAAAAGGACAATGTCCTAATAAGGAATATTTGTCACCTCAACAAGAGAAGAGCACATGGTGAATACCTTTAGGCATAATAATGTACCCTACACCACACTAAACCAATGGCCAATGGTCTTAAAAGGATTCTACAAACAAGGTGTGTAGTGTTTTCATGAACAATGATCCTATCTGAGGATGCCCAATTCAATGGGGTTCTCCCCTCTTCTCATCACCTAGATACACGTCTCGACAAACCAAGGGTCTTGAGGCTTGGCTTAAAGGATGTTGGGTACACCTTGGGGTATAACTTTCATTCTCCCCCTTTATATACCTTGCTAGTAAACATGGTGAGGTCATCCTTGAGGTGATGAAATCCCCAAGCAAGCCTCCTACTGAATTAAATGAAGATAAGTTAGTGTTTTTGATTCTCAAGATCACACGTAGCACAAGAGAAGAACATACTTTGCTAGTATTCCTCAGGTGTACAAAACATGCGCAAAATAGTGGTGTTTTTAATCTCCAAGATTGCACATAGCATAAGGAGAGAACATATACAACAATAGTCTACCAAACAAAACAAACAATTATTTAATTAAAACCCAAGTTCAAATGTGAGCTAATTTTAGAAATCAAAGCTTAAAATAATTATTTTCCTTGCATCAAATACATCAATAGTTTATCATATTTTATATTCTCCCAATGTTTTCCAAGGTTGTATAGATAGGTTAGTTCCAAAATAGAAGGAAAATATTAGGGTTAGTAAAAAAACCAAGAAACAAAACCAAAAGTATCACTATAAAAAAACATAAGCATCATTGTAAAACACATAAGCATCACTTTACCTACCAGAATCAAATGTGTTGTATTTGTCAAAAGTGTCAAAGAATCTCAGAAGCATTGGTGTAACTTGTAGATAGGAAAAAACTAGAAAAGAAAAGTGTGTCATTGTAAATCAAAAGCATCACTATAGCAGATCATATGCATCGTTCTACATATCCAAAACATCAATTTTCATCAAAAGTGGCATGCATTTTAAAAGGGTCGATTTGCATCAAAAGCATCTTTATAACCTATAACTCAAGAAAAATAAAAATGATGTTAGTTAGGGATGTGGCTCCCATCAGGGATGCCAGAATGTGAACATGAATTCATGAGTAATGAATTAAAAGACAAATTAAGTAATTAGGGTTATAAAATACCAAACACCCAACATTGAAAGATCAAATTAACCCCATTAACTAATGAAGTTGAGAGCAATGCTTTAATGAAATAAAACCCATATTAAGAATACAATTCAAATTAAGATCAAATTACTTCATAAAACATGCAAACCTAGTACTCCATGCTCTTGATATGTTGGATTGCTCATATAATTGCATAAACCTAATTACTAAAAGATTGATGATCAAACATTGAATGCTCCAATTCAACTCACAAATGGATGCTCATGAAAATTGTGAATGTATTAAGTGATGATAGAGGCCTATTTTTATAGATTTCTTGAAGGAAAGATCAATGGTTGAGATTGAAAGATGAAAATTTGCAATGGAGATTAGATCAAGAGATGAATGGTGGAGAAAAAATGAGAGGTTTAGTTAACCAACGATGATGCCTTAATTCAAGGAAGATATTTTAGGATATTTTTAAGAGAGATAAATTCAAATTTGAAATTAATTTGAATTTGAATTTGGGAATATTCCTTTTGGAGGGAATATGCAAACTAGATAGATTTAATAATTCATTTAATTATTAGAAGAATATTAACTAATTAAATAACTGAGAAATTATTTAATTATGAGAGGTAAGAGGAAATTATGATTTTTAATTAAATAATGAAAATTATTTAATTAAGGTTGTAAAGGGAAAATAATGAATTAATGAAATAATTGATATTATTTAATTAATAGAGGAAAATAATTAGTTTAATTAGCTAATCATAAATTATTTAATTAAAAATGATGAAACAAAGATAATGAGTGAAATTGATGAAAATGGTGAAGTACGGGAATGTGTGATGCATCAAATAATTTTAGGTGTGTACATACCACTAAATCTCCATTACCAATCCTATGGGTGTATAGCTTCTTCCATAGAAAAATATTATTAATCAAGGATTTAACTATGACAAGTCTACAACTTCTCCTAATTGTCTTTCAAGGTGTATTATTCATAGAAATTTAGCAATAATAATTTTTTCAAGTAAATCATAATAAGGCTTCTCAAATTTTGATCTAAGATATCCAATTATATGTCTTTTATCAATGTGTGTTTGGGTTCATATTAGCTCGCATATCTTGATCTTTGACTAGATCCTCCATTTTTTACTTCCATTAAATCTCTTAATCTCCAATCTTTATTTTCTTTCCATTTTACCTAAAACAATATCTCCTTTGTGCATGATCCCACTCAAAATAAGATTAGTCTCAAAAATATATTTCCTACAACCTAGGACTAGAGTTTTTGATTAGTGATAAACAGGTTTTGAAGGGGCCCTAAAACCCTATACAAAAAAGAGCGAAGGTAGCAAAGATAAAGCAAATTAATTGCCCAACCAAACACCAAAAAATAGGTTGATTACCCAAAAATCAGCACCCCATTAGTAGATAACGAAAATACAAAACAGTAAAACCATACAAAAAGAGAATAGAACAAGCAACATTTAGATAAGTTCCTTAAGCATTCTAGCTACTTCCAGATCCTTAAAGATCGCCCTATTGTGCATATACATGACCTCCTCCACATCCTTCCTTGACACCATTTTTCACTTCTTGGTTTTTCTTTGAGTGTGAACGCTCAACCTTGTGCCCAATTCTGCAACCTATAGCTCCTTATCAACATCCTCTCCCACCTCCTTGCTCACTAGCTCACTAAATAGAGATATTCTAGTCCACTCCCTCGCCTTCTCATTTAGGAACACAAGCCCTTCAGCCGAGGATTCCATTTTCTCCTTGCTAAGATTGATAATCATGTCAAGGTCTTTATGCACCAGTAGGAAGTTCCTTTCCAACGATGACATCCTCAGTCCATAATCTCTCTTTAAATTGGCCATGTCCTCCACCATCAGGCCCATGCTAGAATTCAATGATTTAACCAAACTAAAGATGGAATCATGTTCCTTTAGGCTTTTGAGAGTAGAGATATTGCATCATTCAATCATGTCATGTTTGTTATGGAGTTCATGAACCCTTAAACCAACCACATAAGAAAATTAAAAGAAATATTTTCCCCTTCCTTAACCAGACTAGAGGCCTACGTGTAGTCAATGGAACCCCAAAATACTCCCTTCGTTGATGGGAACTAATGGGGGGATCTTCATCTTGAAAACCTTCAAGAAAATCAACCTTTGTCTTACACTTACCTTTAGAATCCAACACATCATGAGACTCGTCCACATCTACCACACTATTCACTCTCCCAGCAGTAGGGGCCCCTCCAATGTCACCATGACCTAGGTCCTTATTCCTAAGATCCACCACCTCACCGACTTGATTAACCTCTAAATCCTCTAACATCTTTTCCACAACATCCTTGGAGCACACCAGCCCCTGTTTCTTAGCCTTCCTCCTACTACCTTTACCCTCCTCAGCCTCATCATTACAAGCCTCTTGAATTTTGCATTTAACACACGAGTTAGAGGATTTCACCTTTAAAGTAGAACATTTCTTCCCACCAGAAGAGGAGATGTAGTCCAAGTCTATGTGGTAACCATCAAACCAAGCATTGGGCTCCTCAATTTTTGTACCCGCACTCTCAACCACCTCCTCAATTTGGAATTTCCCACTCCCCTTCTCCCTCTTCTTTGACTTGATAGAATTAACAAGACTAGGGGCTTCAAGAATACAATTAACCTTAATATGATCCATGATAAGCTGCATTAAACCCTCATGTAAGAAAGGGTTCCTTGGATTCTTTCTATAATTCACAATCCCTTCTTCCAAAGAAAGGAAAAGATAGAATGGGAAAGAGATGAGATTAAGATGGTGAAAGTGATTGAGCATCACAAAATGATGGCCATACAGAGCTAAATACATTACATCCAAGGTGAAATAGCACATCAGGGCCATGGAAGCCTCATGCCAGATAGGTTTAATTTTTGAACTATCATAACCCCCACAGTCGAGCCTCACCATTTTGTATCTCTCTCTATCCTAAAGAAAATTCAATCTAGCAGCCCCCGACATATTTTTGTCTCTATAAAAATTTCTCCCTTCAGTCGACATCCCAGTAACTTCCATAATGAATTCCTCATTGAAAGTAGTATCCCTACCAAACACGCTTAATACCCGACCATGCCAATAATCGACAAACTCCTTGGAAACATCTATTTTAAAACCATGCAATTTGTCCATGAAAGGGGTAACCCTCCTTATACAAAATCTCCCAAACCTCAACATTGGCTTTGAACTTAGCACAAGAAATTAGCTCAGTTCTACATATATCCCCACCCATCATCGAATGCCAAGACTTCACAAAAGAAAAAACAAACAGCATACAATTATATCTAAACACCAAGGCAAGAAGAAGAAAAGCACCCAAAAAGCATGTGGGCCTACCAACTGCAGTACTGAAGATAATAATGACAAGGAGCCTCCTACATTTACAATTTAGATACCCACAAATTTTGATGAGCTTCACAAGAGTGAAGTGTCTTATCAACCTAAGTTGCACATGATTACCATGCAAGCCTTTCATTGAGGAGGCTTCCTTCAATGTGCTAGGATTTGTCATTATTAAGTAGGGTAATTAAATCAATGGGAAGATTATCATTAGCCTCCCAATATCTGGCTGATGTCACCTCAAGATTCATCATCCAATCAGCCAACCCATTCACCTCACGAAAGGCATGGGAAATATACACCTCATTAAAATCATGTAACATAGATTGGGCATCCACAATAATTTTTTAAATTGTCCACAAGGGAGGTGAACAATTCCTTAGGCAGTTAATTATGTTTAGAGAGTCACCTTCAACCCATAACTTAGTGACCCCCTTCTCCCTAGCCATCTTGATGCCAAGATAAGTTGCAGCCACCTAGGACTAGAGTTGATTAGGCTTTGACACCAAATAAAAGAAATCTAAGGTGTGGAAATGCTTCTTATGCTAATCTATGAGGAAATAAAATGCACAAAGGTTCAAATATAACAATTTATGATTACATAATCACACCCACGCTAGCATGCAAATGATGTCCAAAAACACATGAATCACAAAACTATTATAACCATAACTTAATGGTATATATGGCGCAAACCATTTTTGAAAGAAAAAGTGCACACTCCAAAGAATGAAATCAATTATATTACAATAACAATACAATTACATACAACTTTAGGCACATGCCTTTATAAGAATTTTGCCAACATTAAATCCTAGATTAATTTCAATATCATAACATATATGTAACACACTATGAAAACTCCATCCAAGCACACCAATAAGTAGAAGAGATCTAAATTATAAATCATTTGATGGTTTTAGAGAACTATGAACCAATATACAAGAGGTATGGTGCCCAAATATGTGGCCCAAATTTTAGTGCCTCATATCAATTTTGAATTCCTAGGCTATATTTAGAATATTCCTTATAACTCTCACAACTTGTCATAATCAACATTCTAACCTAAGCACCCTAATTTTTTGTGTTCCGCCACTTAAAATGTTATATGACATGCATAATAAGACCATCATAATGTTATTCAATATTCTAATTTAACCCCCTTAATCATGTTATTACATGTCCTAGAATTCATCATAATGGGCTTCTATATCTTACAATGTCATAAGATAAACTTATGCATCATAATGTCATTAGATTCCCTTACAAATCCCTACATGCATTCCATGAAGGATAATACATGAAAAGAGTGTCAAATTAGACTCCTTGTTTCTCATATGAGGAAAAAAAGCATAAATAAATATAATAAATAATAGATATAGAACATTGGGAATGCAAGGTTGAAACAATTTTCCTAATATAGAGGCCATTATTAGTTCTAAATAACTTTAGTTAGCTAAAGTGGGTTAGGGTGAAAATGGATCCCTCTAAAATATTTAATTTTAAAAGATCTTAATTGTCTTTCTATCATAAGAGAGTTCAAATAGGGAGCTACACATATTGACCAAGAATATTCACAACCAATGACATGTCATTATAATTTTCATATAGCAAATTTTAATTTTTTGAATAAGGAAAATCGGAGCACCAAAGTTGGGAGGATAACTATGACATGTTATGATAGATTCTTATTGTGTGAGGGGGAAGGAATCCATTAGGAAAATGATAATATGAAATCAAGATCAAAGTGCAATATTGAAATCAAAAACTAATCTAATTCAAAAACACTTAATCTATCTTATTCCATCACTCATGAAATGAACAATTCTAAGCTATTTGAATGAAATGAGATCCCAAGATTAACAAAACGAATTCAAACAACAAAATAAAAGATTACCATCCCATGTTGAAGTGTATTTGCATGATGTTGGGTTGTTTGTATCACTCCAAAGCCTTAATTGCTTGTGCACAAAAGCTTGATGATCAATGCTTGTTCTTGAAGAAATGATAAAGCTCTCTCAATGGTGATCTTGATAGCACTTTGTTGCCTAAGGTAAGTTGAAATTATCATCATATTTGTGAAGAGAAAGGCTTGTTATATAGAAAAACCAATTTTAAATCAACGGTCAAGATCACGTTGGAGGAAATCCAGATCAACGGTCAAAAAGAGTTGAGAGGATTTAGACATGAGGAAATTGTGCAAAGTTGATTGCACAATTAAGGTGATTGAAGAATAGATTGGCTAGTTAGGATTTTGATTGCTTAGTTAGAAATTGATTGATCAGTTAGGGTTGAGTTAGGAATTAGATGGTTGAGTTAGCAGAATTAATTTCCTATTAGCAAAATAGATTGCTTAGTTAGTAATCCATGATTTCAATCAAAAAAGCAGTGAGGTGAATATTATTTTAATTAATTTTAATTAATTCAATTAAACTAATTAATTTGACTAACTTAATTAATTAATTTTAATTAATTGAATTAATTAAATTAATTAAAATTTAATTAAACTTTAATTAATTAACTTTAATTTATTTCATTTTATTTAATTCATTCACTCACCAATTAATTCCACTAATTTACCCCAATTAATTAATTTTAATTAATTAATTTAATTAATTAATTTAATTTTATTTAATTAATTCCATTTAATTAATCAATTTAATTAATTTTAATTAATTTATTTATTTAATTCATTTATTTATTTAATTTATTTAATTTTAACTTTATTTATTTTAATTTAATTTTAATTAAATTTAACTTATTTATTTAATTAATTTAATTAATTTAATCCTATTTCCATTTAATTAATTTAATTTATTTATTTAATTAATTTAATTCATTCATTCATTCCAATTTTATTTTGGTTTTTTCCAATTTGAATAGTTTGATTTGATTTGATTCAATTATTCAAATTTTGGAGGGAAATGTGATAATTAACTTATTATGATTAATAATTCAATTAATTTTGAGGAATAAGGTGGATTAGTGACGTAATCAAATAATTGATGTCGTTTGATTAATTAAGACAAAATAAGATAAGATTAGGACTTGATTAAATAAAGGCAATTTATTTAATTAGTCAAAATGATGAAATGTGAATTAATCAAATAACATTGTATTATTTGATTAATCAAGGAAATAGGGTTTTGAATGTTGTTTGATGTTGTTTGATGTGTTACGAGATGTTGTGGGATGATTTCGAGATGATTCGAGATGTTTCAGAGATGTTCTGAGTTAATTCAGAGACATTCTGAGTCGTTCTGGGTCTTTTTGGGGTTGTTTTGAGTCACTTTGAGGTCATTCTGAGACATTATGAGTTGATTCAGAGTTGTTTTGAGTCGCTTTAGGGTCATTCCAATATGTTTTGATTTGATTTAGAGTTGTTCCAAGTCACTTTAGGGTTGTTCCGAGACATTCTAAATTTTTGATAAGTGTTAAGTCAATTTTACATGTCTACATTTTTCCCCTCTTTAATACAAAGTATTGGTTGCTTTGTTTCAAAGATTCTATCTTTAAGATCAAGTTTTTTGAAAAAAAATTATGCCCCACTGTGCCCCAGTGTTTCGTGGAATGATGGTAAGACTCTATGCTGCCCCCTTGAGAGGTTGACCGAAACTCTCAAGTTTGAGGTCAAGCTCACGACACCAATGGAAAATTTAACTATAGGAAAACTAAAAACCACCTACACCATTGTAAAGATCATGAAATTCTACCCCATTTAAAAAAAAATTATTGAAAAATACTTCTATATGACCAAGCTATGGCCATTTGAAGATAGGGTAAAAAATGTCCTAATCAAAAGTGAAGTTTTATGATTTCTGAGCATTTTCCTCAGTTTTCATGGCTTTGCATGTTGAGAATCCACGCCTTTGACTTATTTCCATGCCTTTTCTTGCAAAGTCACTTTTTTGTGAAAAGCTCACTTTTGTTTGGTGTTCTTTGAGCATTTTCTCAAAACCCTTGCATGTGCTTGTTTTTGCCTGTTTGCAACACTAAGTCTTGTTTTTCATCGTTTTTGTGTCGTTTTGTGTTGCTTTACATGTTCATAGTGAAAACCTAATATCATGAGTTAAAATGATTGTAGGTGGTCATCTTGTTAGACAACTAGATCCAAATGGTGGTCCATAGCCTGGTCTATAGAGTGTTTCCCTTTTTGTTGGGCAGTGTACTTATCTTTATTATGTTGTTCAAAGACATATTGCAAACATTCTTTTTTGTATATATATTCATTGGCCTAGTCGAGGCCTCGTATATATATCCTATCACACTTATGATGATGTAATCTCATTTTTTATGATGATATAAATGATATATACCTTCTTTGATTCATTCTCATTTTATGCTCATGTGATGATGATATATGATGATGTATGCATATGATATGGATGGATGAATCATATGATGTTTTATTATGGATGATCAATATATCGTTTAGATATATGATGTTTATGCTGTGTTGATATATGATGGATGTATGCCCCATACATGATATTTTTTTTGGTTTATTATCATCATGATGTATGTTGCCAATATTGTGGATGTGGAATGGTACTAATGATATTGCTATGAAGGGTGGATGTTAGTTAGAAGAAATATTTGATGATAGATAGAAATGTGATGTTAATTAGAAGAAATATTGATGATAAATAGAAATGTGATGTTAATTAGTAGTTGATGAGTTGCTTTTTCTTTACTTGGAGGCTTCACAGTTTTTGAACAATCCTGGTTGATGTAGCAAATAGATACGATGCACCAGGGTATCAATGACCAAGGTGACTTTGTATCCATCATGTGGACTTTGACTCTACAAACAAAGAATATTATTGTTCATACCAAACATATGGAAAGTTTGTTTAAAGTATATAGTTGGGTTGTGTTAGAACTTTTCGAACCAATCACACAAAGAGGTATAGGGCACCTAACATGAAAATGCTACACAAATTTTAGACCATTTACATAGAGAGGTATGAAATACCTTACATGCAACTGCTACACAAATTTTGGACCATTTACACAGAGGTATGAAATACCTAACATGCAACTGCTACATGAATTGTTTCAACACAACTTACATACACTCAATAAAGCAAGTATTCGCCATGATAGTTTTACAAAAATATCTTACAAACAACAAACCGAAATGACACTCAATTGCCCCCATTCCTTCTTCTCTAAATTCTTATGGAAATCCTCAAGAGATCCTAGGAATGAGTCAATAATGTAAATAAAAAAAATAAAAACTATAAAATGATAAAAGCAAAGTTACAATATCACTTGCCATATCTATTTGGGGTGGGGCTATTATCCATTGTTGATCATGTCTATCATAAGAACAGACCCGTTAAGACATATCTCAGGATGTTGTTAGGACTTGTCAAAAAGATAGGTAGTCGATACTTTGGCTTTGTTTTCGTCTGTGTATAGTCAGAGCTTTGTGATTATTTGCTTGAAAGTTCTAGCTTTTGATGTTTTCTTTCTTTCTTTGTTTGTTTTGTCAAAGGGTGAGTGTGATGATCTATTTATTATGGGTGATGTTTTATTGTAGATTGTGATGGTAGACATGGGTCTTTTTTATTTTTCTAAGTTTTATGATGTTATTTTTGATATTTTCTTGGGACTAACCTAGGGCCTTGGGGGCTCATCAAAGATAAGCCTTGTCTATGTTGTACACACAAAGGCTCGTAGTTTGCTCGGTTTGAGTGTTTTTGACCTTTTATGCTTTGTGAATACTTTTGTATTTTCTATATTTTGACTATTTTTTTTTTTTTTGTGTTTCTTTGTGATTAAGTTGAAATAAAGCATGTTGGAAAACCTAAGGGAACTGACCTAGTGGTCTCGTGGGCTAATGAGCCTTTCCTACTTTGGTAATAACGTAGAGACCATATGTAGTTCAACTCTGCTTGAATTTCTAAGGCCAAACTATTCTTCGAAAGTAAAGAACATTGATAATCCGGATTGAAATTCCACTTATGTGTCTAGAGGATATGCTATGGGAAATCTACTTGAACTAGGCTGTGAGGTCTAAGAAAATGTTGATATCTTAGGACTATTTGGAGTGGAAGGAATAACCCATGATGTTGTTTTGTTTTCAACGTTTTTCAAATGTTTTTGGATTTTTACCCTCTTGCTCTAGGGGTGTAAGATACTGAAAACTTGGATTGATATTCTCACCGTGGTCTTCTAGAGGATATGTTAAGTGAGTGCTCAATGGAACTAGCCATAGGGTTCAAGTAATTGTTGATATCTTAGAACTTTCAGAGTGAATAAAGAACCATATCGCTATATCTCTAAGGTCACCTTGGTAGTGCCAAGTGTAGATAATTCTTGTTTTTGGATGAACTAATTTTGATTTTTTTCTTTTTTTTAATCCTTTTCCATTTTTTTTTTGGATTTTACCCTCTTGCCTGCAGATACGTAAAAACTAGAATGATATTTCACTGCGGTCTTTCTAGAGGATATGTTGAAAAGCTTACTTGAAACTAGCTAGGGTTCAAGTAACCTGCTGATATCTTAGAACTTTTGAGTGAAGAAATAATCCATGTTGTTTTTATATTTGAAGGTTACCTTAGTAGTGTATTGGTGGTATACCTTGTTATTTCATTTTTTGATTATTTTCTGGATGTTTTTGGATTTTTACCCTCTTGCTTGGGTGTAAGATGTTGACAACTTGGATTGATATTTCACTATGTTCTAGAGGATATGTTGCCAAAAATATTACTTGAACTAGCTATAGGGTTCAAGTAACTATTGATATCTTAGAATTTTCGAGTGAAGGAATAATCCACATTGTCAATATCTTTGAAGGTTACCTTGGTAGTGCGTTGGTGGTACACCTTGTTGATGGTACAAATTATTTTGAAGGCTACCTTGATAGTGCGTTGGTGGGATACTTTGTTGATGGTACGAATTGGGAAGGGTACCATGTGGTTCACCTTGTTGTTTGGACAATGCCTAGATCACAATGTGAGCTAGAATGGATAGATCAAGATTTATTGTGAAGCAAGATGTAAGTACTTTCCCCCAATCTCTAGCAATGTAGGTGATGGATTATCTTGTGATAGGATAACATGTTTGGATAGAGTATGCCCCTATGGACAATACCTCATGGCTCAGATAATGCTAGATAGGATAGGATCAATGATAGTGACCCATGTCAAGATGTTTTCCATAAGCAAGTGTAAAGTGTATACCAAACATTTGTCAAGATGAAGGTACGTTGGATTGGGATAAAAATGGATTGGATTTATTCTGGATAGGATGAGATGATTCTACCTAAAATGGTGCACGTAGATGCTCGATTCTACAAATGATGTATGTTTTCCAGGCTTTCATCATGGTACTTGTTCAAAGCGCCACCATAGTGGTTTTCACTAGAGGATGATTTTTCTTTTGACTATTTTCTTGATTTTTTTTGTTTTTGTTTTTTTTTTTGTGATGTCACACAAGACACCTCGCTACCAAGTTTTCATCATGGTGACATTTTTTTGTTCATGTTTGGAACCAATCTGCGTGCTGATGTAGATGTTGGCCGGGTGTTGATATGGTTGTTGCTTGCTATCATGGCGTGCCAATGATATCTTTCTTGGAGGAGTTGTTTTGCTAGGATATGGGTGGTTGAATGTAACCCCTGATAATTCTTATCTTCCTTGTTGATACCAGAGTTAACTTTACCTTGATGCGTACATTGTGATAGAGTTCCCTTAGAGTCCTTATGATAAAGAGTTGATTCCAACAAATGGTTAATGCAAGATTTGGATATCTTGGATTGGTTAATGCAATAGAGTGCTCGTTGAGGGATATGAGATTCAGATGGATTGGTTGATAGTTTGGAACCTTTGACTCTCCAAACTTGGGATGATGAACAATGATGGGTGGATATGGAGATTCGATTGGGACCAATGCCTTGATATACCTTGTAGGTTGCTCTTGAAGCTTTCTTTTGTATTGCTAGATGTTTTTGAAGGGTGCACTTCCCTTTTTAATTTGTCCCCATAGTTTCTTTGATTAATGGAGTTTGATAGGAATGATTTTCTTTCTTTTTCTTTTGTATCCATTTGAATCTTTCTTGTCCATTTTGTTTTGTTGATTCTTTTGCTTCAATGACTTATCCTTTCTTGGGTATAGCTTTTTCTCTTGTTGTTGGTCCCAACGAGAGGGTGGAAAAATATGTGGATGATGATTCATGATATGGCTAGTTGTAGTGTTGGTAGCAACTTCATCATAAGGACTCTTCATGCTCTCTATGTTGATGCTTGCATTAGATAGAGTTGCCCCCAGTATTATACGGGTATCACTGATATGTTTATATCCCTTACTTGTTGAATAACCAAGATCTTGATGCTTAGGATTGCCAATAATCTACACTAGTGCTAGGATACCTTGTTCATGTAGGCCTAATCCTTTGTCTTGATAATGAATATGTTGAGAAATTTTGTTTTCCATAGGATATGTCTTACCTTGGAAACAAGGTGCTAATTTTTCTTTGCTCTATTGTGGATCTTCAAATGTGATAGCTTTTTCATTGGTAGAATCCTCCATATGTGGGACAACTTCTTGATTGATATTTTCAACTTGATCCCATGAAATATTAGAATTTGATGGCCCTTCAAAATATATCAGTTCTCCTTTGAATGGTGTATACCCACTACTTTGTTGCTCAGGATTGTCCATTATATTTGCTGATTTTAGGATATTGTGTTCCATATTTTCATGCACGATGTCTTCAACCTGCCTGGAGGATGTTTCTGATTTCAATTCTTCTTCTTGATCACTTTCTGATAGGTCTATAGATTCTTCTATATCTTGATCATGTGTATAGATGTGAAGAGTAGGTGACTCTTGTTCCATGGTAATGATATCAAGAGTATGAGACTCTTGTTTTGGAGGAAGATCATATGCATGTTCATTAGGAGTAAGCATCTCATGGGTAGATGTATGTGTGCTTGGCATATGGATGTGTTCTTTTTGAAAGCCTTGGATTTCTTGGAAGATATCTACCAAGTCCTTGTAATATTTTGATGGTAAGGTTTATTGATCTTGACTTTGTGTGGTATCATTTTTTACAAGCTTTGGATCACTTTCTTGATAGGGACCAATTTCAAAGAAAGGATTGCCTATAAAATATCCTTTGATTTCCTCAAATTATGGGCATATGGGTGATAGCTCTTGGCTTAGATTTTTTGCATTGGGTATAAGTGTTGGCTTAGGAGTCTCTTGATCATTAATATGTACTGCCATGAGGTTGGATGATGTCAATATGTCTTGGACAAGATCATTGCTAGACTTGGGTGATTGATCTTGATCATGCTTGGGAATAACTTCTTGATGTATGTCCTCTTGCTCACAAGATGATGTAGAGACATTATCAATGTGATCAGTGATAGATAGCTCTTGATTGTTGTTTTCAACTTTTGAGGTTGAGATACTATCATTGTTGTCGTTAGTAGATGGCCCTTTAATAGCTATTTCTCCTTGATCAATGAGGTCTTGGATGAGGTTTCTGAGTGTAGCACACATGTTCGTTAGGTGACCCTTGATTTTGTGGAACTCACATTGTTCGTGTTTGTTATACCAAGGGAGTTTAAAGCTTGGTTCACCATAAATTGGACTGTCATTGATTTTGAGAAGTCCTTGTTGTACTAGTTCATGCATGATTACCTCTAAAGTTTCACCCAAAAGGGTGAATTTCCTTTATGGTTGGTAATCTTTCCTCTATGGATTTTCTTGATTATTTTGATATTTATTTTACAGAACTCCTTCATATTGTGTCTAAGGTACACCTTGGTGTTGTGGAACTTCTTGATATTGCAGATATTGGAAGTGTTGGTAATGTGGATATTGAGGTGTTTGTGGAATAATGTCTATTTTTTGTGGATATGTAATGTCCCAACCTTGAATAAGGCATTGATGATATGTTTTATTTTGTTTTCATTTAATTTCCTCAAGATCTCTCTCAATTTTATCTAGGGAAATTTGATATTTTTGATTTATTCCTTGATTGTGATTTTAAAATCCCTGATGTTGTTGCCCTATTTGATGTTGTGGCCCTTGATAAGTGTAATTTGGGTAATAGATGAACATATTTTGGGGATTTTTTCATACTCAATACCCTATCATAAGGTCACTTTGTTTATATTTCCAAGAGGATCATACCTATTACCATGCGGGAGGTAGTAATATGGGTCTTTTGGCTACTATGTTTGCTTTCTCTTCTTCTTGGTCTAAGATGATAGATGCGGTGAGAAACTTATGGGGTGTTTCATTTTTCTCAAATATAAAGTTTCTCAAACTACTTATGATGTTGGTTTGTGCACTCTCAATGTGTGTGATACTAGGTTGAATAATCAGTGCTACAATGTCTAGTTGTTGAACTGGAGTTGTTGGTCGCTAGATGGTTATAAGGTGTAAATGGTGTTGTGAGGTGGTTTTCCATGAAACTCAAAAACCCTAAGGCTTGAGTGTTGTTTTGGAATGTGGCTACTTTTCAGAAATCAAAATGTTGAGGAACTAGGGTCGATATTCCACTTCTTTGTCCAGAGGATATGTTGTGGGAAAGATACTTGAACTATCTGTGAGTTCCAAGTAACTATTGATATCAAAGACTTTTTTAGTGGAGGAATGATCCCAATGTTTTGTTGGATTTTGATTTCAAATAAGTAGTATGGGTGATAGACTTTGTGACCAATCTAATTTTCCAAGTATCTTGTTCAAGTAATGACCTTATAAACAACTTCAATTTGTTTTCCCCTAAGTGTTTAACAAAAATATTGTGAGTTGGAATGGAAATTTGTAAACTCTTTGTGTTTGTTTCCTTTGTGTTCTCGAGTATGGAAAATGATATAATAGCACTGGACTGACTCACAAGCATAGACTTTATGTGACCTGAATGTCTATAGCTCAAGTTGTGAAATCACAACATCCAAGCCATAGTTACCAAAGTGTTTACTTTGATCAATGCAACCTGAAAATAAAACCGAAATGTTTGGAAACCTTTAAGGATAAATTCTTTCAAGGAGTACAAATATAAGGCTTCTTTCACAAGTATACACTAGCTCAAAGGGTTTGTGGTTTGACCATCTTGTTCAATGTTTGTTTTGATGTGTTCTTTTTCTTTAAATCAAACACAAAATTTGATGTCACAATTATCTTTGAATGTAATTGGATAAGTTTAACATTAACAAACAATTACAACCCTAGTGGAGAGAAACCATCCTCTTAGGTGGGCATGCCTCATGCTCCGAAGAGATTATTTTACATGCAACTTATGGCATGGGCCTGTAGTTAGACTTGGCAAATAACTTCTCGGAAGTAAATTATGATGCACCACTTTCAGAGAAAGTTTTGGATAAATAGGGTGGCTTCTAAAACAATTAGCTCTTAGTCATGTTCTAGGGATATTATTTTTGGGCACCTACACATGCAGTGTTTTGTTCAATTAAGAACCTTCCATCCCTTTCAATTTTTTACACATCACAAGGATACTGAGGAAGAATACATTGGTATAGGACATCTGCACACGGCGAGTGATGAACTTTCCTCACACTCACAAAATATTTATATAGCGGTCCAAAATGAAAGTATCACTTGGGTTGCCTATGAGTTCTCCAGCACGGGATGTGTCTCAATAGGAAGGCCCTCTAAGAAGGTAAAACTTTTAAAATAAATGTGAAGCTCAAAAATGTTCTTCACTCACCCAAGATCGCCAAAATGGTGTGAGGGGAGAAGACAAAACACTTTAGCTTGCCAATCAATGCATGCATAGAAGACAATTCATCACAAATTGATTCGTTTTAAACACCTCGAACGGTATTATCCCCAAGAATATGTGAGTAAACTGAAATGTTCTTTTTATCTTTACACCAATTGAAGTGTTCAAAACATCAAGCAATTAATATAGCAATGGTGCAAAAACATTTTGTTCATTTTAAGCCCCAAAGTTGAAGTGTTTCTAAGAAAATCAGGCCTTGTCATTAATGGTCAACAAAATGTAAATCAGGCATTTGTCAACAAATTGAAAGATGTTTGCACTCTTTTTATGCACCAAATTTAAAGGTTCCTAACTATTAAAACAAGAAATGTGTTCATTTTTAGAGCCCAAATTTGAAGTGTTTTATTTTCTTTTTATGAGCACCAAAAAGGAAATTCTTACTTTAGAAAGCTTCAAAAAAAGTTTATTTTAACAACACCAAATCAAGTGTGAGTTGTTTTGTTCAATTATAAGCACCCAAAATAAAGTTCCTACTTTAGAAAGCTTTAAAATGTTTATTTTAGATAGCACCAAAATCAAAATGTGAGAGTTGTTTTGTTCAATTTTAGGCACCAAAATGAAGATTTCTACCTTAGAAAGCTTTAAAAATGTTCATTTTAGATAGCACCAAAATCAAAATGTGAGAGTTGTTTTGTTCAATTTTAGGCACCAAAATGAAGATTCCTACCTTAGAAAGCTTTAAAAATGTTCATTTTAGATAGCACCAAAATCAAAATGTGATAGTTTTTTTGTTCAATTTTCAACACCAAAATGAAGATTCCTAAGTTAATAAAAATGCTTGTAGATCTAAAAATAACTTGGATCGATCGTCTTCCCTGCATAAAATAAGTCAATATGTTTCAAATCTTGCATAAAACCCATTAGTTCTTGCAAAACAAGAAAACATTATCAAGTTCATTACAATAGTGTAGGATTCGTGCACTTGTTTTCTAGAGAAAATGCTCAGAAAAAAGATCAAAAGCTCAGAAAATCAAATTTGCAAAAGCTCAGATTTTTCGTACAGTGCAAAGCCTAGAATAAGAAGAAAAAGCGTGGTTTTTTAGCAAAGGAGTTGGTTTTAATGTAAAAGCACCATTCCCATGGCAAAGGCGTGGATTTTTTGGCAAAAGCTTAGAAATGTTGCCAGTCAAAAGCGAGCTTTTGTTGGGCAGTTCGTGAAATGCCTCTGACAGCTTCCAGAACCCTCTAACTTGCAACTTAGCGCAAAAAAATATTAATGAGGAGGACCTAGGTCCCACCAAGCATGCCAAAATGTGTGAGGGGGAAGGAATCCATCAGGAAAATGATAATACGAAATCAAGATCAAAGTGCAATATTGAAATAAAAAACTAATCTAATTCAAAAACACTTAATCTATCCTATTCCATCACTCATGAAATGAACAATTCTAAGCTATTTGAATGAAATGAGATCCTAAGATTAACAAAATGAATTCAAACACATAAGAAAAGATTACCATCCCATGTTGGAGTGTATTTGCATGATGTTGGGTTGTTTGTATCACTATAAAGCCTCCATTGCTTGTACGCAAAAGCTTGATGATTGATGCTTATTCTTGAAGAAAGAAGCTCTCTCAATGGTGATATTGACAACACTTTGTTGCATAAGGTAAGTTGAAATTCTCATCATATTTGTGAAGAGAAAGGCTTGTTATATAGAAAAAGCAATTTTGAATCAACGGTCAAGATTTTGCATTGGAGGTAATCCAAATCAACAGTCAAAAGGAGTTGAGAGGATTTAGACATGAGGAAATTGTGCAAAGTTGATTGCACAATTAGGGTGATTGAAGAATAGATTGGCTAGTTAGGATTTTGATTGCTTAGTTAGCAATTGATTGATCAGTTAGGGTTGAGTTAGGAATTAGATGGTTGAGTTAGCATAATTGTTTGCCTAGTTAGCAATCCATGATTTCCTCAATCAAAAAGTGGGTGAGGAATATTAATTAATTAATTTAATTTATTTAATTAATTCATTCATTCCAATTTTATTTTGATTTTTTCCAATTTGAATAGTTTGATTTGATTTGATTCAATTATTCAAATTTTGGAGGAAAATGTGATAATTAACTTATTATGATTAATAATTCAATTAATTTTGAGGAATAAGATGGATTAGTGACGTAATCAAATAATCGATGTCATTTGATTAATCAAGAAAAAATAAGATAAGATTAGGACTTGATTAAATGAAGGTAATTTATTTAATTAGTTGAAATGATGAAATGTGAATTAATCAAATAACGTTGTATTATTTGATTAATAGAGGAAATAGGGTTTTGAATGTCATTTGATGTTTTTTTTTTATATGTTACGATATGTTGTGGGATGATTTCGAGATGATTCAAAAAAATTTAGAGATATCCCAAGATGTTTTGAGTTAATTCAAAGACATTCTAAGTCATTTTGGGTCTTTTCAAGTTTGTTCTGAGTCACTTTGGGGTCATTCTGAGATGTTTTGAGTTGATTCAAAGTTGTTTTGAGTCACTTCGGGGTCATTCTGAGACGTTTTGATTTGATTCAGAGTTGTTCCAAGTCACTTCGGGGTCGTTCCAAGATATTCTGAATTTGTGATAAGTGTTAAGTCAATTTTACATGTCTACACTTATAACTGCAATGAATTAAGTATATTAGCATGATGAATCATCTTGAGATTTGGGCATCACTTTTGGGTGAGATTAGCTCATAGTTTTGTGATTCACCTCTGGTTTTGAAGTATCGATTTATATATTTATTGGGTGGTTGGGATGGAATTGATATAGTGTATTTTATAGGTATTTTTATGGAACCAATGTTACTTTAGTTTTGAGTGTTGATGTTGTCCCTTGTGAATGTTCCTTGCTAAATTAGGAGTGTGTGTCTATTGTGCTAATTTATGGACGAAAAAGGGTGATGGAGATGTGCTTAAAGGTGTGTCAAGGGTTCTAATTGTGTTGTAGTCTCAAATATTGAATAGAAGCTCTCACAAATTTTGATCCACAAATGGATAAATTTAAAACGTAATATGAGAAGAGTGAGAGCATGTGAGGGGCAACCCTATCTAGCAATAGTAAGTCTTTATAAATACACCAAATTAGTTTAATTGGACTATTGTGAAATATAAGAAGACTATGAGGTAAATGTACAAAGTTGTGTCACAGTTTTATAAAGGAAACAACCAACACTAATCCAACTTTTAAACTTGAATCACTAAAAAATGAATTATATGTTTTGAATTTTGAAATGATGTGAACTAATAAAATGTGTATTTTTTTCATATATTTTATGTTTTTATTTTTTTTTTAAATTAAAAAATTATTTCAATATAGTTTTTTTATAATTATTGACACTATATTTTAGTTAGTGATAGAATGCTGAAAAATAAAGTTATATTAGATACCGATCTTGATATTTTCCTTCAAATTTTGTGTGTATTTATAACTTGAAACTTTATTGCATGGATATATTTTTTCCACTTTTGATAAATATATTTTTTTAAATAAAAATTAAAATGTGTGTATCAAAACACAGTTGTTTCTACTTGACATCAACTTTCATATTAACTATCTATCTAAAATAAAAATATATATATACCATCTTGATATAGATTCTTTTATCTAGTGCATCATATTTTTTTCAATTTTTTTAATAAGTTTTAGTATTTTTTCTTGACATGGTAATCAACCTAATATTTTGTGCTAACAACGTACTTTTAGTAAAAATAAAGAAATAAAAAATAATTAATAATTAAACTATTAAAAAAATATATACATTGGAAATGGCAATACTGTGCAATCTCAGCCAAGATAGGGCGTTCATGCCCTAGCTTGCTCTCCGTGTATTGCTTGCAGGTGTGACAAGGGGGGCTCTTTCTGCGATTTGGGTGGCAACTGTGCCCTGTTTTCCTTTCTTTCTATGTTGGATTCCCTTTGTGTGCAGAGGGGGTGTTTGGAGTTTGTCAGCAAGGTGTGGCCCTACGTTGACAAAGCAAAAGGTGGTGATTGGATGTGGATCGGTGCATCGTATCTCAAGGAGGCTCTATTAGCTTTTAAGGCTCATGTGGGTTAAGATCGTTGGGTGAGGTGTGAAGGGTTTGGTGCATGATGTCGCTTGTCTCCTTGGGTTGCGTGTTGTCTTGCTTAGGTGTGGGGTTGTCCTATTTAAATTTGAATCTCTTGAGTTTTGGTGGGTTGTAGTTGGAGCTAGAGGGTATTTTCTAACCCTTGTGCAAGTATTTGTCTTTGTTTTCTCGACCTGGGGGCCTGCATGCCCACTTTGGGTCTTGTTCTGGACTCATGTCAAGAGGAGAATCATCTAGGGTTAGCCCCAAGATGGATTTTCGTTTAGCCTTTGGATCAAAACCGTCGACACAGGGGGTGAAGGTTTTTGACAATAATTTGTTTGCACCGGATTAGCATATGAATGGTTTTGGGTCATCTGAGAGCCTTAAGATTATGAAGATTAATGGATGCTTAGAAAGATGTCAAGAGAGACCGAAACTGGTTATCCTGATGGAGATGTTGGCTAATGATATTGAGTATTATTCAAAGCATTCCTTTTATTGCAAGTTTATGGGTATGAGAATCTCGTTGCAGTTTTTGGAATCCTGGGCTCAAAGGACCTAGTTGCCGGAAGGAGAGATGGAGATTAGGCTTATGGTGAATAACTACTTTATGGTTTCCTTTGATTGCATGGCTGATCGAAATAGGATTTTTGAGGGGTGCCCCTGTTTCTATAACCAAGTGGGATTATTTATGAATCCATGGCATGCAGGCTTCAATCTAACTAAAGAGCTCCCGAATAGGGTCCCAATTTGGGTTCGAATTCCATGGTTCCTGGTCAAATGCTGGTGTGAGGATGTGATACATTTGGTGGATTTAATGCTTGGTAAACCTATTGGGTCTTCACAGCAGATGCAATTTAAAAAGGTAATGAATTTTGCCCGTATCTGTGTGGAAATTGATTTAAGCAAGCCATTGCCAGATTCTGTGGAAGTGAGTATAGGATCATATACATGGGTGCAACATTTAGACTATGAAACTCTACCTTTTCGGTGTTGACTTTGTCATGAATATGGACACTTGCAGCGGAGATGCCCTAGGGCTAAGTCGGCAGTGCCCAATATTCCCAACCTCCTCGCAATCCATCTAGGGTTGATAAAGGGAAGGAGCCTATTCCAAGTGAGGGTATTGGATAGGATGGATTTATCCCTGTCAAAGTTTGGAATAGGAACCGGGGGTAGAAGAGAAACCTATGTGAAGAGGACCCTATGGGATAGGCAAGATGATGACACTTTTAACAGGTTTGAGCTTCTAGATGATCTCAACCAACAATAAATTAACCCAGGTTTGTTGAATTTGGATCAGGGAATTTTGAGTATAGGAAAGGATGGGCCTTCCTTGGAAGCTATACAAGTTGTGCAAGATACGAATGTTGGGAAGATGAACACAGATCAACAGTTGATTGTCCAGGTTGTGCAAGATCCTGCTATTGGAGTTCTGAAGAATGGGGAAGATGGTTCTTCTCTGCCCATAAAGGTTGGTGCGGAAGCTAGAAAGAGCTCTTTGCCATCTCCTTGCATGGGTATTCAACAAAAGGAACCAAAGAAAGGGGTTGGTGAGAAGAATTCCAAGATGGGTAGGAATAAGGATACAGAAAAGGTTAAATCAACTGGGGAAACTCTAGTGGAGTCAAGGGTAGTCAATACCCTAGATTCATATTTCTCGTGTCCCCAGAAATGATTTTTGTATCATGGAATGTTAGGGGCTTGAACAGTGGTCCTCGAAAAAAAGTTTTTCATGAGTTGGTTAGGAATCAATATCCAGATGTTATTTTTCTTTAGGAGACTAAATTTTTAGTGGAGAATATGTTGAATATGGTACCTAAGTTGTGGAAGTTTGGCAAGTGTCAGTGTATTGGTGCTCATGGTGCTTTTAGGGGGGTGTCTTGCTTATGGAACCCTCAAAGGATCTGTCCTCTTTGGTGGATTTCTTCTAAAGCTTCTATTTCCTTAGTGGCCTCATGCTTTGTGACAGGAGTGTGTATTCTCCTCTCTAATGTGTATGCACCTGTTGAGTATGAGGGTAAGCAGCTTTTATGATCTCATCTTCGATCTATTCACAACTAGGTTCCTTTCCATCCATGTGTTTTGGCTAGGGATTTCAATGCTATCGTGGAATTGTTTGAGAAAAGGGGTGGAATTGCTAGGTTGGAGCCTTCTGCAATGCTTCTCAAGGATATCATTTTGGATTTAAATCTTATTGATGTTCAGCCCAGTAATGGTCATTTCACTTGGAATAATAGGAGGACTGGTGAGGACTATGTTGTTGCGAGGCTAGATTGGTTCTTGGTCTCCTGTTATTGGGTTGGAGACTTGTGGTCTACTTCCTCTCAGATTTTGGATTGGAGGGGTTCAGACCACTGGCCTATCAAGCTTAGTATCATCCCTGCTCAGGTTCCTCGGGCTCCTTCTTTCAAGCTCTAGCTTATGTGGTTACGAGATTCTTCTCTCTTTGACCAGGTGACTGTGTGGTGGAGGATAGGTAGACCTACCTTTGGTAAAACAATGTATACTTTTGTCAAGCTTCTTTAGTTTTCAAGTATCAACTTAAAAGGTGGAAGAGGAGATGTTTTGGTAATATTTTTCATGATAAGGCTGCCACTCAAGAAGAGTTGAATAATATTACACATTTGATTCAAGAGAATGGGATTTCTGAGGATCTTTTAAAAGAGGATGCTAGTACCCTAAAGATGGTTGAGGAATGCGAATTATGAGAGGGGATTTATTGGAAGAAAAGGGCACGAGTTGAATGGCTATAGGAAGGGGACAAAAACATTTCCTTTTTCTTTAATTATGTGAAGGCTAGGAGGCATGGTAATTCTATTTTTGTTCTAGTTAATGATAGGGGGATCATCTTGTCTCATTTCAGGAAATTATAGTTGAGGCTTCACAGTATTTTGTTGCTCTATTCAGAGAGGATTTGCAAGGGGGTTCGGTTGAGGAGGAATAGGTTCTTTCTTGTATTCCTTAGTTGGTTTCAAGAGAGGAAAATGAGTATCTGATGAGAGAGATTTCTCTAGAGGAGTTGGAGGAGATTGTGTTTCAGATTAAGAAAGGAAAATATCTTGGCCCTAATGGTTTCCCAATAGAGTTTTTTCAAGAATTATAGGATATCATAAAGTTGGATCTTCTGGCGATTGTTCAAGAGTCCCGAAGGAACAAGCAGATGTTGTGAGCTCTTAATGCCACCTTCATTGCCCTCATTCCCAAGTGTGAAGGGGCAGATAGATTAACTCAGTTTCGACCTATCTCCCTTTGCAATGTGGCTTATAAAATTATTTTGAAGTTAATGGTTGAAAGGTTGAAGAAGTGGCTTAAAGTGTTGATTTCGAAGGAATATAGTGGATTTGTTGTAGGTTGTCAGATTTTGGACAGGGTTGTTACCACTACGGAGACCATCAACTCCATGGACAATTCATATGAGAAGGAAATGTTCATTAAGTTGGATATGGCTAAGGCCTATGATAGGGTTAGATGGTCTTTCCTATGAAAAATCCTGGTTGCTTTTGGATTTTGTGAAGAGTGGATCCAATGGGCCATGGTTTGTGTTACGCCAGTATCCTTCTCAATGTTGATAAATGGAGATCATTTTGAGCTCTTTGGAGCTTCTAGGGGTTTATACCAAGGGGACTCTCTTTCCACGTACTTATTTCTACTTCTTGCTGAAGGTCTTGGTTGGTTGTTGAAAAGAAATGTTGGTTAGGTATCATTCAAGGTTGGTGATGGGGTGGAGATTTTCCTCCGCAGTCTCACTTGCAGTTTGTTGATGATACGACTTTGATGGGAATGGCTACTATCAGGGAAGTTATTTCTCTGAGGTAGATGTTGGACGTTTACTTGGTGGCATCAAGGAAATTGATTAATGAGGATAAATCTTTTATCTTCTTCTTCAATACTTCGAGCCCCATTCAGAGAAGAATTGCTAATATTCTGAGGTTTTAGATAGGGGTTCTCCCTTTTACTTATTTGGGTATTCCAATTTTTTGTTGGTCGTCTCCCCAAAGGTTCTTGGCAGAATGTTATTAATAAGTTTCGAATGAAATTCAATCATTAGACACATAGATGGTTGTATTTTTCTGCGTAAGTTCAACTTCTTAAATCAGTTGTGCAGGTTCTCCCTACTTATAGGTGTATTGTTTAGGTGGTTTTGGTGGGATTTATTAAGGAGTTGGATTCTCTAGAGAGGAATATTTTATGGGTTGGTTTCTTGTCGTCCTCCAAGTGGAGCCTGGTTAGGTGGGAGGACGTGTGTAGTCCTAAGCAATATGGTGGTTTGGGTCTTCACTAGTCAACTTTGTTTGGAGTGGCTGTGGCTGCTAAGCTATTATGGAGATGGTGTCTGGAATAGGATCAGCTGTGGGCTAGGATACTATCTCATAAGTGTCTTCTGGGAATTCCTCGACATGATCTCCCTAGGTACCCTCTTGAGGGGAAAGGCTCGGTGATTTGGAGCACTCTTTAGAGGGGTGCGAAGCTCATCAAGGATGGTTTATTTTGGATCTATAGAAGGGGTTCTGAAGCTCTTTTTTGGTCGGACTCTTGGGATGGCTTCCCTCCTCTTACCTCTCACCTCACCTACTCCCCATTGAGTCACATTTCTTGCTACTAGTTGGTCCCGGTGATTGACTTCAAGTCCCTCTTTTAATGGTCGTA
>VDFB02049217.1:136965537-137200589 GCA_007258455.2 Sequoia sempervirens | reverse complement strand
AAATTGAAAAATCAAAACATTTGAAAATCTCAAAAAAAAAACCAAAAATAGCCTCAAAACATTGCAAAACATCAAAAACATCCAAATATTTAAAAAAATCCATCCGCCTCATCTCGCTTGCACCCGCGATAAGCACCACTCATAATAAATTGATCGTCATCCTCAACCTTTGGTAAAACAATCGGAAACAAGTCTAGTAGGTTTAAAAGCGAAAAACTCCAAACGTCAAGTCTAAAGTCTAAGTCAGTGTGTAAGCAAGTTGGTTATCTCTTCGTATCGGTAACACATCATCTGAAATGGTCCCATATTAATCATCCCTTATAAACGAAATGACGTGCCACCATCCACTAACATGTCCTAGGACGAATCCTTCCTACAATGGGCATTATCTTTTGGCAATAAGTTTCGTTCATCATCTTAGAAAACACATCCTCTTTCCGTTAGCGGTATTGAAGAGCATCAGTTTGTTTGTTTACTTGGTCTTTATCTTTTAACTTATCTTACTTGCGCTCATTCCAAGGATGTCTCGATGATATCCCAAAATAGAGGATTTAGAGAAATAGGAATGGGGCAATGATCATTATCTTTTGTTTACTGTGCTTGTTGGACGCTCTTGTAATATAACCTCGGCGAATACTTGCTTTGTTAGGTATGTATGGAAGAGGTCTAGGGCAACTTGTTGACTATTACAGGGATAGGTGTACCTTTCCATGTTTTGGTCCGAGGTGTCTGAAACTTCTAAAGTGCATCCTAGCAAGGTTTTCGTATGTCAGGTGTGAACAAGAATACTCCTATTTGTTTGTTGAGTCAAAGTCCATCACACTAGGTACCACGCCATCCTGGTTTACTATACCTTGATGCCTCGTACTACATGTGTTATCAAACATAAGAAAATTTGGCCCTTTGAAAATCCCAATTCCTTGGCAGGTAATCATCATCATCATCATCATCATCATCTGCATTTGTGTCATCATGCGTCTTGTTGAAATGACTTCTTCTTTTCTTACTAATCACGCTAACATGGTACCATGACAGTTAATCATAAATCATCACCATCTCATCCATCTTGCATCCACAAACCACCAACATACTGTATAATGCATATAATACCATATAGAAAACATTAATCATACCACATGCATTCATCCCCATCATTGCATAATATAGATTAGTTATTCTAAGCATCTCATAAACCATACATTTATCATCTATTTGCATAATCATAAAATCATCATCATATCATATCATGTGCATCCATATCATCCATGCATCATCATATCACCCAAACATCATAATCATCTCATTTATATCATCAATAATGTAACTGTCATGTTACAAATCAGGATCAAGTGTGTGTAATATATCAAAATAGGCACGAGACTACCCATGGTTGATGACTGTCTACATCATCAAATCTGTCTACATCAAATATTCGAGTTGAACTGATATTGAACCTCTTTTTCGAGAGATCAACCCTCAAATCAAACCTCTTCGCCCGATCTCTCGAGGGGGCAGTATACCGGCGTAATTCTTCATCCACTGGGGCAATAGTGGGGCATCCGAAAAAATCAGAGAAATTTTGACTTTGATCTCAGCAAGATTATTCTTTGAACCAACGCAACAAGTGCATCGCTTCAAAGAGGGGCAAAATGTAGACATCAAAAATATACAGATTGATATCACACTCTGATCTACTAACATCGTTTCTTCCTAAATCATCCCTCGGTCTAACAATTTAATCACATTCCCCTATTTGATTAAATTCATCAATATTCGTCTCTTAATTAAATAAATCATTTTGTCTAATTAAGTCATTTTCTCTTGTTAATTAAATCAATCCACCTGATCTATTTATCCCTATTTAATTAAATAATCAATTTATTTGATTAAATCTCTAAAGTCTGTCCATTAAATTAAATAAATTAAAACCTTATTTAATATAATCTAACATCAGCTCCTTTTAATTAAATAAATCAAAATCTTTATTTGATTAATATCTTATCACATTCTTCTCATTATTTGATTTAAATAAATCCTAAAATCTAAGTCAAATAAGTCACATCATCTAATCTCTCTGATTAAATTAATTAACCCTTGATTAATTTAATCTAATCTCATGTCATATCCTCTAGATAATGCAAGTTTCACATGAAAATAGATTTAATTCATTTATTAAATCCCTATTTTCCTCACATGGCATCTTTTGGAATATTCTCTCAATTTGAATTCAAAAATTCCAAGTCAACATGTACATCCAACAAGGCATTTAAGATCTCTTACATGTCATTTGCCTTGAGCCAAGTGGCATTTAATGCTTTCTTTCTTCCCTCCTTTCAAGTCATTTCAACAAATTTGAAATTCAAATTTATGCATTTATTGGCACAATCCTCAAAACTTGCTCAACCTTCATCCTATCACATGTTGACAAGTGGCACCTTGCCATTGGTTGAATGTTAGTCCCACATTGCTTCATTTTTGGCTTTCATCCATCTTGAAATCCTATAAATAAAATGCTCATATCCTCATTTATCCATCCACAATTTGAGTAAACTTACTATGCTCAAATTCATAGCAATTTTCGTCCATCTCATTGAATCATAGCTAGGTTTTTGCAGATTTTAGCTTGGAGCATTCATCAATCTTCATCAAAGTGGATCAAATCTCTTCATAAAATCAACATTGCATCATTGGAGTTGGGAAAGGGCCAATTTTCACATCAAATTGGCACCAATTCCCCCATGGGATCAAGAGTTTGCATTGCTTTCAATAGGATTTAATCTACTTTCTTGTTCTTTCATTATTTTCTTCTCTTCATTCCTATTTTGAGTTTTGTTAACGGATTTCATGGGGAATCCTTGTTCTTACTTGCATTTGATCTCCTAATGTATTCATTTGTTGTGTTTTGCAGGTATTTGGATTAGGGATTCACAATATGCATCGGGGATAGTATCTCCTCCATTTGATCAATAGACTGTTATCATGACCTCCCATAGATGTATTGAATTGAAAGATTTAGATAGAACATGAACGCCATAGGTGCCAGAGGCCTAGCCATCATAGGATTCCTCTGCCAAGTTTTGTGGAACCTATTGTTGAATTCGCTCATGGCACCTATTGTTGAATTCACTCATGGCCTCTTTCCGGACCCTCTTGATGGTGATTAATTGTTGCATCAAAGAGGAGCGTTCTCCTTTTTCTAAGAAGCACATGAACAGCTTCTCTCTGAGTTGATCCCAAGAGCAGATAGAACTGGAAGCCAAAGACCTATACTAGTCCCGGGCCTTTCTTTTGAAAGACGTGGCTACTAACCTGAGGGCTACATTTTCTTCCATGATGTTATGTACTCTACATACCTTCGCTATATCTTGGAGATGTTTGGAAGGGGTCTTAAAATCCTCCCCAAAAATCTTTGGGATTTCCTTGAGAGTATTGGCGGGTATGGTGGGCCATACATCTAGGGGCATAGATGGTTGTAGCGAGCTACTGCTATCTTAGGTTACAAAATTTCTAGGAGAGGGAATGCCTATATGAGCCATTGTAAACATATTCCTATGGATAGGGTAGATGGGTATTCTGATTTGGAAGGTTTGGCCTCCTGGTGGAGTAGATAAAGTTTTGGATTGTGGGTTAACACTTCTTACCATGTTGCTTCTTATAGGTGATATGGAACCTATAAGTCTCCTCCTTCTAAGTGTCAAATCGGGTAACTGGGAGTACTAGAAATGGCCTTCAGAAGATGATCTTGTTTGAACTCTGGGCATGAATTTACAAACCTTTTATTTTCAAAAGATTTTCAAAGAAAAGCTTCCAAAACTTTTCTCACTATTGCCAACCCTTATTTATAGTTAGAAGAAGAGGACATCACCGCAAACAATCCAGAAGAAGAAACTACCAAATGCTTGAATTTGATAGCTCACAATTTGGTCCTAGATCTTGATTAGATTGCAAAAATCTTCACTCATTAAGTCTCAACTGCTTCATTAATGGTGTTTAGATATTTAGTGAAGATATATTGTCAGAAGAAAATCGAATTTTAACATAGCCTGGAAAAATTTGATCGATCAGCTATGGAGATTGATGGTGTCGACTCGAAGGTTCCACCCTAAAAGTAATACATCCGCCATGCTTCTTGACAAACTCGACCCAAAAAGATCTTTCCACGGAAGACACAGACTGCTTGATGAAAATAGATGACATATTAAGCGAGTGGGCAATTTCAGATTTTGTGAGAGCGATTTTGAAGAAAATCCCCACCAAGCTGACACATGTCTCAGTTCAAGCCTGAAAGGAAAACAATATATAAATTTGTGCAACCACCATGTGGAAAATTGTGTGTCTTTATGCGAGAGTAGTCTTCGTCCCTCAAGCACAGATCCATCCTAAAGCAGAAAGAAAACAAAGGGTGAAAACCAAAAATGTTTAAAGGAAAAAATTGCTCCACAAGAACCATGGTCGAAACTTCAAGACGAGTTAAGAGGAGGGGTTAAGAGAAGCCTAGATGAAGATATAATTGCTAAATTTCCTAGGTCATCGAAGAGACCTAGACTTGGTCAAGGTTCTAGGATTTTAGCCGATATGGTAATTGACAAGAATGACTACTATAGAGATGCCATAATTTTGATTCATGGTTATACCCTATTTAAATTTGGCTTTAGATTTTTTTTGGCTAATAGACCAATTAGCAATACATGGAGATTGGGAGGTTGATAGTCCTCAATGTTTTCATTAATGTTGAGCTAATCAGAGTTGTGCATAGGGCCTACAACCCAAAGAAGAGGAAATTTTAAGTAAAGTTGTTTCTCTAGCAAGCCTTGATAGAAACTACATTTGTGAAGCTTTTAATCTAGACAAAATTCTCAATTACCTGTTAACTTGGGAACATTGACCAAAGAGTTTCAAAGATTAAGAGACAACTACAAAGTTAAATGGTTGCCTAGTTTTAGGCCTAAAGGTCAAAAAAGAGAATTGAGAAGGCTTTCCAATGAAAATTTGGAGTCTTTCAACTATGGCATATTTGAAGTTTACTTTGTGAATACTTAATTTGAATTATGCCAATTTTTGGGAATGGATTGTAAGACTCAAATACCAGTCAACATGATAGTACTTATAGTGGATATTCAAAGTAGGGATGTGAACAAGCCCTATGATTATGTTTCTTTCATTTTATATGGGATCCACAAAGCATTATGTTCTATTAAGGACAATGAGGATATTTTCTGTTTTAAATGGTACTCTCTTCTATGCAACATCCTACTCTTCAATCAGAGGAAAATTTGGTCTCCTCATATGCATATTAGGTCCCATGATGCTCAAAAGAGTTTATTGCCAATGAAGGAATGGATCTATATCTAGGATAGTAATTGTGACATATCCAACTATAACATCTTTAAAGAATATTTTGTCAAAGAGATAATAAGGAATGTGGGTCAGAGGATAGATTGGGGGTTGTCTCTGGATGTTAGGAGATTCCTTAGACCAAATGACCTACAACTAAATATAGGTTTTAACCACAACTGGGGTGACTCATTCTTCTACTCAAATACCATGGTAATTATGTTTTATGGTCTCCCTATTTCACCCCACATCCTACCCAAATATTTCCTGGATAGAATTTCCTTTCTCGAAACCATCTGGTAGTTGAATGAGTTAGATAAGACTCACTTCAGGAAGTATAAGAAGCATTCTATCCTGTCATCTACATTAAATTTTTCTCATTTTCAAGTCACTAATAGAGAGGGTTTGGATTTTATAATAAATAATTTGATGCACTATAGGATGAGATAGATAAAGTAATAATGTGTGATCTTAAGCATTTCATTCATAAATACCAAAATAAAGTATAAACTAGTAGAATTTTTACATGACTATGACCCAATTGAGGACTTGATTAGAAATTACTCCTCGAAATTAGAAGCTAAAAGGAGAAGAGAAAAATGAGTAAAAATAAATATTATAAAGGAAAGGAGAAAGAAGGTGGATCTTTATTACAAGGGTGCACATATAAAGATTCAAGACCATGTCCTTAAAATTGTGACTATGCTAGACAATGCAGCCAATTTATTTGCTAATTTACCTTTGAATCTACCTTAAGTAGATAGGTTTGGTCCCTACTCACAAGTGGAAGATAAAGGATGCCCTCAACAAGTCGCACTATTGCAAAAAATAGTTCCTATGCTAGAATATTTGGTAGATTACCCTCAACATCCTGATGAATTTCTAGATGATTCAAACATGAGACAAGTGATGTAGCCACCATCAAGGTTCATGGTTGAAGGACCCTCTAATAATATAATGTTTATAAATTTTGAAACTAGTGGGAAAGTGGTGGATGATGTTAGAGCCTTATCATATAGTTAGAATTCATGTCAGGTGATCAATTCATCACCACCAAGGAATTCAAAGAATTTCTCCTAAAAAAATAAGGGTGAAGCTTTCATGAATAAAATGCAGGAAGCAAGAATGAGGATTAAAAAGAGAATAAGGATGATATTGTACCATAAATATGGGTTGAGATCAATAGTGGCCTATAAAATATGATCCCCAAAAAGGAAGGTAAATTATCAAGAAAAGTGGATGTTTATTATTGCAAGGATGGGATATCATTTGCAATTGTATTTGATACTATCAATAGACAAGAAGGGGATGACTTAGTGGTATCAACTAAGGAGCAAGACAATGCACTATATTGTGGGTTAGGTTTCAATCCAAGGCATGAGACCTTGGAAATTTGGTCTAATTTTCCTGAGACCAAAAAACCCTAAGTAATAAATGATGAAGATTAATTGAATGGCAACCTGATTGTTATGATATTGGGAGATACCAGTGCCCTACAAGCAGTAACATTAATTATGAATATAGCCATGTTCACTGAAGAAATTATATGAAATTTAGAAGCAAACCTAGAAAAGGTAAATGCTTTAAATATAAAGCTCCAAGAGAAAGTTAATGTTGTCACAGGACTGCTTCCACCTCCTAAAAATATGGTGGGGGATAAAGAAAGACAAGAGAAGATAACCCTTACCTTGGAGGTATAGAGATTGAAGGAGCTCATTAAGATCAAGGAAGCAGAGAAAAAGATGAAGATGGAAAGGAAAAAATGTTTTCAAAGGTTGGTGATAGCTTATTCAATCATAGGCTATCTTATATTGTAGGCCACCTTAAAATTATTGGAATGGTTACCATATAATTTATTCTATTCATGCTATTTGTTGGTTTGTTTTTAATTTCCAACTGATTCTTGAAATTATCTAAAGAATAGCCAATTCTTATACTCAAATATTTCAAGAGGTTGGCCAACAAACATGAAATTAATTTCATAATTTCTCCTTTGTATTTTAGGTTCTGCAACACTTGGTAGGGTAATCATCAACAATATCAAATGAAATAACACTTAATTCTTATGAGGATATTATTTCCATAGAAAATTTATCATGAAATATGCCAATAATTATACATAGACCTTACTTAATGGGCTAGATTCTTGGAGAATCTTGCATTATTAAATTTGAGATCATATGTAAAGATTAAAGAATAAACTAAAACATAAATCAAAATTTCATAAATAGAGATGACCATGATATGTAACTAGCATTCACACTTACACTAGTGTCTTAAATAATTGGTAGTAGAGTTAAAACAAAATGCAAGTATCTCTTGAACAAAAGACAAAACAAATTCCATGAAAGCTTACACATCACTGCCTTACAATGACATTCTTTGAATTTATACTTATAATCAATTTTTTTGAATAATCCATAAGCATATTAAAACTCTTAATATTCCATATGCAACAATTTAATCCATTACTTTAACAAAATCTATATAAGAAATATTCATTTGCATAATAAGGAAAAGATGAACATCAATGATCCTTGATTAATTTTATTCATAAGAGTAGTAAAATGTACATTGGAGATAATTGATTGTAATTTTTTCACAATGTATTATGTATTATGTATATTGACGTACAAAACATTTAAATTTGCATTTTCTTTATCTCCCTAGAAAACCTAGACCAAACTAATACAAACCTAAGACAACTTTTTCTACTTACAAAATTCCATGGTCCTTTGAAAATGGCTTAGTTATCTCTTTTATAGAAACAAGGGAGATACAAGCTTAAAGCCATGAACACATGCCATATTTTCATTTGACAATATTGTCCTAAGGAACAAATAAAATATATTAAAATTATTTGTGAAAGAAAAAAGTACAATACTAGAAGATAAAATAGTTGTAGAAGCCACTATAGAATGTATTTCCTAATTTGTATGATGAAACAAAATGAGGAAGGTGCATGATTAATCTGTTGTACTTATCCACCCATCTTGTAGATGCATCTAATAGAAACTTGTTGGAGATTATAGTGACTACACCACTAAATAAAAATGATCGAAACTGCAAAATATCCAAGGGACAACTGAATACATCAAAATACCATGCCATTGTCTGAGCTAGATGTTGCATTGGAAATTTGATGACATGATGAAATTGCAAATGTGCATTATAATTTGTTGTATTTCTTATCCCATTCCACCTAATCTCTTTCTAATGGAAATTGGAATGAGAGTGATTTTTTAAATTTATGGATGTGCTCATTGAATTGTGCATCTAGGAGTGCCCTAATCTCCCTATAAAAGGAATCCATACCCACCTCAGAAGAAATCAATTTATTAATAGTGGAATTTAAAAAATCTGTATCTATATCATCATCAACACAGATGAAGGAAACAAGGGTGGGGACCATTGTACTAAAGCCTACCTTCCATTAATCTAAGGACTTCAATTCTCCATTTTCATCCAAAATGCTAGGCATAACCTTCATTTCATAGCATTCAAAATATTTGAACTTGATCTTAATTTGTTGAAAATTAATTTTAGCATATATGCCTACACGAGCTAATAATTTTTCCATTTCCCAAGTAGGAATAATGTTATATGGCATATTAGGTTCAAAACTTGTTCCCTTGTATGTCCCTTTTAGACTGGCAATTCTACATACCCATGTATTCATCATTGATCCAAGATCCTCTTGATCCTTTGTGATTATTGCATGGGAATCCTTAAGATGAGAATAAGCCAAATGTGAATCTTCCAATCTCACAAATATTTTTGATAATATATGCTTAATTATATAATCAACTATATCATTTATTTTCTTTTTATTTTCCTCTTAGGCATTCTTTAGTTGTTTCTCCAATTTCTCTATCGTTGAAGCCATAGATTCCTTTTCTTGCATGAGGATACTTGAGAGATGGAGTGGAATAAACTACTAGTGCAATGCTTGATGTTGATGATGATGGTTTAGGATCCTAGTCTATTTTCAACTTATTGTATTCAGTAGTGAGCCTAAGGTGACTTGTCATTAATTTGTCATAATCCTCTTACAACTTTTTGGTAGTTGCTTCACTAAGCATGGTCATGTGGACAACTAATGAGGTCTCCTAATGGGTAATGGTGTCTGATATCCTTTTGATAGTGAGGTGGTCTAAGGGGCAATGGTTTTTGATATCATTTTGATAATTAAACTCCTTTTGACAAAAAAATTGGTAAGGAAAAATGGTGTTTGATATCCCTTTGATGCAATGTACCAATTTTTTTTCTTGTTTTGGTTTAATATTTTTGACATCAAAGTAAATATCTTTTAACACGTGTGACATCCTCATGTTTAGAGGGGTGGAATTCACCTTTAGTCTTATCCAAATTCTCCTAGAATTCCTCTCTCCTAATCCTTAGTATAAATTCTTTGAATTCTTTGGACTTGACAAAGTCATCATTAAAGATGAATTGGGAATATGCTAGGACCCTCATGTCATTGGCCCCATCTCTCCTGCTTCCTACATTTATTCACATTCATATTTGTAGCATACCAACAACATTCACCCTTAATGATGAAGGCATTGTCTAGTTCACTTCTTCCTTTGTGACCTTTGTCTCCTATATCTCATCAGGGCTCAAAGGATGATCAACCGAAGATGTTTGATTAATCTTTCTTATTCTTTTGTGGTTGATCTTGGGAAACAATAAATATAATAGGATGTTCCTGATGAGGCAATTATTACAAGTGGTTATGCTTGACAAGAAGGCTCTTTTGTGTTGTTGGACCCTTATCCCTTCTAGTGTAAGCATATACAGATGGATCTAGTGGCGGTTGATATGTGGGTCTTTCTTCTACCATAGGGGCTTTTCCAACCATCTTATCAATGGTATCTAATATTTTTTGAATTCTAGTAATGGGGTCTTTTATTTTTGCAAATACCTTAAAGTATTTTGCAATATTTTTTTACCTTTGTTCATCTCCCCTTCTAAAAGAAACCCACTTTACTCTTTTTCATTTACATCTTTATCAAGAAAGAAATTATTAATTATATCTTCACCAATAAGTAATCGATGTATAAATGTAGATCTTATAAGTCTTACTTTTAATTGATTAATAAATCCTTTAGGATCAAAAGTTCTTGTGACTTCTTGGGCCATCCTATGTGTTTAAAGCATAGGGTATATAAGTTCTAGGTCCTCCCTAGTTATTGTGAAATCATAAAACATAGTAGTAAAAGGAAATAAAGAGCCTTTCTTGTATCCTTTCAAGTGGCTTTTGTAAAATTCGTTTAATTGCCACATTATTCAAAAATATGATAATCTTGTTGGAACATACCTTGGAAAAATATGTGGTCCTAGAGGGCATCCATATACCCTAATTACAGTTGAATATGAATGGAGATACAAATATCCCCAGTTATGTTGTATTCCTAGCTCAATAACTATTTCCTTTGGCCTTAATAAATCCAAGATATCCTTACCCTCTTTTGTACCCATGAATCCCAAAACTTTTCTAATCAAATGGTCTTTGAAACCACATAGTTGGACCTCTCACAATGCATATCCCAAATGTGTGTCCAATATTGGGCAGGAAGAGTTTTCCATTTTCATCTATCATCCTAACTTGCATGGATTTTTCCCATTTTATTTTTCCCTCCTATAGGAACATGTTGCACAATAGAGAGTACCACCAAAAATTTACCATCTTGTTATTTGCCTTGATCTGTACCAACTCTTTATGGATTTCATTGGCAATGCAGGTGGAAAAGTCAAATTTATTATTTTCTAATAGATTCTAAATGTCTATTGTCATGTACATTAGTGGCATATGATTCTTGGTCTTTTCATCACCCCCAAGAACTTGACATAGATAATGATAGGTTTTAATAAAGTAATCCTCAAACAGGTCTATATTGAAATCCTCTACTTCATTGGGTGGAATTTTGATTGACTTCTTATAAAGTCCCTTTAATATGTGTCTTGGCAGCCATAGGGCCCTATAACTATGTTTGTCTTGTTTGCATTTCTACTTTAAAAGGTCAAAATCCATAGTTTTGTTTGCAGGTAACTTCAAACCAAATACTTTAGATATGATAGTTTTGTTGATTTATACCAAAGCTCCACCATTTGTAGCCCTAATTACTCTGATATTTTTATCATAATTATTAGCCACATGTCTAATGAACTCTACATTCATGAAGAAATTAAGAACTAGTAATTTTCCTAAGTCATATACCCATACATTTGAGATAGGGACTCGATAAGCTCTCTTATTATACCTGTGGCTAAATAAGCTCCACCCAGTGATAGGGATTTCAACATCCCTACATTCTCTATCATTATCAATCAGACTATTTGAAGCATTGGCCCATAGGCACATATGTCTTTTTTGGATGATTCAGGGATTTGAACAATTAGGTCATCATCAAAGGGTCTTTTGACAAGGAAGGTTGGCCTTTTGATTAACTCATATTGAAAATTCAATTTGAATTAAGGTTTGTGTAGTAAACTAGGGTTTAGTATTTTTTATATTCTGAAATAATTTTCTTGATTTGTAATCCTAATTATCTTAACCCTAATCACTAAAAAATAAAAATTATCGAACCAAAATTCCAAAAAGATGAACTTACTTTCTTGTCGCTCTAGAAACCCTTTATTTACTACTAAAGATATAGAAAATCTTAGAAATTTCTCTCCAATCTTAATGAAATATGTAATTATTTACTTCATTGACCTAATTGTAATGCTTATGGATAAAATTCTCAAGAGTCAAAATATCAGGTAGAAATACATCACCTCTTTCATTACTATTCATTCATATGAGCTAGGCACATTCAACTAGGTTTGTTTCCAAATTTTGAATGCTTGTCATTGATTTTCAAAAATAAAGTTAGATCAAAGATTCAGAATTGTATTAACAAAGTTTGAATATTTTGATGGGAGTTTGACATTCTTTAAAAATATCTAACCAATAGGAGAATTCTATATCATCCTATCTTTCTAAGTCATCAATGCATGGCAATTGAAATAAGTGTATTTGAAAAGGAAAGTGACATAAGCCTTAAGTCCATGTGTCACTCTTCCATAATTCCACAACATATAATGAGACCTACCTTAATAGATTTGCAAACTTATGGAACCAAAGAAAACATGCCATGTGTCATTCTTTTTGCTAATTTGCAACCAAAGGCTAAGCCCTCCTTAATAGATCCATGGACTCACAAAATTAAGTAAAGCGTTACAAGGTGTTATATTTTCCATAATTTTGTAATTCCTATTTCTTTGAGTGACCAAGTGCCCATAGACATGTGGAAATAAATAGAAAAAGGGAAAAAAATTCCCTTCCACTAGTCCACAACCTTCAATTTCTTCTACAATAAAGAGCCTACATACTCATAGAAACTAATAAAAACATGACACTTGGTGGAAAATGGGCCTGTGAAAGGGCATAAGCACGTAACACTTAAGCTATTTTAATTCACCTATGTAGAGATTGGAATAAGCGGTCAATAGGAACATAAGGGGCTAGTAACATAACAAGATAAAATTCTTGAGCAACAACTTAAAGTATCAAAAACCAATCCGACAAGTCAACATGAAATTAGACATAAAGTGCAAGGCCTAACTAGGGTTTATGGATTTTTCACAACCCTAATTAAATTTCTATGTAACTTTAACAAGTATGACAATAATTACAACTTTTGAGGCATATAATAGGTAGAGGTCTAGGAATTTTGAAAATACACTATCAATGGCTCTAGTTGGGGACTATTGTTGCAAGGAAGCAATGCAGGGGTCCATATATCTAAGAAACAAAACAAAACAAAACAAAAAAAACAAAAAAAAACTATAAAAAAATTTGCATATGGCACATTGTGCATGGAAAATACCTAATTTAATAAAAGTAGGGTTTCAGGAATTGTTCATGCACTAGCAATTCCAAAGGTTCACCATTTAAGTTTAGCAAAAAGTAAGAATTTTCACCATGGTTGTTTGCAACAAGATAAGGGCCAAAGGGAATCATTTTTTTAATGTTTTCATTTATCTTGAGATCTTGCATTCCATAACAAGACCATATCATTTATCTCAAATTTTCTTACTATTTCTCTTTCGTTAAAGAGATATTTCACGTTATGCTTCTTTATTGTTCCATTCTTCTTGATTCGTCCAAATTTGTGTGTTGATTTATCCTACATTTCATAACATTGAATAGAAATATTCATCATTCTCCTGGATAAACTTATAAATGGGTAGAAAATTACTAATAAGCATTATTGCTTTTAACCCATAGACTAGCTTATATGGAGATTTTCTAGTGGCCTTTTTAATGGTCACTTTGTGAGCCCAAAGTGCCAATATTAGCTTAGCATCCCAAGATATTTTATTCTTTCCTATCATTATTTTTATGATTTTTATCAAGCTCTTGTTTCTTGATTTTTCTTGCCCATTTCCTTCTAGATAATAGGGGGATGAATAAGAAATAATTATTCCATATCGGAGAAAAAAAGATGTAAACTCAAATTTCAAGTAGGTACTAGATTTGATACTCATTCTAAATAAACATTTGGTCTTATGAAACCAACATCCAAATGTTTATATAGCTCAACTTTGACAAGTAGTGCAATTTGTGGATGCATCTTACGTAGTTTTTTAGCCATTTACTAGTTTGTTAGCCATTATGGCCCAAATCAAAATAACCCTTGGAGATTTCCTTGTGGAAAGTTCTCAAAATGATTCTTTAGGAAACCAAGTAGTGCATTTATAGGCTTTAGGAAACAACTTATTATGTTGTGCACTTGAATCTTTATTGATGGTAACTTTTGGAGAGACCTATGCAAAATTGTCCTTGAGTGTCATAGGTTCACTTTCCTACCCTATTGCTTCAATAGTAACTTATTTGGTTGATTATTCTTCTTCTTGGGAAGTTATCATTGGATTATCATTGTCTTTTAGAAGAAATATTCCAAATGGATCTCTCCTCCACTACATGTAATGCACTAGAGCTAAACGGTACTTCTTTCCCACTGAAACAACAAAAAATGAGGTGATGATGAGGGGTTCACCACAAAGACCTATTTCCCTAATTTCATTCAAAATATAAGCTATGAAATGCAATTGAAGGACAATAATCAAATCTGATAAAACAATAATCAAAAGGAATATCTAGAAAGGGGAAAAGAATGTGTACCTTTCACCAAAGGTCACCTTTTAAAGCTCATTGAGGTCTCATTCGCCCTATGGTGAATGGGTCTTGGCTAGGGTTCTCTAAAATATGTTTCTAGGTTCTCTTCTGATGTGCCTGTACTCCCAGATTCCCGATATTCACTGTCGAAAAGCCAAAAATAAATTTTGTAGAGGAGTTTCCGTGATATGACAACTTTCTTGCAACTTTGACAACTTTTCAACTTTCTTCAATTTTTTTCTTCAAATGATCTTCAACCTAAAACCCACAACACACATCAAAGAGAGAAAAATATTGTTTTGTTAGGGAATGGGGGTTTGCCTTGGTCAAGCCTTGTTTTGGTAATTAAACCTTGAAATGAAACAATGGAATAGCATGAAGGAATGATGAATGAACAAATTTATGTAATAACTCACCAAACCTTATTTGAACCTTGGATTGTAGATCTGCAATTAGCATGAAGTGGCCTCAATGGATGCAGATCTTGATCGTGAAACTTGATTAGAAACAATGTCTTTGAACACTTGAATAGATCTTGAATACTACAGGTCAACATATTAGCTCAAACAACATGCATGATGCAAGAAATATTTGACATGATGATAGTAATCTTGATTGTTGTAATAATCTTCAATAATTCTGCCCTTGAATGCCTTGAAAATGCTCTTGAATTGCTCTAGCTTGATCTCATGAAGTCACACAAAAATTCTAGGATCTTAGTATGCTTGAAAACTTTAGGTGAAACAAAGTGAAATGTCCTCTTATTTATACACATCTTAACATTAATTCCCAAAATTCAAATATCACAAGCTGACAGTTGAATATACACTTGAAATCATTGAAAAACTACCAAAAACATAATTCAAATTTAGGTCCTAGGTGCAAGTGAGGACCCATTTTCCATATGGAAAATGGGTCTTAAGCCACTTTCCTAGGATACACATTACCTAGTGTTAAGCATATGTTATGGCATTTATGAATGTTAGGTTTTATCCCTCAAAATTTGCAAATAATTATGTTTGGATTTGAATTAAATGGGCCAATTAAGGAAAATTAACCTCAATCAATTAATAAAGCTCTAGATTAGTGTGAAAGTGTAAAGGTACACCTTACAACACCAAAAAAAGGGAACAATTAAGTCCATTTCAATTAAAAGGGCCCTAAAATTAATGTGAATATGCAAAATACATATTACAACACTAAATTAAGGCATCATTAAGCTCATTTATTTATTATTATTTCCTAAATTTAGTGTGAAAAAGGGATACTTTTTCCTACACTACACCCACACAATATTAGTGGATGTTTTTGGTTAATAATCTTAGGTTGCAACAAGAAGTGAATATTAGTCTAGGGAAATTAATAAAATCTTATTCAAAACCAAAAAATTCTAATGTTTGACACCATCCTTGACAATAATGCCAAAATGACAAGTGCAATCGATTCTGAACTAAACCTAGTGTAGCTAAGGTTCACACACAACTTGACAAATACTCTTATCCACCAATCAAGTAACTTTTTGGATCACATTACTACTTTAGTTACATGACAACCCAAGGACATATCTTTTGCAATGGTGAACTATTACTATATGTATGACAATAGGTTCTTAGGTGTTTAAAATTTTAAATTCATGTAAATAAATAAAATTTGCAAAACAAGAGAGTAAACATTATTTCTCAAGAAGGAAATATATTTTATAGCTTCTTCAAAACAAACTGGGAATTACATAGTAGATGCTACAATTTGAGATTGATGCTACAACTTAATAGAATTAACAAAGTTACTACAACAAAAAATGCATGTGCAATAATCCAGGTCAACTAGGATAAATGCTTAGTTACATTCCACCTCAAGTGGGGCCTTGCTTGGATAAACCACGCCTTTCTCTCTTCCTTAGATAATCTACTAACTAAATCATGAATTTCAAATTGCTCATAACATAGTGATAATGAAAAGAATCGTCTAGGACCAAAAATCCAATCTTATATTATCTTGGAAAAATCTATTACATGCTCATAAATCTACTACTTCATTTATCCTTTGGATTTCACACAATATCTTGTTCTACATTTTGTACATTTTTTATTCTTTTACAACTAGCTCTACATCTATTTGATCACTCCCAATCATACAAGAGGAGGACACCTCATTTAAGCATTAACAACAAAACTAGGGAACTAAGTCTTGAGCAATTAGTAAGAACATTGTTGTTAGGAAAATACATCATGCACATGGGTAGTTCATTGAGGAACTTAAGGATGAGTAGGTCGAGTTGTTCAATTTTATCCAAACTCCATCCATCTCATTGATGGGTTAACATTTTTTCACTTGCTCAAATACTCTTTCTCACTATTGGTGCAATTCATTCTTGGCTACATGTAAGATGTTTTACATATGACTATGGATAGGCTATTGTCGTAGCCACATGCACACTACAATCATGACTATAGGCCTGCTACAACCATAGTTGCAGGTTGTGAACCTTAGTTGTTGTAGGCAATGGTTAACTCCACTAAAATCCCTTTTGTTGCAATTAAAATACTTGTGAACATGATAATAATCATAACTACTTGATAAAATGCTATATTACCTTGAAAATAACTACTTTAATATGACTATTCGATTAAATATCAAATAATTAAAACTTATTGCTCATATCAAAATATTAAATTAAAAGGTCTATTTAAAAGGTGGAAATATCTTTAGGAAATGTAGTTGGAAATAGGAAAAAAAAGCATTAGATGAGGATAATATTTGAGCTCATCAAAAGCTATGGGAAATAATGTATTGTTTAAATCATAATGCCATAATAGAGCATCAATTTTGAGGAATTGGCATTTAGGGAGTGTGAATTAAGATGTTATTTACTTTTAAGGTGACCACACACAAACATGGGGAGGTTTGAAATGGAGGAAAAAATAATAAGGGGGGGGGGAAAGAAAAATATTTGACCCCAAGGACGCCCTATTGATGTCCCTAGTGTGAGGGGAAGGTTGCAAAATAGATAAAACATGTAAATACAACATAAATGAAATTATGAAATGGGAGTTTTTTAGTGTAAGATGTATTCATCTAGAAAGTGGATTAAGAAAACAAGAAGGTTTTGTAATGTAGGCAAAGTAAGAAATGGAAGTATGTCATAAGAAGCATTAGGCAAAGATATCTTAAAAGCAAGGTTGTAATATGTTACATTTCAATTAAATATAGACATGAATAAGGTATGATATGTGTAAGATTTAGTGGTGAAGCGCAAGAAAGATAAGTGAACCATTTAGACCAATAATAAAATATACTACTAACATAATCTAACATATAAATAAGAATATCATTAAGACCCATGCCATGCATATCAAAAAAGAAAATTCAATAAGATGAAAATTCTAAGAGAATATATAGATGCTCCCAAGTACGAAAAGACATAGAGGCATGTGAAATGGTGAGTATCACAATTGTAGAATGAAAGGCTAAATTGTTGTAATAATGTAAAATTTGGAATCCAATAAAAAATAACTTAAACCTTAATCTTAGTGATGAAAGAAATCATGAATAATAAATTTGGTTTTGTTGTTGTTTGTTTGTGAACCGAAATTTTAACCATGAAAACCTTAAATCAAAGTGTCCATTTGAAGGTCTCTAATAATAAAAAAATCAAGATGAGGTTTAGGTATGGTGGTTTGTGTTTGTTATGGAGGAAAATAAAGGTTGTGAGAGAAGGTTAAGTGAACACCAAAATCTAACTCAAAATAAGAACACTAATGGTTCTATTTTTTAATTACTTTTGCAATTTCCTTTCTCATTTAAAATCTAGAACAAGAACAATAGCAATATTTAAGAACATGTTTCAATTTTTAATAATTACAAATTATAAAGTTACAATTGCATAAAATAATTGCAAGCATAAAATAAAGGGCAGGGAAGAGAAATCATGCTTGATTTAATGAGGATTATATATACATGACAAAAGAAAAATTATGGGGAGGTTTTGACCTGCTAGGTTTTGGTTTTAAAACCTTGTGTTTTATTATAGATTTGTTAGGATCTTTAATGTCCAAAACCATGTCTAATTTGGCATGGTCTTCTTATCTCTTGTAGGCTTGTGTCTCTAGAGAATTTTGTTGTCCCATTTCATGTGATTGTGCTTTCTACAGATATTGGAGTTGAACTTGAAATCTACAACTTGTGTGAAAATGGGTGCGTAATGGCTATTTAGGGGATTTGCCTCACTCAAATCTTTGAGATGAGTAAACAATATTTAATGGACATGTTTTGGTGTGTGGGATCTTATGTACTTGCGAAGAGACAGTGTTTGAACAAATGTAGACATTTTAAGGAGGGTTTAATGGGGGTCTAGCAACTCCTAAGCGTCCATAATGACCTACTTGGTGTGTGTGGATGCTTGGTTGTGCTTGTGGACCTTGTGTTTATTTCTTCAAAAAACTTCTTTTATAAATAATTTTTCTTTGTTTTTAATTATATTGGGAACAAATTAGGATTTGTGAAGAGAGAAATGATAGGATAGAAAATATGTATTTTGAATTTAGGGGACACTATCATACATACTTTTGTGTGGAAGGACATGAACTAATCACCATAGTCTAACGTACAAATTAGTGCTCCAAAAGATTGAAAATGATCATAAATCATATTTATAAATGAAAAAATCTAAATTGAGTGCCAATCGAAGAGGGAAAGTGTCTCTATAAATACTGAGTTCATCAACAAGGGAAAAACATCCTCACTGTTTTTTTCAAGGTCATGAACTAGTTGTCCTCTATGGTTGTGAGGTTGGGGGAAGTAGCATGTCAGATGCCAAGTGGAGGCAGTTATAAAGAATACAAAAGCATCTAATCATTAGTACTCTCAAAGTCAAATCAACGATCTACTATGAGAATCTTTTGGTTGAAGCGGAAACATTTTCAATGGAGACATTAGCGATAGTTCATTTGCTAAGTTATTTAACAAAAATGAAAACATGGATAAACATTGTTGGCTCAAAATGGTTGTTCAGGAGGAATTAGACCATAGGAAGAAGACTTGGATGAAGTAGAACAAGTGGATGAGAAAATTGGACATTAATTTGCAAGAAGGTTCCAACACTAATGAAGCGATATAAAAGTTTGTGTTAGAAAAAATTAGGACTGCCATGTGGACAAAACAAATTCACTGAAAAAAATGCATCCTATTAAAGAGTTCAACCCCACATGGGAGCATGATGAAAAAAACCATTTGAGGATTGCAATTCATAGTTGAGAATCGATTCTCATCATCGTAGGTGTGAGCTGGGTGGATAGACGATCCCCAAGGAAGATTGAGAAGAAAAATCTTGTATTTTCTCAACAAAAGGATGGTTGAAATTGAATGACACTTCATCATAGAGTTTGTAACATATCAGAATATTCATATTCTTTATGAGAACAATTTTAAGGTGAATAGTCTAAATGAGCTATTTGAGGAGATAAGGCTTCACAAAACGATTGGTTCCTTGATTAAGATTCATAATAGAAAATCCGACTTTAAAAGAAGCTTAGAAATTGTTAAGGATGCAACCCTTGATCCCTTAGATTATTGATCTCTAAGATGTCATTAAAATTCCTCCATTCATTTTAAATCAAAATAAAAAATTTAAAAACTCAATGATCGCCAACCGGAAAAGACAACAAAAATCCGGTTCAAATTAAGGAGTTCCTCCGCACGAATAACCGCCACACAGAAAAACCCATGAAGAGCCCACAAAAGCACAGAGGGACTTAAATATCAATTAGAAGAATATATTATACTTTGATCATACGGATAAATCCGTTGGGCGAACATGTGGTGGACATCATCTTAACAAATTTTAAGAAAGACTTGGTTACCCGCCTATGTTTGTAGTCTTCAAACTTCTCAGCCCCCTGTTACTCCAAAGAGCAGGATGGGCTTCATTTTGCCCACATACCCAACCTTCATTTCTACCAATTCCACTACTTTGTTGTCCTCATATCTTTCTTTTCACAGTCCTCTGTCTGGTTTTAAGCCCCGCAAATACAAGGGAATCACCTTGCCAGCATACAAAATTTCAGGAAGGATTCGAGCCAGAAATGAGCTTAACGGTAGCCTAGACTTGCCTGAAGATTTGGAATTGGATCAACCTCCGTCTAAAAAGAAGGTACTCTTCATGCGCAAATTATATACACCGTACCGTACAGTTACCTGCAAGTTACCTACTTAAAAATAAAATTGATAGGTTAAAAACATTCAAGTCAAGGAACACGCACCGGGCTTAATTATAGATATAGCAGTTGCATATTGTAGTTCCCGGCTTTTAAAAGAAATAAATTTAAACAATTGTTGAAAATCTCAAATATCGATTTCTCAAATCTACTATCAACTCGTGGTTTTGTTTCTTCTGTCATTGAGCGGTTCTAGATTGCCACGCAGAATGTTGTTGAATATGAATTGATTAGTCCAAACTATGTATCTTGATCAAAGGGCAACTGGGTTAGAAAGTAATAATGGTTTACAGAGATGATAAGGTAATTGGAATTGAGTGACCCAAGGGGTTATGGTGCAATGACAATGAAGGTATTCCTAAGAGCATGAGCCGGATTCAAATGCCCCGGTCATACTCACAATAGCTATAGAGAGATATCTTTAAGCATAATCCTTGATTAGTTTTAAGAATATGGTTCAAGGTTGCTCCAATTTTAAAGGCTACCCATTAAAATCACCCATGATTCCTGAAAACAACAAGTAAATGGGAATTAAATTTTTGTTCACATCTAACTAGGTGCAAAAGGGTGTGGCCTAGGACTGCTGTAGATGAAAATTCTAGTGGGATTCCCAATTTCACTTATGGATGCCAAATTACACCCGGCCCACTATTTATAAGCATGGCTAAATGAAGGTATTCCTAAGAGCATGAGACGGATTCAAATGCCCCGGTTACACTCACAATAGCTATTGAGAGATATCTTTGAGCATAATCCTTGATTACCAGTTGGAGTCTTAAGAATGTGGTTCAAGGTTACGCACTCCAATTTTAAAGGCTACCCATGAAAGTCACCTATGATTCCTGAAAACAAAAAGTAAATGGAAATTCAATTTTTGTTGACATCTAATTAGGTACTAAAGGGTGTGGCCTGGGACTGCCCTCGATGAAAATTCTAGTGGGATTTCCAATTTCATTTATGGATGCTAAATTACACCCGGCGCAATATTTATAAGCATGGCTAACTTAGCTAGAATGTTAGTGACTTTATAGTCTGTACATGAAAATGTATTTTAATTTGTTTGTTACTCTGTCTGTTCTGTCAAACTGTGATGCCATGGTCAATCCATTTCGCTGAGCTTGCACGTTTTCTATGAGAAATTTTATTCAGAAGTTGCTTCATTCACACTTGTCAAAGATTTAAATATTTGGGTCTACCTCCATTTGTTCTAGACGTGTTTTAAATTTTTAATTGTTGTAGTTTTTTCCTGAGGACTCTTAGAGTGCAGTTTCATGGGGGGCTTCAGAATCTATTTTCATGGAGCAGGGGGTTCCATGAAGCAAAGAAATTGTGCTACAGGATTAATTGGAATCTTTTTCTGGAAAATAGCAGCCCCTACCTTTTAGGACTGCAGATTTGAGCGGGTGAAATTGAGGTGAGGCTAGAAATTGCCCCTACAGCTTTGGCATTTTTTGTGCCACTTGTCTATCATCTGAAACTTTAAATTCCTATCAGAAAATAAAAATGAGAGAATTTTTATTCATTTATTAATTTTTATCAAAGCACTGCAGTTCACTTCTTAAATTTTGGAGCTTAAGCTTTTAAGATGGATTGCATCATTAAATTCATGGGACCAACTTTAAAATATTCCTAAAAAATTCCTGCAGCACCACTGAAATTTTTTAGGAAGCCCCCTCCATGGGACCTTAACCTTAATTAGATGTTTATCTTTCTTTACTTTTTGATTTCCATTGATCTGCTTTAATATAATTTCTGTAACATTCCCTTTTTCACTATTTGGGAAAGTAAAAAATTGCTAATTTTACTGCTCTGATCAGGAACTTTGCTCTTCCCAGAGGGATTTTGAAATTCTTCTCTTCTATTTCTTCTTAGGTGTTGTATTTTGAGGAATTGCCTTTCAGGTTACACTATACTTGTGCTGTCTTTCTCAGTGATGTTGTCTTTATATATTTATTAGGTTCCACACTGTTCTAAATTTAGAATTTTGTCTATGGCTTGCTCAGCCTCCTCTCTTCTCAGCTGTGGCTAAAATTCCAAAAATCAAACCCCCTTCCTACAAGCTTCTAATAAAATTGCTTTCCCTCTCAAGTTGGATATGCCTAAAAACTAAGTTACCGGGTTCGCCCCTGGGAAGCTCGGGTACGATACAGGTTCGGTCCGGGTTCGAAATTCGGGTCCAGTTCGATCAAATTTGCTGTGGGTTTGAAAAATCAACTGTGGGTTCGACCAGGGTTCGAAACCCTGACTGTGGGTTCGGCCAGAGTCCGTTTTTTTCGAACCCGGTTCGAACCTAGGTAGAATTTGCGTCCAGGCAGACTTTTTCAACGTGTTTTTGCAATTTTTAATTAATTTTTTGACTTTTTGTTGACTTTTAAAGACTATTTTATTCCCTCTAACCCTAATATTTGCCTCTAACACATGAAATAGATATGTATTGTCTTCGTGTGTAGCTGTGTTGAGATAAATTTCAATTGAATACCATTAATATTTTTTTTTATAGCTGCGTGAATTGTGGTTAGACCAAAGTAAATCAATTTCTTGCATTTATTTACTTCATAAGCATTTTATCAAACATTTGTCAGAAATACAAAAAAATCAGTTAGGGATATTTTACTGGTATCTAAGCTAGTTTTCCTACCAGCCTGTCGGGTCTCTAACAGATTGATGCAGAAATACACTCCATATGCATCCAAGTGATAGAATAAACAAGTGCTATCAGATAGAACTCAAAAGGCCACAATTTCAATGTTTGGAAAATACAGAAGGATTTCCATTTGCAGATTTGGAAGTAGAAGAAATTATGGCAAACAAAGATAAAATAAATTCACATGAGGATATTAATACAGAGCAGCAACTAAATGCACTTATACAGGGACAGCAGCAGTTGACCAAGCTATTGACACAAATGTTGAAAATATGAACAGTGATGCAATTAACTCTGCAAACAACAGCAATAATAATAATACCAAAACAATAATAGGATCAGTAACTAGACCCCTGATGCCTAAATTTTGGATAGAGCAGAAGACCTAGATGGTCATAGGGACAGAAGAATGTAAGACAGAGCTATTTGGACTACCTAAATGAGTATAGATCTCTTAGGAATAATCTCATGAAACAATGTCTCTTACAAATTTTTGCCAATTGAAGCTAAGAAACAGACCCAAGAAAGAGAGAGGAACCCGCAGCTAGGACTTTTAATGAAGGTTAGGCAAGTTGTGCATACCTACTTTTGACAGCTCAAACAAATGCACAACACGTTTTTAGATCCAAAATTTGGATACATACTTCTCCTCAAATCCTATGTTTGAAGAGGAAGTGATAAAATTTGTCAAATGAATCTATATCATGACATTTGAGTATAAAGTGGTGGTGTATTTTTGCTATGTTATTTGACTATTAATATGGTGGTGTATTCTGAACTTAATTACTGCTGCAAATATGTATATATTTCTGATTTTTATATGTTTTTGTACTGCCGAACCCAAAATGAACCCAACCCCAAAATTTTTTTTCACTGAATCCGCGAACCGGGTTCTTGAACCCGAACCCGAACCCAAAACCGAACCGGTAACTTAGCCTAAAAACGTGCATCTTGAAATTGATTCTATGACTAAAAAAATCCTCATATGACATATATTGGGTACTTCAAATTTCTTTTGTCTGTTCTAGATTCTTAGAATAAAAAAATATTCAGTTACGGCATTCTATTTGTACATGCATGGTTTATGGCTCCATGATACAGTCTGAACTGTGATCTCTACTTGGCTATTTCATCATTTGTTTTCTTAACAGAAAATTCTTGCTCATCTTGCTGAACAGTGAACTTTTAATTGATGTTATATCAGATATTCGCTTCCATTTCAGAACTTTAGCCTGTATGTTATAGAAATTTTCTGCTTTTTATGTTATCAGGCTTTGAGTTCTTTATTCAGCTTCATTTTCATAAGTGAACTGCGCTTCAAAATTTTGCCGATGGGGATCTCATCCTGAATTTTGTTATGGTCTCTTAACTATTGTAAAGGCTGTCTATTATTCTTGGGTATTTTTATAATGATTTTCTTGATTTGGTCTGTGCTGCAAATTGAAAAAGTATTGACTTTTTATATTGTTATTATAACTCAGAGAGCCTTTTATCTTTTTTATGTGTTTCTTTTACTTCTTTAAATGCTTCTTAATAGAGTTAACTTTTTGGCAGAGAGAAGCTTCAGACCTTAAAACACTTATTGATAGGTTTTGGAAGGTTGCTGCACCGTATTGGACATCTGATGATAAAGTTCAAGCTAGATTAAGACTTGGTAGTGTATTTGCTCTCACCTTGGCCACTACAGGAATCAGTGTTGGGTTCAATTTCCTTGGACGAGATTTTTATAATGCTCTAGCCAGTGAGTAACTGATGTTTCACACTCTTTTACTCCTTATTCTTTCAATTCTTCTTTCTCCTTTTTTGAATTACTTATGTCTATGTAAGAACACATGTATCTTATGTCTGCAACAAGCAGATGATTCAAAAGACATGCATTTAGATGATGGGCATACAATACCGCATTTACTTTGCACACGTTGGCCTATATTCTTGTACATGTTAAAATGTCCTAATCAGATGTTGATCAAATCCATTGTTTCGGTTTGCGTATGATGATTAAGTTATTTGATTTCATCCTTGTTCCTTCATTGGCATTTTTCCAGGCAAGGACCAGGAGCAGTTCACAAAACAACTTCTGTATTATTTAGGGGCTTTTGCTGGAGGAATTCCGGTGAGCATATTGCTGCACTCTTGTAGGTACTGCTCGACAAACCATGTAATCAAAGAAATAGTTTGGAAACCTGCTCCATCTAGAAAGATTTTGTTCCCAGTGGTCTGTTATTTGTATTCTTAGCACAAGATTTCTTTGTCATCTGCATATTCCGTGTGTATATCAATATGATTCAATAATGGTTGAACTGGATTTTTTTTTAAATAGCATATGCTAAAACACAATGGTCAATGTGATAAATTAACTTGAACATAATTTAAGTGTGATATAAATTGAACTAATCACATTGCCTACTGTCAGTCAGGTACAGGACAAACAACTCGGGAAAGCCCTAAAATGAGTTTTTTTGTTGGATCTATTATATGTAAAATTTTGCACTTCCTGCTGCTCAGCGTCTGCTAAAACATAATGGTCAATGTGCTAAATTATATGAACCTGATACAACTGCGATTAAGTTGAATTAATCACATTGCCTACTGTCATTTACCCAGGGAAAGCAACTTGAAAAAGACCTAAAATGTGTATCTGTTGGGAGCTATTATATCCAAGGTATCTTTGTGTTATTTGTATCTTCGAGGAGTCCTGAAAGGTGGTGTTAGCTAGAAATTTTGAGAGTTGTAGTCAAAGTTTGAAAGATGCCATCTATTGTCACATCTGAATTTAAGAAGGCTCTATATGTGGTAATGATGATTCAACATTAGATAGAAGAAAGTCATTGCATGGGTTTATGCAGATGGCACAATTGAGGGTGATTGGAGGATAGTGGTTGCAAGCAGGTCATGGATGGTTACATTAAATATGAAAGTCAACCGATGAGGCACTTGCATTTTTTTGCTTGCGAGTGATAGTTGACCAATGATACATGGTCAAAGCCTTGTATATAAAAATGACAACCTCAAACTCTCTAGCAAATGCTAAGGCTAAGAAGTGGTCGGTCGCCTTCCCAAGATAGGCTGAGAAAGCACCTATCCCCTTTGAACCTGCTGGGTTAGATAGATTACTCTATATAGCACATCGGTCAGCCATTACTAACAGTCAGAATCACAAGTAATTATAGAATTGAAAGGCATTCTCATCTCCCTTGTTTGGAGAATAGACAGATCTGTCTATAAAAAACAATAATTGACTCAAATATCCCTTCAAAATATTCAAATTTCCTACAAAAGAAAGTGCAAGATGTGGAAAATGCCTTATATATTTGAGAATCAATCTATGTGATCAATTCTGTCTCATGGAGCTCATGTCATAAGACAAAAAACATTTCTTGGTATAATTTATCTCTTGTTTGAATTTGGGCCAATAAGTTTATAGTAAGTCTGCCATATTTTCTAGTAAGTGTTTCATTATTTCAGATTTGTTAGAAAAACGACCACTCCATTAGATATTTTAAAATAAGTAATGGGTTCTTTATAAGAATAGGTGTCATAGTATGTTGAAGAGTTCTCACTAATAAAGAATTTATGTTTATGTTGTTCATTAGATACTTCTCAATATATTTCCTTGTTAATAGCAACAAAGGATATTTTCAACTTTCGAGTGCTAACTTTTGCATATTTTCTGTATTGGATACTTTTGGTGAAGAATAATAGTATTATTCTCTCAAATCTTTGTAACGTTGCTTCAAAATTTTCAAAATGATACATCATTGTAAAAAAATAGCAATCCAACCATTCTATATATTAGAGTCTTAATAACTAAGTAATCCAACTTAGTAATATTTAATACAAATTGTTATAGTAAGAGTATCCCTCATTCATTTTCTATTGAAAATTCTTCTACATTGTTAGTTTTATTTTCAAAGAGTATATGTGTCATAGTACAATATGATTCTCTATATAAATGACCATTATAGCCTATTTGGCTTTGATACCAAAATCTAATGCTACTTTTCTTGAGCATGTAAAATTGGATGGATTTAATATATCAAAGTTTATTTTATATAGAAGCGGACTTATTAGTGTTTATTAGTTTAAAGATTATGAATTATCTCTATAATTTAGATACAAATGCACAAAATGCTTATTAATCAATATTAACTAGCTTAAGGCTTAAGTACATTAATATCAATACTATAAATATATAAATTGGCATTCAACAACATGAACAGGATCTCTACAAAGCAAATAACATCTTGCAGAGAATTATGATCAAAATGGTTCTATCTTATTTATATTGAATTCTAAATATCTATGAATAATAATGAGTTCAGTACTTATTTGAATTAGAGCATTTGGAATAGTCATTCTCACCCTTAGAAGATTTTATTGGTTTTGGCCCTTATAACTATGGTATGCTCTAGGAGGAAACAATTCTTATTCAAAACACAACATGCTCTGGAGCTATCACTCAACATGCACAACATAGCATGCTCTAGAGTAATTACTCATCATGCTCTAAGTAGTTACTCAACATGCACAACAAACTTGGCCAGAACAATCTCAAGTGTACTTTGTACCCCTAGTTGGACACATTTTATGTGCCCCTTCTCCAATGCCCATAGCCCACCAAAATCTTCTTTTTTGAGTGATCATCATGTCCGTTTTCCAAGTCTCACATAAATGCTTTATATAACCATTCAAGGGGTGGTTTCCAAACCATTACACCCTTTCATAAGAGTGTCTATCCATAAATATTTAATAAATACAATTATTCTTCTTTTTATAAAGGAATCTATAAAAAATATTCATTGTTATCCACCCTTTTAACAAAAGGGTCATAATAACCACTATTTTCTATCTCCTTTTTAATTCTAAAGGGCTATTTCATAGAAAATAACTCTCTTTTCACTTTGAGAAAAAAGTCCCATAACAATAGCTTTCATGAGCAGGTGTGGATGCCAACTCAAGTCAAATCTAGGACAGTAGGGACGATTTCTTGGCTAAACATAGTAATCTGAACTATGCAAAAACTTTAATTTTTTAATAGAGCATTTATTGGTCTTTTGAATGATGTAGACTTTTAAGAGATTATTCATAAAGGGATGGACCATAAATAAACACCAATCCTTAAGTCATTGATTCTGCATTAAGACCCCCCTTTTTCTTCATGCCTTTATCCTTACTATAGATCTCCTAAGAGACTGGGGACAATTCTCTTCTGCCCCTTTTCCTCACCTAAAAGGTAATTTCTTGCACAATACAGTCATACTTTCAAGTTTGTATTACTATAAGTTGCTAGGGATGCTCCGCTATTAAAATTTTTGTACAATGTAGTAATACTTTCAAGTTTTGCTTTTAATTCTAGAAAGCATCATCCAAGCAATACTAATATTTTGATGCAGGTTTTTGTCCTGAGAGATTATGGAAAGGAGACCCTTGCTTTGAGATGGCGGGCTTGGATGACAAGCTACTATTTAGACCGTTATTTTGAGAACCGAACTTTCTACAAGATACAATCACAATCACTCATAGACAATCCAGATCAACGGATTGTTGATGATATCAGTTCATTTACTGGGACTGCCCTTTCATTTTCTTTGACACTATTTACAGCCGCTGTAGATTTGATATCTTTCAGCAACATTCTCTTTGGAATTTATCCACCATTGTTTGTGGTGCTCATTGTTTATTCTCTTGGGGGAACAGCTATCAGTGTCCTTCTAGGAAAGGTAAATATGTGATTGTATTTCAAGTTGTAAAATCATAAGCTAATTGCTCTCTTTGACCTTTTAGAACCTGTGAATATTAGCTTTTGCAAAACTTGAGTTGCTTATTTGTCCACTTATTTAATGGTATAGGGATTGGTTACCCTGAACTTTATGCAAGAGCAAAGGGAGGCAGACTTTCGATATGGGCTTGTACGCATCCGAGAAAATGCTGAGTCAATTGCCTTCTATAGAGGTGAAGGGAATGAAATGCAGTTGCTTCTTCAGCGTTTCAAAGAAGCTTTTGAAAATTTAACTGTAGGTTAAAACGTTATTACTTCAGTATTTAAGTTGACTCATTTATCCATGATAATTTTTGCTAATTGTCTGAATGCAAGAAATTAACTTTTTATATACTTCTGGAATTGAGTTTACCTGCACTTTTAACTTATTTGAACTGTCCAAAATTTCAACTTTCAGTTCTAAGGTTTTAATTTCTGAAGAACCTGTATATCCTAGTGGTCTATCGGATATCCTAGCTTTCTTATGTACCAAGGTTAAATACCTATTCTAAACTTTGTCGTGCTATACCATGACATGGATTTATTTCTCATATATATGTTAAATCTCTCTCTGTTATTGATTGTCTTTTTTTATTGCTTGCAGCAATTATTGATTTCATCGAGGAACTTGGATTTCTTCACTAGCGGTTACCGTTATCTTATTCAAATTTTACCTGCAGCAGTTGTGGCTCCTATGTATTTCTCAGGAAAAATTGAATTTGGAGTGATAAACCAATCCTACTCTGCTTTTAATCATGTCTTGGGAGATTTCTCATTAATTGTCTACCAGTTTCAAGCTATTAGTGCTTTCTCGGCTGTCATTGATCGGTTAGGTATTCCATTGTAACTTATATTTCTTCTATTTCTTGTTGTACCTTGTTGAAGAAAACATGTATATTGCGAAATCAATTCCTTTGTGTTAGAATGCCTTTTGATATGAATTCTGAAATATTCCAAATTGGTCATCATACATAAAGTCATGTTACAATATGCCATATAGCTTATTCTCTAGTGATGAATAATATCAGTAGAAATAGCATGACATGTTTGGTATATGCCATAGTAATGTTGGTTTAGTTGAATGCATTGTGTGAGGATCCGTGAGAATGGGTCATGGACCAAGTTGGAGATTTTTGATTGAGGATAAATGTAATGAAATAATTTGCACAATAGAAGATATAATATGAAATATGCTGCAAATACTTGATAATAACTGAGAATAACAAGCCACTTCAATGGGACAAATCTCCAAATATCTCCAATGAGAACACAATTGACAATCTAATGATCAAATAAGACTCACTACCTCCTATATCTACCCTACTTATGCCTAGAATATCATCTAGGCCAACCTAGATAACCCTATATAAGCCTTAGGCTGACCTAAATAACTAAATGACAATATAATAATAAATATAATAGGATAATATAATGCTGCAAATACTTGATAATAATTGAGAATAACAAGCCACTTAGAGGAGGCAAAACTCCAAATATCTCCAATGAGAACACAATTCACAATCGAATGATCAAATAAGACTCACTACCTCCTATATATACCCTACTTATGCCTAGAATATCACCCATGCCAACCTACATAACCCTATATAAGCCTTAGGCTGACCTAAATAACTAAATAACAATATAATAATGATAATATGACTTAATTAAGAGTTAAGGTAGCCACAAGCCGACTACTCATAACCCTATGTATACTCTAATATTAAGAGCGCAGCAATAAATGCTTGGTGGTTGAAATATCCTCCATCAATTTTGTTACAATTCTGCCCACTGAATTTTTCTGATTTCATGTGTTTCCAAATGTTTGTTTGGTTTGTTTGTTTTCAATGCCATAACATGAAAATAGTGCATAGGAAAGATAGATAATACCCACATACAATAATAACAAGATTTATCACCCAGATGAAACCATAATTCTCATAAAATCAAATCTTATTACATGAATAGGTGTTTCTGATTAAGGCGGCTTCATGCATTGTTTCTTATTCAGAGTGAAGTTGCAAAAAGCACAAATCCGTACCTATTAAGGACTCTAATGGAGTGGTGTAGGCCGATCCATGAATGAGTGGGTTGCTGTCTCAAACCCTCACTTCTTCCTCTAAAATCTGCAACTCCTCTAATGGCTGAGTCTGTTTCAAGGCATGCAGTGTTGTAACAAAACTGTGAACTGAAATGGCTTTGGGATGGCATCCAAAGCTGAAAGCTCCCAGGGGTTTTGTCCTGAGCTTCAGTGAAGAAAACTTGCAGAGAGAAATAACAATCAAAATAATCTTCAATAATGAATTCCTCCAACCCCACGATGCCTTTTATAGCCTCCATAATGCCAATCGACCCTCACAAAAAGCCATCGATCCCCTTTAAAGATATTATATGACTTTGCATTTATAATAGACAGGCATTTAATTTATTCTTCACCTTGAGGAGTCGCCTAGTAGTAATGAAGTCTTCACTTAAAGTGGCCCCATTAATAATTATAATGAATAATTAAATAATATCAGATTGAAACTATAGCTTTTTGGGCTCAGATTTAATTATTCTCCTATTCCCTTATTAAACATTTAATTTTCTAACCTCCGGGAATGGGAAGGCTAGAGATTTCCCTCTTAATCATTCATTATGCAGAAAGGGACATTAGAGTCCTCCCTTCCTGGGATTGCTGGTCCTCTAACGATCGCAAATTAGGATGCTGCAGAATCTCTTCCCCTTCCCATGTTGCATCCTCAACTGGTAAATCTTTCCATTTGATCAGATATTCTCGTATCATTTTGTTTCTCAACTTCCTCTCTCTAGTCAGTAATACCTTCAGGAACTAATATCAAATTTCCTTCCTCATCAAATGGAGGAAGCTCCAGAGATGACACAACTTGCTGGCCCAATGCCTTCTTGAGGCATGAGACATGGAAGACGCTATGGATTTTACTGCCCTTAGGAAATTCCAATTCGTATGCAATCTTGCCAATTCTCCTCACTATCCTATAGGGTCCATAAAAATGTGGCTTAAGTTTTTTTGCACCACTTTTCTTCAATGTAGACTGCCGGTATCGCTGTAGGCATAGGAAGACTAATTCCCCAACCTCAAATGACCTCTCAACTATTAGTGTTTTGTAGCTTCGGGAGCTATTTTCTCTTAAATAAAATCATCTCAAGGCAGGTCGGCCTTTGTTTGATAAATAAAATTTGTATTCTTCTAGGTTGGCCCTAGAAAGAAAGATCACCTAGCTTGTATATATAGGAGAAGGTGTCTCCTCATTTTATCATCAATGAAGCAATTCATTCCTAAGTTCAAATTCTTTCAACAGCAGGTCGAGTTTCTAAGCAGCAGATTAGCATCAAGGAGAAGAGTTAATACTTTGTGTATTCATGAAATTGCACCATATATAAGTGCAGATCCTTTGTATTGTATTCAACCTTTCTAGGGCTTGTTATTATTCTGATTTATAAGAGAATCTTTTGTTGGGTTTTTTTTCCCTCGAGTAGGAGGGTTTTCCCAGGGTAAAATACCGTGTTATTGCTCTCTGTGTTGTGTTTTCTGCTTATTTGCATTTCTGATCTGAAAACTAACATCAACTCGGTGCCTATTTGTATACATTTTCTGCTGATTCTGTGCATGTTGAAGATTGTTCTTCAATGCCTTGAGAATATCGTGATAGTTTTGCATTGTCTCCTTTTCCCGAGGGACCTTGCTATCATCAAAGGCCAAATCTATAAATGATAATGCATCACATCTATATAAGGCCTTGAAGGGGATCGTGCCAATCGACATGTGGTGGGTGGTATTGTAGCAATACTCACCTAAATGCAATCATCTGACCCAAGCACGCTATTGCCCTGAAACATAATTCCATAGATAGCCCTCAATCCATTTATTTACCATCTCTATCTGACCATCCATTTGAGGATGGTAGCTCGTGTTCGGTGTCAACTCTGTACCTTCCAATCAGAACAACTCTTGCCAAAACATACTAAGAAATCTGCTATCACAATCACTGACGATCGTTTTGGGGAGTCCATGCAACCTGAACACCTCTTTGAAGAATAATTCTGCCACTTGAGGTGCTGTGTAATCGGTAGATACAACAAAGAAATGGGCATATTTTGTTAGTCTATCCACAACTACATATATGCAATCTCTCCCCTGAACATGTGGAAGTCCTGTAATAAAGGCCATGGATATTCCTTCCCACTTCTGTTCAGGTATCAGTAATGGCTATAGAAGATCTGCAGAGAATGTGTGTTCTGACTTGTTTTGCTTACAAGCCAGGCACTCTCTAACATGCTGCAACACATCATCCTTCAATCCCTTCCAGGTGAACCTCTCATGAATTTGACGATAAGTTTTGAAGAAACCTGGATGTCCTGTTAGAGGGTTATCATGCATAGCCCTCAACATCTTGGCCTTCAACTTCAACCCTGGTACAAGATAAATTATGTTCTTATAATAAATGATGTCATTGACTACTGAATATTTGTCATCTTGTACCTGGCCATCAATAAATTGCAGGAAAAAGTATTTTTGGTGTATTTAGCTACTAATTGAGATTTCCAATCAACTGAAATCTCAGTGAGAGAGCAAAGTGTTGGTTTTCTGGAAAGAGCATCGGCAACAATATTCTTCGCCCCTTAATATACTCCACATCAAAATCGTAAGTTTGAATCTTGCTCACCCACTTCTTTGCCTCTCATTCAAGTCCTTTTGCGCTAGAAAATATTTGAAACTGTTGTGATCAGTCCTGACCACGAATTTAGTCCCCACTAAGTATTGCCTGAACTTAGCTAGCGCATGCATAATCGCTAGCATCTCCTTATCATATGTGGAGTACAACCTCTCTGTGTCCCTTAGCTTTCTGCTCTTGTATGCAATTGGATGTCGATTCTACATTACGATTGCACCAATTCCCTGATCCGATGCATCACACTCCAAGACAAACGACTGTGTAAAATCTGGCAATTCTAATATTGGACATGAGCTCATGACTTCCTTGAGCTTGTCAAATGTTACTTGTGCCTCCGCAGACCAAAGAAATGCACCTTTCTTTGTAAGGTTTGTCAAAGATGATGCCAACTATGAGAAACCTCTCACAAATCTTCGATAGTAAGAGCACAAACCCAAGAAGCCTCTCAACTTTGATATGTTCTTCGATGGCGGCCATTCTAGAATTGCGTGTATCTTCTCTTGGTGTACTTCCACACCATCAGCCCCAATCACATGTTCAAGATAGAGTATCTCAATTATTCCGAACTCACACTTGGAAGCCTTTGCGTAAAGCGATTGAGCCTCCATGATACTCAACACTACATCCAAATGATGCAGATGATCATCCCATGTCCTGCTATATATCAAGATATCGTCGAAGAAAACCAAAACAAATTTTCATAACTACTCATGGAATGTGTGATTCATGCACGACTGGAATGTGGCTAGTGCATTTGTGAGTCTGAATGGCATGTCAAGGAATTCAAAATGTCCGCAGTGACAATGGAAGGCAGTTTTATGAACATCTTCTTCCCCGACTCGTATCTGATGATAGCTTGAACGAAGATCAATCTTGGAAAAATACACGGCCCTGTGTATCTCATCAATCAACTCGTCGATCCTGGGAATAGGATATCTGTTCTTTATTGTCTTCTCATTCAAGACCCTATAGTCTATGCACATATGCATTGTCCCATCCTTCTTCTTCACCAGAACAACTGATGAGGGAAATGGACTAGAATTGGGTCGAATGTGTCCCATGCTCAGAAGCTCCTTGATTGTCTTCTCAATCTCCTCCTTAAAATGGTGCCGGTGTTAGTAGGGCATAGTTATTATTAGTTTAGCCCCTTCCTCAAGCTCAATGACGTCCTCAAACCCACGATTAGGTGGTCGACCTGGAGGAATGTCTCTAAATACTCCACTATGCTTATCCAACACTGTCTGGATGTCAACATGGTAGTGTGGCTTGGTGTCGGAGGTAGGCTTAGTAGAAACAAAGCACTGTATTGCCCAATCCACCTCTCCATGTCTAAATAAAGCCTCTATCCTCCTGGTTGACACTACTCGAGGACCACCGTCAAGCATAGTGTTCACCACAATATTTTTATCACCAACCATAAATTCTAACTCCATCTTGCGGAAGTCTTGAATGTACCTCTCAAGTGACTGCAACCACTACAAACCCAAAACCACATCAATATTACCAAGACCCAATACATAGAAGTCATGAGTCAAGGTGTAATCTCCAATTTGGATGCTAAGCTGGGAAACCATCCAAGTGCACCTCAACTGAAAACCATCTGCTACAGTCACATTGAATCTCGAAAACTCCTCAACTTATAGCCCACACTTCACCACTAGACCCTCATCAATGAAATTGTGTGTGGCTCCACTATCCACCAAGCAGACCATGCGTTGTCCCTTAAGGACATCTCTCAAGCGGAATGGATGAAGTCTAGGGACTCCAGACAATGAGGCTATGGTGCTTTGGGGAGTCTCCTTAACTCTAGAATCATCCAACTCTAGTTGTGGAGGCTGCTCCTCCTATCCACTGTCATCTCTAGCACCGGTCTCATGATCATCCCGCTCCTCATCATCTGAGATGACCTTGATCAAATGAACCTTTCTTTTTCCAAGGCAAAGATGGCCAAGTTCCCAAGGCTCCTTATAGGTGAAGCATAACTTTTTCTTGCGCAGTTCATTTCTGGATTCCCGTTTAGGTTTCGGTGGGGTGTTCTTTTGCTGATTGAAACCCTTTTGTTTTGATTGAAATCCATTGAAGGTCTTTCTCTGAGGCTAGAAGGGAGGTTTAGTCTCCAAATCAAGGGCTAGGCCAATGGCGTCATGTAGTGTACTAGGCTTATGAGCCTTCACTAAACCCTTCAATCTGTCACTCAGACCCTCGACAAACAACATAATAACTCGCCTCTTAGTCATATCAGGAACCATGACTGCTTTTTTTCTAGAACTCATTGATGTAGGCCTCAACATGTCTACCCTGTTTCAGCTGAGCCAAATCCCTGTAATAAACGTCGACATCCTTTCGGTCAAAGCGTGCAATCAATTTATTGACAAACTCCTCATATGAACATATCAAGGCATGATCTTGTGACACCAACCCATGGTGCCACCAGTCATATGCTACACCCTCCAGATGCATTGTAGCAAATTGTATAGCGTTATCTTCCTCCATAGGTTTCAAGGATAGGAATGTGTCAAGTTTATGCACCCATGATCTAGCACTTATCTTCCCGCTTACATCGAAGGTTTGTAAAGGAACCTTATTCAATACTTCCTTGAATTCCTTGGGTTGAGTGCCTTGTCTTGTTTGTTTTCCGAGTCTCCTATCTTACCTTCCCAATTTGAATCCGGCTTTATCTTTCTGCTGATTCATAAATTGATTCAAATTAATTAATTGTCTTACATTAGGTGGAAGGGCTCTCTGTATTCATCGTAGGCCACCATAACATCATTAGTGATGTGTGTCTCTTCCTCCACCTCTGTAATTGCTTCTTCTTCAGTTTGCCTTGGCAAAAATGTAGGACGAAGAGGCTGATCAGACCTTGTGCTCTCTGTCGTAATAGCATTAGAGGCTGCTCTACCTTGATTTCCTTGTCTAGCATCGCTTCGGCTGTGATCACTACTTGATCTTCTCGATCTTGCATGATCCACTCTCATTTGACCCATGGCTGTAATCATATGATCCTAGAATTGCTGTAGCATTTGCTCCTGCTGCTGGGAAAAGGTGGTCAAGAAATCATTAAGCTGATTATTCAAATCCGTTGGTGGGCTTTCACCTCTTCTTTCACCCATCTTTGCTTCAGCTGGGATAATATCAGCTCCTTCTTCTTGCTGTCCTGACCTGCTTCTAGTGTAATATCTGTGTGGTCCTATCCCTTTAGGGTGCATAGAATCAAATCAAACTGATCAAAAGTAACATGCAACCATCTGGGTATCCACCAAACTGACATGCAATGCAAGTCCACTAACCAAAACTGCCCGAAACTAACATGCAATGGTAACCCTCTTCTTAAACTACTGTGAACCTAACATGCAATGCTGAAACCCCAACAGGCTGGCAAGATCACCGGCTCTGATACCATTGAAATATCCTCTGTCAATTTTGTTACAATTCTGCACACTAAATTTTTCTGATTTCATGTGTTTCCAGATGTTTGTTTGGTTTGTTTGTTTTCAATGCCATAGCATGAAAAGAATGCATAGGAAAGATAGATAATACCCACATACAATAATAACAAGATTTATCACCCAGATGAAGCCATTATTCTCATTAAATCAAATCTGATTACATGAATAGGTGTTTCTGATTAAGGCAGCTTCATGCATTGTTTCTTATTCAGAGTGAAGTTGCAAAAAGCACAAATCCGTACCTATTCAGGACTCTAATGGAGTGGTGTAGGCCGATCCATGAATGAGTGGGTTGTTGTCTCAAACCCTCGCTTCTTCCTCTAAAATCTGCAACACCTCTAATGGCTGAGTCCGTTTCAAGGCATGCAGCGCTGTAGCAAAACTGTGGACTGAAATGGCTTTGGGATGGCGTCCAAAGCTGAAAGCTCCCAGGGGTTTCGTCATGAGCTTCAGTGAAGAAAACTTGCAGAGAGAAATAACAATCAAAATAATCTTCAATAATGAATTCCTCAAACCCCACGATGCCTTTTATAGCCTCCATAATGCCAATTGACCCTCACAAAAAGCCATCGATCCCCTTTAAAGATATTATATGACTTTGTATTTATAATAGACTTAGGCATTTAATTTATTCTTCACCTTGAGGAGTCGCCTAGTAGTAATGAAGTCTTCACTTAAAGTGGCCCCATTAATAATCATAATGAATAATTAAATAATATCAAACTGAAACTATAGCTTTTTAGGCTCAGATATAATTATTCTCCCATTCCCTTAAACAATTAATTTTCTAACCTCCGGGAATGGGAAGGCTAGAAATTTCCCTCGTGATCATTCATTATGCGGAAATGGACATTACAGTGGTGTTAATCAACAAGGCTTGTAAATCTAGGGTGTTAAACTTTGTTGGCTGTCTGGGTTTAGGATTCGCTATGACCGGGTTTGGCCATACATACATATATATCTATATCTATATAATTAAATACATAACACAGCTGATAATTGATAATTCAATGTTACTTGTGAAATGCTAGAGATAAATCAAAATGTTTTATATTAGTGCATCTGCATTTGTCTCATGATCGCATTGTGCATTACATGCTATTTGTAAAAATGACTAACCCTTTAGGGTTGGAGTCAAAATGACATTTATCAACAAAAACAACAAATAGATCTTGACAGTGGATTGACAGATGCTATACCCCAAACTTTATTACAGGGATTCTATAAACCTATATTCACCATTGTTGCTGATTAATCATACTGGTCCTCTTTCTTAAGACTGAGAGTTGAATGGATGTCAGAAGCAAAACAACTAAGCAGATCAGAAAATAGCCTACTACTCTTTCCTAGACTAACATAATCATGGGAGCTGCAAACAGCCCATAGACAAGAAGGTTTTAGCAACCTCATGTTGAGTTCTTCCTACCTCTATCAGGGCATTACTTAAACAGGGGCAGCACTTTGGGTGGTACCAGGGTAGGAACCCGGTCTGGGCAGGTTTAGATTTGGCCAGGGTTTTTGCAGAAACCGGTAACATATGTGTTAAACATCGAATTTTGATTATGGCAAGAGTCATAACTGCAGTGGCAGCAAGGGGTGTAATGACATGCATGTGTTCAGGAAAATACTTTTGCTGCCACATACCAAAAATTTAAATATATGGTGGGTATCTGACAAATAGTCAAAATTATTAACATAGTAAATTTAAAAGATTAATTACCCTTTAAAATTAAGATTTTCATTAATAATTAGTATAGAATTATAGTATTTAAATATACATATAGGTTATTGATTAATATTTAAATTATATCTTCTACATTATGCCCCATGTTTTAAAAATAAGACCACTTATAATTATTTGATATAATAAAATAATTAGTAGTTACTTTATAATTATATATTAATTAAGAATATTAATATACTATTATAGTATTCTTTGATATATAAATTGGTAAATTATTATTTAATTAATTATAAACTAACATAGATATCTTAAATAAATCTGTGTAACAGATGCCAAGAGATGCCAATCTTGGGGCATCTATTAAAAATTTAAAAGAATGTAGCAAATTCAATATAGTTGCCTCCATAGTGACACCTATTGATTTCACTTAGATGTATTTAAAATATCTATTCTAGTATACTCATTTAGTAGAAGTGACGGTATCCAAGAGAAACATAATCTGGTTGGTGGGCTTAGTTAGCTTTTTTGTTTAAGACTTTGTCTTGATTGTGTCACTCATCAAGCCCTGTTATTTTATGCTTTTAGTGCAGACTGGTTTAAGCCATGGTCTTATGGTTAAAAATCTGGTAAATGTTAGTATAGAAGCAAAAATTGTGAGTGCTTGTGATTAATTGTGGGGGTGCTGCCACAATAGTGGTTTACAATTTCTGGGAGATCCTGATTTTTGTTGAAATCACATATTTTTAGAAAATATAATGATTTAAGCCTTAAAATGTTCCATTTAAAGGATTCCAATTGAAGAGGGTTTTATCAGACCACCTTAGACCAAACCCCCTTTTATAGAATCCCTCTAGTTTTAAACCATACCTATAATAGAGTCTCCTTTACACCTATCAAAATGCTGATAAAAAAACACTTTTGATTTACCTTTTGGGGTATCAAATGAATTCATTTAAAATTTATTTTTTTGTAAGTATGTAGTCCCTATTATAAGCTTCCAAAAAATTATAATTTTAATAAAATTTAATTTGATTATTATATTTATTTTTTATTTCTGGTGAATGTAGGTTTTTCACCGAAAATCAAGCTCTTTGTTTTGTTCATGTGGAAAATAACAAATTATCAAAACAAAAATTGAAAAATATGAGTGCATCAGATATTGAAGTCTTTGATCCGACAAAAAAAGAAAAATTGAATTTTGGTACATACAAAAAAAGTTACGCGTTATACGGTCGCGCTATGTCTGAATTATAATTGGTTTGACTTCAAAACTTGATTAAAGAAAAAATATTCAATAAAAAACTATCTAACCAAGTGGAAGCACTAGATATCAGAGTTACAAATCTAAATTTGAAAAAATTATAATTTTATCCTTCATGGAAAAAAAAGTTATGCGTTATACGGTGGGTGTCACTATTTAAAAATGTTGTTTTCTGGAAAAAACTAGTTTTTGAGGGAGATGGAAAAAGAAGTGCAATCTAATTCCAAAATTTTTGGAAAAAAATATATTTAGAGTCTACAGAAAAAATTTCATGAAACTCTAGTTTGCATCATCTACAAATTCCTCATGGTTTAGCCGCTATAGGTGCCTGAAAGTGAAGATTTAGTTTAAAAAAATTATTTCAGTGTCCAGTTTGGCCAAAAATTGTAAACCACTATTGTGGGATCACCCGTGGATAGCTACAATTTGCTAATTTTTCCCCTAAAAAATTGTGGTCTACGATATTTGACCTTTTTTTTCATGATCAACCGTGATTAAATTGTGAAAAAAAAGTCTGAAATGTGTTGGGCTGTAGGCAATGCAATTTTTTCTAATTTCAACAATTTGCTGCCCATGACTTTTACTTGTCTATCTTTTACTTGCCCCTCACAATCCACGGCTTTCAAAAACATTGCCCCTTTAGGGGACACCGCTATGACATTGATCAAGGGCCGATTTTTTGTATCTTTCCAATTCCAACCATCCGAAACAATGGACACACCTGTCTCAATCTATGAATCCCTTATGGGCTTCAATGAATCTTCAACCATCACGACCTCTTTCTCCAATAAGGTGCCACACACCTTCTCATAACCTGGGCCCTTGTATCCTTTTGGAGCTTCATTAACCATTCTCAACATCTCTTTCCAATATGGAGAACGAACAACATTAAAAGCTATTCCATTTCCATATATACATCTTGCTACATTTTGGTTGGCAATGGCTCCACTCTCATTTTGAAATGCAAGTTCCAAAGGCCCCTTTGGTCTTTTGGTTACAATGGGTTGTTCACTTTGAGTTTGAGTTTGAGGATGAGTGGTAAAAAATGGGTGGTCTTTTACCATGATATTGGAATTAGATGGGGGCAACATTCCCTTTGATTTTTTTTTTTGATAAGAGGTGATTTGATCTACGGGCTTCCCATTCATCTGCTGCTTCTTTCTCCATAATGTAACCTATGACTGTCTCAGATGGAATAGGTACATTGTTCTTTCCAGAACAAGCTTTGATGCCTTTTCTAGGTGTTCCACACAAATGTGCTTTCACCCTAAAATATGAACTAGAATATTGAACATCACATCCATTGCATTTCCAAATGTAACCACCACCACTTGGAACCGGTTGTATCATTTCAACATACTTCGATAGAGGAGAATTCGGATCTGTTTTGAACTTAGATTGAGTTGCGAAGGTAGAACCAGTTGACATTGTGATTCCTATGGCAAGTTTTTTGCAAACAACACATTCAAAACAAAAACAAAAAACTTGAAAACAAAAGATTGATTTATAAAACCTAGCTCTATTGAATCTTTCATACATTCATAGAAGAATGGAAAAACATAGATAAAATTAAATAAAACAAAGTTTCATGTTTGTAAAACAAAAAAATGGAAGAAAAAACTCAAAAAAAATGAAAAAAAAACTTACCTCTTTGTAAAAATATCCTTCTACAATCTTTGTGGTAGCCAATGAACTCTTGCAAATGTGTAGGAATGGCAATGCAATCGTTTGTAGAAACTTCAATGGTCAATCTTCAACTCCCTTTGTCAATCCAACAAGCAAAAATGAATGCTCAGCCTCTTGGAATGAAAATTCTTGTTTGCAAAACAAATGAACAAGAATGAGGTAGTTTAGGTGTTTAGAGTGATTTAGAGGTCACTTTTAGGGTTCCCTTGGACGCTGGTCAAAGTCAAACCCCAAAAAATATTAAAAAAATGCCTTTTTGGCCGGTTGGGCGTGCGGGTTTGCTTTGGGTTCGGTCAGGTTCTTCATGGTTCTCCCCAGGTTTGTCTGGGTTTTTCCTAGCAAAATTGGGCCCCTTTTTGCCAGATCCTGCTCGCACCCACAGAGGTACCGGATCGGGATTCGAACCCAAAGCGAACCAGACCCTGATCCGGCCTCTGGGGGGGTGAACCTAGTAATAGAGATTTGCACACAAACTTTTACATAGAAGGAATTTTTTTCAATTTCATTCTAGGATATTAGCAGCTTTGTGGCTAATAATATCTAGAGAACACTTGACAAAGACCTTTGTATGGCAGCATTATATGTAGTATACATGTTCATGACTATTTGGGTAAAGCTACTATTCTAAACCTAGGTAGCCGAATTGCTGGGTTGCAGCCATTGTACCTGATTCCGTAACGATTTGGAATCGGAATCGGGTTCAAATCGTTGTGGGTACCATCTGGAATTAGAATTTGTGCCCTCAAAACGATTCCGTCAAAAGCCCGTCGATTCCAAACATTTCAGAGCATGACATGGAGTTTTTGGACTGATTCCAAATCGATTTTGCACAATTTACCTTGCAAAATAAAATAAATCCTAAAATTTGGCGCCCTGTTTCATTTCGATGAGCTGCCGCATCATTCCTGCCTGGGTGTGGAGCATTGTTGCTGAGCACGCTTCCACGGGCAACTTTATCTACATTTGATTTTTTAGGTTATATGATATTATTAATATGATAGATTATAATAATATCACAATAATCGACTAATAGTAGTAGATTATTAATAATATATATTATAGTTAGATTTTATTAGAAATTTAAAATTAATAATAATATAGATTATAGAATAATAGATTTATAGTATTAGTGTCTTAGGCTATAATATTATATTATTATTAATATTATTAATAGACTAATAGTATATAGATTATAATTTGTATAAATAATAATGTTATAGATTCTAATAATAATAGATATTATTTATTATTATATTATAGATTGTATAATAAATTAATAATAATATATATTATTAATATTAATAATATAGATTATAGAATATTCAATATATGTTAAATTTTAAATATTATATATATATATATATATATATGAATATTTTATTATAGTTCGTACCCGATTCCGTACCCAACCCCCCCAAAAATTTGTCGTACCGACGTACTATATCCACGTACTCGGACTTGTGCCCGTACCCGATTCGGCAACTTAGTTCTAAACCTTAAGGGATAGTGATATGAGGGAACAACCATCATTAATTTTCCCATGGAGATAATCCCTTGGCCCAGAAACATTAGTGGGGAAAATTCTAGTTGCAATACAAATATAAAATACCTAGTTTGGATAACAATTCCAAGAGGAGTCTACTCAGGTGGTAAATAGGCATAGACTATGGAGAATGTATAATTTATGAATAACACATGGAGGTTGCATGGTCTGCATCTTCTAGACATCACTGTTGATCTTGTTGGCTTGTTTACTTTTTCAAAAATTACTTGACCCAACAGGGCTGTTCCATCTGCCCCTTGGTGTCTAGGTTGCAAATCTGTTTTTCAACCTTCTCGTTGTCATTATCATCTAAGTTACGGGTTCGGGGGTTCAGTTCGCCGGTTCGGCTAAAATTTTTGGGGGGTGGGTTCGGTTCGTTTTGGGTTCGTTAGTACAAAAAACATGTAAAAATAAAAAATATTATAAATATATATATATGCAGCCTTGAAGCAAGAATTAGGATTAAAATATCACATACATCATATAAACAACAAAACCACCATAAACTTGAATGTCATTTAAAACATGCATGATAAATATTCATCGTTGAAACTTGAATTGTGGCAGCATCATCAAGAAATAATTGTTTCATAACTAGCTATATCAAGTAATTTGCAACCGTATGAAGATTATTTTCAGGCAATAATGTGTGATGAACACTTTCAAGCTTCAAAGTAGCATGCGTGGGAGCTTTCCTGATATGTATGAGACTTTCAAGCAGTTAGTAGTTTATTCATTTTTTTCATGATTGTATATCTATTTATTGACAGTCAGATAATACATAACTGTGAGATGGTTGAGAATCGAGATATGATACCTAATATAAGGGCTGCTGTTTAAATCTTATCAGAACACCGCCATGTGGTCTATTTCTTTGATTGAAACTTGCAGCCATTTTGTTCTCTAAATTTCACTTGAAGAACATTAATATTTCCTTATTGAAGCGTACAATCTAGATTAACCTTGATTTTGTTTAGACTGTTTATATTTTTTGATCAAAACTGATTCTAACAAGTCAACATGACTTTTGAAATGTATAAAATAATAGAGAGGGGTAGCCAATGGACATTAAAAAATAAAATTTTGAAGAATCCTGACATTTTTCAAAAACATTGTAGAGTTGAATCATATTTTTTAGCTAAAGATGCCTAGGGTTAGGGATCCTAGATACACTCATTGGAAAACTGGTCACTGATGGTAAAACACTCATTGCTACCCCACAAATTTAGGGTGTATTATCATTCCACAAAGAACAGGAGCATTTCTTGCCAAATTCAAGGTGGCAATATGTGTTTATAACCCCATCTTTATCTTCCACTAACCCTTTGCATTGCTCCTCCACAAAATTAAACCCTAAAAATCTAATCACCATGTACAAGAATCTCATCATCATATATAAATGATAAATAATAAACTAAAAGGAAAGGTCTTTCGCCTAATCTGTATGCAGCAATGCTTTTGGCATTGTCAAAAAAAGCAAAACAAATGAATAAGAATGAGGTAGTTAAGGTGTTTGAAGTGATTAGAGGTCACTTTTAGGGCTCCCTTGGGCGTGGGTCAAAGTCAAACTCCATAAAACATTAAAAAAATGCTCAAAAAAACACTTTTTGGATGCCTAGGCACGCAAGTTCTGTGTTGGTTCACCTGGGTTCTGTCTGGGTTCTGCCTGGGTTCTCTTGGGTTCTGCCTGGGCGAACCAGACCCAAAAATGAAGGACCCTGGTCGAACTCACAGGCGAACCGAACCAGGAGCAAACCAGTTCCAGGACCCAGCCCAGAACCCAGAGAACCGGCTACTTAGATTATCATCTTTTGTGTGGTAAATGTGTATACCAGATGGCGTTTTCTCACTTGCTCTATTAGCTTTCCTTGGTCACAGGCCCATTAAGCTAGTTTTGATCAGTCTATTTCAGCCTTTACTAGTTGAGAGTTCTACTGCAATATCCATATTTATTATTGCTTGAGGCATTGCTCATAATCACCTTGGTGTGAAGCTGGATTTTATGCAAATGGATCTGCTTGATTTTATAGCTGAGTTTTTGTTTATACATAATATTAGTCTAGGATTCAATCTGGTCATGCAAATTCTAGCAATTTACAGAGTTGCCAATCTTTAGTTTTTTACTTTGCATCTTTTTGGATGCTAAGATATATAATGAGATCCCCATCATAATATTGAGATCTGGAGAAATACAACTGAAACACATACTTAGACTCTACATTGAAAAAATTATGGCAACAAAATTGATATGTATGGAAAAATCATGGAACCCTAAAACACAGGCAATGCATACATCTTTTGCCCATATAGGAAATGAAAAGATACACACCTTTGCACTAAAAAATTCATGAGCTAGGATGCTAACATACTAGAGATTTGCTTCAGCATATGAAGGATCTGGGAGCTATGAAAAGATTGGGTTGCTAGCCTTCGTATTGTAAAAAGATATTGTAAAAGACAACTTTGATAAGTTTGTGAATGAGTTGGGCTTTTTCATCTATTGTTGTTAATTACCGAAGAATGTAACATAGTCTGTGGTTGGGTTCTCTTGACAGAATATTCAACCAAATTGCTATAATATGATACATCTGATGCAATGCAATCAACATTCTTGATTGCTTGCCTGCAACGACAATTTGTCATTGTCAATATGGTTTATGTCAATCAAAGGAGCTCCTTAGTGTGTTGTAAATGAATGTTACTCTAAATTTAAAATTTGGCAAGCCATCCAAAATTATGGTAAGTGGCATAATAAAAGTGGAATACTGCTACAATTGGATTATTATGGCGCTCTCCTAAATTTGGCTAGTTTCCCTTATAGCTCTTGGTTTGGTTGTGATCAACAATTGCTAGGATTGCATTCAATGAGAAATGGCTGGAAAAGCAATTGATTTTTCATGGAACAATAGGAAATTCTTGTATGCACTAGAAAAACAATCATGATTAGAAAACAAAGAATCAGTTACATTTGTAGATAAAAGTTTTCATGCAAAGCAAAAAGCTAGGAAAATTTCAAAGGCAACTAAGTGAACAGCATGCAATGCAAAAGGCTAAAGCAGACTTGCATGCATGCTTTTTCTTAAGATTGTTTCACAGGACCTTTTAAAGTTTATTTGTGTTGCAAGTAATGTTGTAATGTTACTTGTGTCTTGTATTTGTGGGACTTGGTATATTTTTTGATAAGAACATTTTAACCTTTATTAAAATAATTTTTTTTACTGGAAATTATTAGCCAAATTGCAGGATAAAGGTGCAAGCTGGGTAGAAAACCCTGAGAAGTAATGCACAGTGTAAAACTTTCATGAAACCACAATTTGACTATAAAATCTAGACAAATCAATCCAAACCCTATTATTTATGAAATTGACAACTTGTAAGCTGCATGATAAACTATTAGTACTGTAAACAATAAACACTAAAGAAAACATGTATTTGAAAGGTGAGAATACAGGGTGTTCTGTGGATGCATATCCGCAATGGGATGCATCCCCATTTTGTTGGAGAGACCATCTGCCACAGAATGTGTAACCAATGCAAGCTCAGTAATCTTCCTTGTAAATGGATAGCAAAAATTCTCTTTACCACTGTTGTGATGATCTTTTTCTTAGGATGAGATTTGTTCTTTACCTGTCTCTTGTTGCATCCATGACAGGTGAGTTCAGTGATATTCTGGATCAAAGCAATGCACAGGTGATAGAAGATTCCAAACCACAGATAAATATTTTGAAGTCTGGGATGATGTACACTGGTACATCTGGCTCAGAATCAAATGGAGCAGCTAATCTTCAAGCTTGCCCAAAACTATTGGAAATTGAGCATTTAACATTACAAACACCACAATACAGTATGACTCTTATTGAAGATTTGTCATTGGTGATCTATAAAGGAGATCATTTACTGGTAAGTTATTTAGATTTTTATGGTCTAATTTGAACCTTAATAAAATTGATGCTTCTATCTGAGGCACAGTCATAAAGATTAATAGCTGATTTCTCTACAGATAATGGGTCCAAGTGGAAGTGGTAAAACATCTCTATTGAGATCCATTGCTGGTCTATGGTCTGCTGGTAGAGGCACCATTAAGTTCCACATAAAACACAATAATCAAGAGCTCAACAGATCAATTCCTGGGGGAGCAACTGACAGTAACCAGTTACTTAATGAAGCAAAATCCCAGACAGAGGATGAGGAGCAGGAACTGTTAGATTTAACTGCGAGAAGCTTTGAGTCACTCCTTTTCCTTCCTCAAAGGCCTTACATGGTTTTGGGAACACTACGTCAGCAGCTGCTTTACCCTACATGGATTGAAGATCTTATTAGTGTTGCAGAATCAAGTAAAAGTAAAGGTATGTTCTTTACTTGTAGCCTTCAATTTGTCATATATAGTTATCCTATTGAAATAAATTCATAGTTGAAGTCAGAAAATTTAAATTAATGTCCTAAAGAACTAAAGTAGGTGAAAGAGATTCAAAAAAGTATATTCAATATTATTCATTTACATTAGAAAATTACTATCATAAAAATATCCAATGTTCTGAAATTAACTAAACATTAAAAATTAAAACAATGTGACAATAACTACAGGATATCAACTTCAAGCAGTTAAATTACTGAGGTGGAAGCAACTGGGGGTCATGTAAAGGAGAAGTAGAAACAAATGAGTAGGGCTTACATATATTAAACAATGGTTTTGAAATATTTAAACCAAAAAGGAAATAATTCAAACTTTAAACGTTAGCTTTCCTATTATCTTGCCTGCATGTTTTCCACTTTGTTTCTTTTTACCTCTTGTCTCAAAAGAGATGCAATATTTTGTAAACATTATAATACATAGTTAACCAATGAATACATTGGTTTTCCACAAAATTGCTCTCATTTTTGTTTTCTTGTCAATGAAAATGTATGCTTTGCTACAGCAGTCTGCTGCAGGAATGGAAGCTTATGAACAACTTCAATATTTAGATCATATCAGTGACTGAAATTTTGCAGAAAAAATCATGATTAGAAATTTATGGACTCCGATCTAATGCCTATGCCTTATGTTAATTAATGTTTTGAGAATTATCAATATTTTCCAAGTTGTTAATAGCCCTCCTTGATTTGATAAAGAGGGAACAAAGGTCCTCAAAATCACTTATACCTGTCTTTAGCTCTGCTGAAAAATTCCATTCATGATATCAAGTCTTGTGGCTTGTCTTGTGAGTCCTGTTAAGTCCTTTCAGAAACTTGCAAGTGTGTCGAAACTTGCTGAGTATACTTGACTTGTTTGTTATGAGGTAGAGACTTGCTGTTGTCAAAAAGTCAGCTGCAGCCCCTTAAAAATAGGCAAAAATACTCTAAATTTGAATATCTTAGCTTGATCTATTTTGTTTCGCAGGAACTAAGAAATCCTGAAGCACATTAAAATAGACTTAATCTTTGACTTAAAGGTTGTTTTATTAAACCTTCACCATAGGGATTCAATTTATAGTTGGGTTTGTGCTCTAAGAGGTGTTTTCTGGAGTTTCTCTTCACATAAAGGATTTTTTGAGTTATTTGTAGTATTCTTTATTTTTTAATTATAGCTTTTTTCTTTCCTCTATTCTTCTTCCTGGAGTTTAATTTTAACTTCTTTTTTTTGCCTTTTTTCTTCTCTAATCCTAGGCATTTTTTCTTTCTATTGGTTTCTAAAAGATTAGATTCCAAAAATAAGAGATCCCTCATTAAAGCATGGCATTGAGAACCAAAAAATGAGGAAGGGTAATATGCAACTATGTAATGTCTCCTTTATATTTTTTATGGTTTTATACTTTTTTTGTATTTTCTGATTTTTAAATTTTTTGAAACAAGAAACAAACTGAAACATTGATCAAACCCTCAAACACTTCATAAACCAAATATGGACTAAATTTTGATCAATTTAATGGCTGGTACAAACCCTAGGTCACTTCAAATGCTTAGATCAGATTCAAACACAAATTTGGAAACCCTTAAAAGTCTGATTCATTGATTTTTGCAATGATTACAAGCTGGAAATTGCTCTAAAACCAAAATCAAATCTGAAAATACTATTTTCAACTTACATAGACCTTATTGGAGTGGTATGGCTGGCTGATCTAGCTAGGTTAAGGGCTGTACGGACTGGTACAAAAGCTGTATGGCTGTGATAGGAGCTTACAATGACCAAACAAATTACATTTAACCCTCCTTGCTGTTGATGTAATGTAGATTAGACTTTGAAAACGCAAATTAGACCTTAAAGTGCCAAATAAGCATGTATGCACTGTACTCACAGCTGGCACTTCCCAAACCAGCAATAATATCTCAAAAAATGGTTTGCTCCTTCGAAAAATAATTTCTAAATTTTTGTGCAGCCGGGCTACCTCCAAAAATAGTGCCAAAAACCTTCCAATGATGTCAACCAGCAGCTGGTATGACTGTAACAACTCAGATCCAGCCCTTTAGGATGTCCAAAAATTCGCCAAAAATCTGAAACTCAATATATAAACCCTCAAATATGCATCAGTGATGAAATGATGATTTTTGCTTGCCAAAAACAATGTAGCAGCACTGCAGCAAAGTCCAAATCCACCACAAATCAACACAATCATGATTCCAAATTGAATCACCCAAGATTGGAAACACAGGTTTTTGTTTTTGATCCCAAATGTGGAATTCAAGAGGGTTTATGTCTTTCCAAACCCCAAACAAACCAAGTTTTTCGTCCTTGGATGCCCTAGATTGAACAAACTGCTTAAATTTGAAAATTGGATGCAATGAGGAAAAGTGCTCTTTTTTTAGTTGCCTTTTTCAGTTCCTCCATTTATATTATTTTCCTTCCAATTATTAAAAGTACTTTTAGTTTTTATATTTAAATGTTTTAAAATAACACTTTTTTTTTTAATTTATTAAAATAATATTATTTAAGTTGCCCCAAAAAATAAGTGATTGAGCCCAACTTATTTATTTTTTTATTATTTTAATTTGAAGAAGAGGGTGGACATGACAGACTATTACAATTTTATTTTGCATGGAGGTAAAAATTATTTCAAACTCATTGTTGTACAGATAAAAGATTGTGACATGGTGTAAGATGCACCCCTGTTTTTTTGTTTTGAAAATCTTCTGTTTGCTGGTTTGTTTGTTTGTGATATGTTTGTAAAGTGTTTTCAATGTGTTGCAAGAGTTTGAGCATGAAATGGAAAGAACAATGAACACGAAAATGCTTGGAAACTAGAATCATTCAATAGATGTGAAAACCAACGACATTTGAATTCATTTTCTGTTCATCATCAGATTATTACAGTAGAAAATCAGATTTGTATTGAACTTGTTACAGCAGCTAGAAGTCCTGAAGAAGCACCAAAACCACATAAGCTTTATCCTTCAAGAATCTACCTTTTTTCCATCGGCCAAGGCTCTCTTTTCCAGTGCCACAATTCACAAATTCCAGCTCCACACATGCTGGTCAGAGTTTTCTCTTGGCAAGGGCATCCCTCCTGGAGAAAATCGATTTGCTCTAGAAAATTCAAAACTCATCCAAAAATTATGTTCTTATGCTTGAAACGATCGGCAGGAGATGGCTCTTCTATTGTTCAAATACCCATTTTGATTCAACACTTCATCTGAGAGCTGTGAGGATAAACATGGGATCTGACCGAGGAAAACAATGTCTAGGAAATACAACCAAACACACCAAAATCATTACCCAACACACCAAAACTGAATACTATGCAATCCACACCAAAAAACCATCAAAAATACTGAAAGATTTCCATCTTTCTTCTCTGTAAATCAATTTCTGAAGCTCCTATGATCTCAATTGTAAATACAAACCAATATCTGATTAGGGTGGATATTTCACCACCAAAACCAGCCCATACGACGGAGGGTTTTCGTCCTCACAATGCAGCGCAAGCAACCAAAAGACAATCCGACAGCATTTCAGTATGTTGTTAATGTCTGGATAATGAAAATGAGAGCCAAACTCATATTATAAACCATTAGGGTGAATGGACTTCAAATGACTTTTAATTCCACTTTAGAATGTACGCCTTTCTCCCATTTTGATATTTTAATATTTAAAAAGTTATATCCCCTTTCTCATGGGCGGCCAACTTAAGAGGAGATATAATATTTAATTAACTTTTAAAAACAACATAAAGTTGTTCACTAGGCGCCTTGGTCCTTTTTTCAATGACCACTTTTCCCATGATATAAGTTATAATTTAAACTACAACCTTAGGCTCTCCAATTGAAAATTGAATAATAATGCTGCTGCGAAACAGAGGCCTGGAACCAACTCCCTAAAGGTGACTTACTAAAAATAGCACTGCTATAAATAGTACATATATGCCCAAAGCCCATAACTGAGCGAAACTGAAGACCAATGAGGAATTGTGACCAACTAAAGATAGCAATGTCATGACCGACCACTGCTAAAAATAAAAACCCCTCCGGAAACCCCCAAATTGAGCTGCTAAAAATAGCACTTACTATAAATAGCATACTGCTAATATAGTAAGTGACTCCAAATGCATTTTGAGCACAAACCGGGTAGCCGTCGCAACTTACTAAAAATAGTAAGTCCGAAAAAGGTTGTCAAATGCAAATGCATGTCATACCACTGCGAAGCTCTCTGAAAACCCAGAAAGAATCCATAAACCAAACTGCAAAATTCTAACATGCTATCCCTTGAATCCACAACTGAAGCCTCCAAACAATTGGAAACCCTAATTCTGCATTTGACTGGCCTACAGGCGTCTGGGAAAAGGCTAACTGTCATTGGAAAGCGTGGTGCTAAAAATGGGGACATTATATATATAGACCCAAAACTAGAAACCACCAGTGTTTCTAAAATCATATAGGGAAAATCATTGAATAAAAGCAGCACCAAAATCTCCATGTAAATCCCATTGCCCAAATTAAGAAGAGAAAAGTTAGAAAAATTCTTTTTTAACTAAAATACTTAATTGTGATCATATTTGCTTTCTTGGTAATGTGCACATGCGAACTAGAGATATTTCATATCTAGTTCCACATTTAATTCCCCCTTTCATGCTCTTTCCATTCTAGCAACTCTTATACAAGTTGTCATAGTTGCATATAGCAACTTTCATGAAAACTAAGTGATAATAACAAATTGCCAAATTAAAACATGTGACAATCAAATACAATTAAATATAAATGTTGGAGAAACACATTCTTTCCAACATTCTTCCACTTTATGAACACCTTGCAAGAGCATAAGGGGAACACTAGCTTCTAACTACTAAGGGCCATGAGGCCCATAGATTCTCTCCATCATCTTAACTTCTCTATGCTCAGAGGATTCGTCAATGCATTAGCAACATTCACCTAAGTGTCAACCTTTTCACTCATCACTGCTCCATCCTCCATGTCATGAATGCAATGATACTAAACAACATCTATGTGTGAAAAGTTGGGTTTTTTGCCAGGTTGATATTATTTTGACTATCACATTTAATTTGAATTGCTCTTGAACTTAGTCCAATATCCAAATACAATCTTTGAAGCCAAATTGCCTCCTTACATGCATAGTAGCCACTATGTGCTCTATCTTTGTAGTGGATAGAGTGAATATTGTTGCTTGCTCATCCAACTAATTGCACCACCAAACAGGTTAAAAACATAACCACCAATAGAGTTTTTGCTGTCCACCTCCTGCCCAATCTGAGTCAACAAATCCTTGGGTCTCCAAGTGTTGTGAGTACAGGTTAAAAACATAACCACCAATAGACTTTTTGCTATCCACCTCCTACCCAATCTGAGTCAACAAATCCTTGGGTCTCCAAGTGTAGTAAATAGAATACTTTATATTTCTTTGCAACCACTTCAAGATTCTCTTCATTGTTGTCTAGTGCTCTTTGCCATGATTAGCTGTATAATGACTCATGACTCCCACTGCTTGGGTGATGTCTAGTTTGGTGCAGACTGCAGTATACATTAGACTACCAACTACACTAGCGTAAGAAACACTCATTGATAACTTAGTCCCCACTAGGTAGGAACATTCATTGCTTTGTAGTCTACTATGCTAAAACAATGTAACATAGATTCAACATACTTACTCTAACTCAACTAGAGCTTTCTATTAGCTCTATATCTTTTGATTTCCATAGCTAAGAGGAACTTAGCAGCCCTCAAGTTCTTTATGTCAAATTGTAATTGTTAATGTTATGGCAGCTTCGGGTTCATCCTTCCAGCCACGAGTGAAGACATAAATCAATATAGCCTATCGGCTATTTATTTATATGTATCATTTAATGAGAATGGGTGCTTCTCTTGGCAACAATATAATTTCTCTTGGGCCGACTTTCCTTATAATTTGCATTTATTATTTGTAATTATATTACTTGTATCATGGCCGACCTTGTATATGAAGAGGTGCGACCTCTCTCACATTTGTATATATACAAGGTCACTTTCATCTATTCTACACCATTCAAGTTCGATTCATTCTATCATTTTCAAGGGCGAATTTCTTCAAGTACAGATTGCGAATTTATTCAAGGGCAGAGCGAACTTCTTCAAGTACAGATTGCGAGTTTACTCAAAGGGAGAGTTAGATACTTGCAGATTATTATCTGCCATTGCATCTTGTGTTAGGTGCTGAAGATTGGCCTTATAATTGGCCTCATTGTAAAGAGAATTGTTGCCACTGTTTATATATAAGAGAGATCTTTGTTGCTGGGTTTTTCTCCCTCAAGAGGAGGGTTTTCCCAGGGTATCTGCTGTGTTATTGTGTCTGATTTTAATTAATTTTCTGTGCATTAAATCTGATAATAAAATTTACAGTAATGAAAGTTGAGACTTGAGATTTATGGTTGCCAAATATCAGCATATCATCCACATACAAAGTGATAACAAGGAAATGACTGCCATCTTGTTTAAAGTGCACACTATGATTTGATTTAGACCTCACAAATCCCAACTTCAAAACATATGAATTGAATTTTTGATACCACATTCTGGGAGATTTGTTTGAGACCATGCAAAGAGTTTTTTAATCAACAAACCAATGACTACTTTTCTTTCTACCACATAGTGTGCCAATTATGTCATGCAGATTTTTTCTTCTAAGTCACCATGTAAAAAAGCTATTCTCACATCCATTTTCTCAATCTCAAGATCAAAAGATGTTGCTAATGATAGTAAAAACTAAATGAATGTCAACATGGTAGCTGGACAAAAAATCTCACCATAATCAATTCCCTCGACTTGGGAATATACCTTTGCAACCAATCTCATATTGATTGCGTTTTACCATGGAAAGTATCATATTTCCTGCATAAGATTAGGAGCACTTTCAAATTAGTGAATGAAGATGGACTGTTATCAAATGATTTTCCCATTTACAGATGTTAAATATTTGATTCATGGTTGTATCCCACCGTCGCACTTCTTTTTTTCTGTTATTTCTTTATTTGCATCAGACATACCTTAAGCAGTACTGTATTGTCATTGACTTGTTTTGATCATTTATGCCCATGATTATGATTTCTTTCTTTCTTCAATTCTTGCATATTGCAAACAATCATGCGCTCTAATAGTCAGGACACTATGCACATCAGTTTGTAACATGAGTACAATAAATGCTGAAATCACCATTTAATTGTTTTTTCTGCTCTTTAGTATTTTTAAAGTCTAAGATGATTTAATAAGGTAACTATTGTAAACCTCTTTGTGTCCTATCGTCTATAACTGGAAAACTAAGAATGGTCCAACCCAAAAGAGAATGCAAATCATTTTTTAATTGATGTTTTAAATTACCAAAACTAGTTTCTGAAGTTCTCTTTTCATTTGAGTATTGAGTATGGAAAACTTAATCCTTTTTTTGCCTCTATGGTGGAAGACATTGCTTGAAAATTATTTATTTTGTATAGTTATTTGCAGAAAAAATAATATTAGCCATCCATATCTTGTCATCAAAGATGCAAGTTTTCTATATAAACCCAAGTCTTCAACCCAAGTCTTCTTTTTGTTCATTTCCAAAGGAGATATCCATGTTCACAGCTTGTCGCGATCAAAAGAACTCTGAAATATGTTGCTGCATTTGATTTTGGAAATTAAGGTTTACTTTGATGGCATTTGATAACTATTTTTCTTAATCTCTTGAGCTAGTTTTGTTAGGAGCTTATGAAGCCCTAACACTATCTCATGAAATTAATAGACTGTGTGTGTGTGCGTGCCCCTCTGCCCCTCTTGATGTATTTTTGCAAAATTTGAAATTGTCAGAGGCTGCTTGCAAGTGAGGTAAACTTATTTAATCAACCTTTTCAACTGTCCAATTATGATCTTACTTATGCTACAGTTTGAATTTCTATGAACAGCTTCTTTACCATTTTCATTGCAAAATTCAGCCTCGATAAATTCTGGTTATGAACTTAAACCTGTACCAAATGAGGATGAACTTGTATGGGTATTGAAGCTTGTACGCCTTGGTCATCTATTGAAACGCTGTGGTGGTTTGGACTCTACTGTTGATTGGTCAAGTGTACTTTCTCTTGGTGAACAACAACGACTTGCATTTGCTCGATTGCTACTTGTACAGCCAGAACTTGCTTTGTTAGATGAATCTACAAGTGCACTTGATGAGGTCAATGAGGTATGCTTGTTCTTCAAGCTTGCATATATTCTGAGGTTTTGAAATGGTATTGCCTGCCATTATTTATTGTATTTTATAGAAAATTTGTGTTGAAGAGGATAAACTAGTTAAGCTCTGAAAAATAACATGTGATGCTCAGTGTTGTTCTGCATTTGAAATTTATACTTTTCTTAAGCTATCTTTCACCATTTTAATAGATGGCAGGTGTTAATATTTTATCCATTGCTGGTTCTCTGTTGTATTTCCTTACAATTTTTCTAGAAAGTTATTTATTTCTAGTTCATTTGTCCTTCTTGGCATCGCTTTGTCCTTCACACAAATTGCTATATTCTGCATAACAAAACAACTACAATTGCTTGCTTCTATGCTAAGTTCTAGGGAATTTTTTGGTGATTACCTATCGGCAGTTTGGTACTTTGTTAGTAATCCCATCTTTTCTTATGTGAACTTCTCAGCAATGTCATGCATCCTCTCATATGTAAATTAACACACAGAAACCCCTGATAGGGAATCAAACATTTATGGCAGGAAAAACACACATGGCAATATGAATGTCCATTTTCTTAGAATTTTAACCAAGGGGCAAGCTCTAAAGTATGAGGAACTTTCTTTGTTCTACCTTTCAGTTACCAGTATCACTGTGAATTACCAGTCTTGATTATACATACATGTCCCACTTTGTTTTGTTTTCTCTCTGTCCCTTTTCTTATTGACATATTGATTTATGACTGAAATATTTCACATGGTGAAGCTTTTGATCCTGATTCACAACTTTTTGTCATCTGTGAACATTAAAGTTTCTTCTTTTTTGTTTCTTATCTGCTGCTCTGAACCTTGCATTTTAGTCTATCTATATATTCTGATGATTCATTTTACTATTCTGAACTATTATAGGTGTTTACCCTCAAGGATACCCAAGCGAAAAAGAGTTAGTGTAATGATTACTAATTGAGGTCTTCTTGAGATGACTATAAACTACATGGGTCAAAGCTCACAAAAATAGAAGATCATAGTAAAATTGCTTGTGAAACTCTTTACCAACATATGTAAAAATACGAGTTGGTTGTAATGGGGTTAATCCCAAATTGGTATGAATTTTGAGACAAGAGTGACTTATAAGGCATTACATCCTTCAAAGCCTTTTCCAAGTGGGAAAGAGCTTTAAACATGAAAATCCAAAAGTTGTGAACGTATTTACTCTTCCCCCCCTTCCTAACAAATGCTTAAAGGTGCTTGTGTGCTATGCGGGTCCCCTTTAATTATTATCAACATAAATGTGAAAAAATCTCACAAAACTTAAAAATCTCACCAATGGGGACCCACAAGCACCTTAACGGGAATGAAAACTCCATGGGTCAGATCTCACAAAACTTAAAAATCTAATTAAGGTATCTTATGTTAGAATAATGATGCATTAGCTAATAATTAATTAATCTTTAATTGATTATTAGTTTAATTTATTTCATGCACTTAAGCTAAACTTAGGAGTGCTTTTATTCTTTTATTAGTTGAGCTATTATTAAATCATTCTATCTCATCACATAGGATGTTGACACTTGTCATGATCTAATCCATTTATCAATTAGGGTTGCTCTTATAAAGCACTCAACCCTCATTGTATTATCTCTTTGGAGATTCATAGAAGATTTTCATTCTGTAAGTATTTTCTTGTTGAGGAATAGCGAATCTTTGTTTTGCAGATCTCTTGCATGGAAGGTGTCCTTCATTGTTTGATCATGCGTCTTTTGTTATTTACAATTCTAACATGGTATCAGAGTGTGGATTCAGTGAACCCCTTCTCGATTTATGAGGGTTTTCTTTAACTAGGGTTATAGGCTTTAGATCTGGAATTTTCTTTTTTTTGCAATTTTTGGAGTTGGGTGAATTTTTGGTGCATTTTGGCATGAAAAGGGGACCTCACCATTGCATTCAGGAGGCCGATTCAATGAATTTTGACTATAAATTTGTCTATCTTACCCGTTGGGTGCTTTTAAGTTATTATTTTTGCATTGTACACGTAGTTCAAAAAAAATTCAAAAAAGCATAAAGTCATCTGTTCTTTTTTTATTTTTGGTTTTTTCGAAAATTATTATTATTATCATTTTTTTAAAAAGGGCTGCATCGAATTTTTTTGGGGGGTAGCTTTAATTTTTTTTTTTTGGGGGGGAGGGGGAGGTTGGGAAGGAGGTACGTACTTGCTACACAGGCTTGTACCCCACCCCCCAATGACGACCCTCCTGTTGCCATGACGACAATATAAGCCTGTTGACCAGTGGCTTTAATACCATTGCTCCGCAGCCATAGTTTTTTTGGTGGCTTCAATTGCCTTAAAACCATTTTTCCAGTGGCTTCATACCGCCTTAAAACCTTTTTCCAACACAATTTTTTTCAGCTTCTTAGCAACACTTTATCGATTTTTGTCATCGACAACAATGAGTTTTTTTCAACCGATGAATCTAATTGCATATTCCGTGCATACACCAGAATATTCTAGCATTTTTGTTTTCTGGCCACTAAAATTTTTCAGGCATAGGGAATATTCCCTAAATATTCCGTTGACATCAGTGGTAAAGATGCTAGCAGTGCCACTTTCAAGCCCTCTTTGTGCCCTAAAGGAGCTATTTTTTCTTTTGGCCATAACTTGGGTGTATGGTGTTGAAATTGGGTGAATAAGATATCGTCGGAACGCTGGTTCCATGAACTTTCCAGTGGTATGGGTTTCATCACCATTTTCTACTGTTGGTGCATTCTATAGCTTGCCAAATTCAGATGTGTTGTTTTCACTCTCTAGCTCACAACTGTTGACTCGTTTCTCCGTTTTTCGCGATTCCAATGGCATTGGGACTATCTTTCAGAGCTCTTCACAACCATTCATGCATTTTTTTCCAAATTTCTCTCTAGATACATTTTTTTCAATTTTTTGTGTTTTCACATTCTAGTGAATTATTTGGACATTTTAGCTTTTGGAATTTTTCCATTTGCGTGGGATGACTTGTTTTAGGCTGTTCTACATGTATTTTCATCTTTTTGTCCTCTTTGGGCATTGTAGACATCTTTTGCATGCAATTTCTCTTTTGTAGATGCATTGAGATAAAGTGCCATTCTGGTGTATACTTTTTGGGGATTTTGCACATCTTGTTGTGCCTTTTGTACTTGCACTATGATATAAAGTGCCATGGGTGGGTTGTGAGTGCCTTTGTTTTGCCATCACACCTTTGTCAAATGACTGTTCCTTCCACGACAACATTGAATCTTGGTGATTCATGTCTCATGTGTGTGTGCCCTATTTTGCACACCCTTTTATTTACAGGTACTCTTTTGTGAATGTTCAAATATTCTTTGTTTTCCTTCATGCACTTCGTGATGCCACACAGTTTCAGTGTACCTTTCTTGGCTCTCCCTTTTTGCATTTGGGGGGAGGGGGGTTTACTGTTGGTGCTAATGCTTCCTTGGTTTCGCATTGGAGTGAGCTATGTATCTAGTATTTGTTCCTATGTACTAGGTGGATGCAACGATTGGTTACCCATGCATTTTGGTGGGATGAAACATTTACCATATGGACATTCTTGTATTCCTATTTTGGAGGCGACCTTAAATTTCATTTGATCAATGTTCTTTAGACTATTGGTACCTATGCCATTTGTATCTTTGAGTTTTAGATGTTTTCCTTTGTTTGCCATCTGATTCGAGTAGTGTCATTGGAGGCACTAATGCAGATTTTGTCTTCTTGATTTTGATCATTATTTGTTTCAGAGGAGGGTTTTCATTTCAACAGTCATCATTCGATAATTGTCTACAACTTCTTTGTGCTTTAGTGATGTTCTTCATGTTCCTATTCTTTTTGGGACATTGTTTTAGTTGGAGGCTTCTTACTTCTTAGTCCTTCATATTGTTTTGGAGGCTTTTCAGTTCTTCATTCACCTTTCTCTCTTTTGGAGAGGAGTTTTTCCCACGAGGTTTTCTTCGTTTCTCCAGTTGTGAGAGATTAAATTGTTTGTACATGGGTACCTCATCGGGCCTTGTTTGCTGAGACCCATCATGTATTCTCTTTTTAGGGTTTTTAGCTACTCCCTAAGTTCATCTTAAGGGGGGGTGTTAGAGTAATCATGCATTAGCTAATAATTAATTAATTTTTAATTGATTATTAGAGTAATCTATTTTCATGCACTTAAGCTAAATTTAGGAGTGTTTTTTTTTGTTAACTAGAGTGAGCTACTATTACATCATTCTATCTTATCACATAGGATGTTGACACTTGTCATGATCTAATCCCTTTATCATTTAGGGTTGCTCCTATATAACACTCGACCCTCATTGCATTATCACTTTGGAGATTCATAGAAGCTTTTAATTCTGTAAATACTTTCTTGTTGAGGAATAACAAATCTTTGTTTTGCAGATCTCTTATGTGGAAGGTGTTTTTGTTTGTTGTTTGATCCTGTGTCTAATGTTATTCACAATTCTAACATTTTACGGAAGCCTTCATCCATTTATTTGACATAAAAAACATGAGTGGGTTGTAATAAGGTTAATCCCACAAGAATTGTGAGACAAGAATGTCTAATAAGGCATTACATGCTCCAAAATCTTTGCAAATAGGGAATGCTGGATGATGAAAATCTCAAAGCAGAGAATGTATTCAATATTCCCCCCTCCTACTAACAAATGCTTAAAGGTGCCTGTGTGCTAAACTGTAAGAACCCCTCTAAATTTGCATGATAATTTTCCGATAAATTCATTTCGACACATGTACCATTTTGTCAAACAATTTGCATTTCACATTCATTGAACTCAATATAAACAATATCATATGTATTGAAAGATTTCAATTTGGAACTGATACATTGCAGCAACATGAATGTAAACTCCTCTCAAATGTATTTCATGTAAACGGCAATAGCAACTACAGTCCAGTAGTAGCTTTTTCAATGTATTGTATTGACATATAACAACCCAGCATGCAAACAGCTCATGCTAACTCAAAAAATATAAGGTCTGAGATACAAAACATAAGTATAACAAAAACTACAGCCTGCTGTTATATTCAGTCTGTATCACTGTTAGGAGTAGGGTTACAATGGCATTGTTCCAAATGAACTATGACTTCATAAATTAACATTAAAGCCTAGAATTCCGAATGTTTTCAACATAAACTCTGACCTGGAATATGGAATGCTCAGGAATACAACAACCACCTTAGTTATCATTCCGGAATCCCCATGCAACAGCCATTAAGCTAAGTGCAACTCCTTATGAAGGTTCCCCCGCTAGGTATGAAGACCCAAGACTGGAATGAGTTAGGGCAGCCTGTGTAGCTGTTGTTCTTCTTCATAAAATGCACCTAGAATGCACAGAAATACTCAGCACAAGACCATGACCAACATGTATTACTGTAGCTGTCTCTGAAAGAGCCCATGCCCTCCTTGTTTTCCCACGACTATGGCAATAAACTCTCAATGCACACAGCCGGGTTGGCGTCTGAGTTGGAAGACTCACTGCTAGCAAATAGGAGTGTATACAGCTAGGCATACCTGTCATGTAAATCCACAACCTCCCTTCAGACTTAGCGCAACCTCCAATAGTCACTTTCCTTAACTTCCCACGACCCCATACAAATATTCAGCCTTCTATGTATTTCGTCCAATCTGAAAGAAAGGAAATATTGTAATGTCCCCTTTTGGGATCACATTATACTTTGCCCTAAAATCACAATTCCAAATGAAACCAATAGCAGATTATAGTTAAAGATATAATTCCCTACTCAAAATTGAGATGATGTAAATTTGGTTATGGAAACCTGCAACCACATTAGATAACATTAGATAAATATGACAAACATAATCCATGAAATACATTTAATTCTAGGTGTAAGAGAGATTATATATATCATTATGACGAGTCCCAATGATTATGTGGAGTCAACTATAATGAGGATTGTAGTAGAAAACATGATAAGGTGCCCCAAGTATCCTCTATCCTAGGCCCAACAGCAGGATCTTATCCTCTGTGGCTTCATGTGGTCCTTAACTGATGGTCCTTAACCATCATCATGAGGTGGTGTACCTAGTGAGGGCTCTACACCATTCCCCTCCATCATGCCAAACCCTCCTCTTATGATTGAAGATCCCTCTTTATTTACTTAAACAATTGATTCAAGTGGGGATAGTAGGGGGGTTGCAAAAGGGTGTCCTTGATCCTCAACCCTAGGCTCAAGGATAGGACCTTATCCTCCTTGGCCTCATGTGGTCCTTAACCGATGGCCCTTAGCCATCATCATGAGGTGCCATACTTAGTGAGGAATCATTCACAGTCCTCCTTGCACACCTTCCTCATCCTTTCATGAACAATTATTGCCAAGTTAGAATCATATCATTGTTCATAATATCAGTAAATATATGCTACATTGACACATAATACGACATTATATCAGTGTTTAATTGGTACAATTATATGTATATATATTCACATCTACATTTATCTGATAAATAAGCATAAAACAACTATCTCTGCGTACCACAGGAATTGATTATGTTATTATTCTGATTGAATTTGCTGCATATATATGAGAGGCTATGTTGTTGATTGATTACTTCTGCTGTATGGCTTAACTACTATCAATATCCATATCTGATCTTTTTTCTTCTATCCCCCTTTTGCAAATGATTTTGTTTTCCTAATGTATCCTCATGAAATGATACATCTCTTAGAAGGGAGATCACCTCTTGAAGAGGCATGACCCTTTGTTTACCTTGATCGCTGCTTTGACTAATCTAAGTTCCCTTATTTAATTTCTAAATTGTTATTTATATTTATATTGCTATTTATTTTATTTATTTATTTGTATTTCAATGCTTGGTTTTATTATTTTTTTTAGTGATCCAATTTTGGGGGCATGACAAATATCAATCAACCAACAATGCAATCAACTCAAAACTGGAAACCTAAATATAATCCTCAACCATTGAATGTGTAGGAATCTATTATCATTTGTCTCCAAATTTGTTTCCAAAGGAGACTCACAAATTTACAATATTGTGCAATTGGAAACCTGAATGATCTTCCCCCAAACCAGCTAGGGTGGAATTGTTTCACCATCGAAACTGATCTTCCCAGAGGGTTTCAGTCCTCCAAAGGTTGAGATGAACCAGGTTCAATCTCTTGACCTGCAAGGGTTTCAATAAGAGAAATAAAATAAACTTGACATAGCCAAATGAGCTCTCATAACCCCCTTTTATACTTTTCCCGCCAAACTCTCCGGAAGTTTTTATTTAAAATTCACTTTTTAATTAAAACTCCCTTTTAGCTCTAGAAAATACCTTTTTATTAAAATAATGATAATTTGACACAAAGTCCCTGTTTAATGCATCCTTGATTTAAAAAATTTCATGTTTCGACGAGCTATATCACTAGGTGGCCTTTCAAATATTTTAATTAATATTTGGCAACACTAGTAAATTAATTAAATAAAGCCATTAATATACTCATTTTGCAGAAATTGCCGGAATGCATCAGGATTGAAAACTAACTGCATTGGAGTGATCCTATGTCATGTCCCTGTTTTTGGATGAGGTCCTGTTTTCAAGCATGGGCAGAAAATAGTGTTCTTTAACGCAAATTTGAAATTAAATAATATTAAATATAAATATAAATTATTGAATAAATAATATTTAAATTTAAATAATATTCGGGAACCTTGGCCGACCCATTTGGGAAGGCATGATTGCTTTATATTTATATCAGCATGTTTGAATTGAGAAGGCATCGATCATGATTTGGACGACTAGTTATGAGAATTTTGGGGACGAAAACCTCTAGGACTTCCTCGCAAGGTGGGACATAGCCCTTGCTTTGTGAATCGTGAGTTCAATTGTTTCCATTTCCGCTAGCCAGCTTGAGAAGGGAACACGGGAAGGGTTATCTAGCAAGAAGCTGAAGTCTCATACCAAGTGCATTAGAGGCCCATGTGACAAGAGAGAACGACACTACAACGACTCCATTCCCAAGGAAGAAATGGAAAAATCCATTGTGCGTCTCCTATATACACTTCCATCCCTGTGTGCGACTCCTATTCAATTGATGAATCAAACAGCTAGAATACATTGTGGAGGATTCGAAAGGAAGACAATTGTTGTGTGATCCGGAATGCAAAGATATTCGACGAGTAACAGTCGGGGAGGGTCAAGTGCGAACTCCTGAACCAAGAAGTCACTCTAAGTTGCATACTCCGTTGTCATCATTAGAGAGTAATAATGCGGCTAAAACTAGTCCCCTGGCCGCCTAGTGGTTATATTCAGTGATCATCCAGTGGCGAGTCCACTACAGTATGCAAATGATAGTTGGGCGCCTGAAATGGTAACTATTCCAAAATCGACTTCACAAACTTTCTGTGAATGTATTTCCTGGATGCTCTGTATTGGTGGTCATATTGAACTTTAATTGTGGAGCTTGAAAGCTCTCTTGCATATTTAATCCAATTCTTGGTGCATCGCTTTAATGCAAATTCTGAGTTTCCAGTGGGTGTCTTTATGCTCTGCATATAATTCGTATTTTCTGTATTGAGTTGTTTTGAGGAGTTTTCCAAGATATTTACACTTATGAGGTTTTGAGAAAGATTTATTGCTGTTTACCTGCCCTAGTATATTACATCCTGATGAAGAATAATGACAAACAGAGCCAACCGAGTGACTTTCTATAAATAGAAGCTCCCTCCAAAAATCTTGGAACCCAAATCGGAAGCCAAAAATAACATCTGAAAGCATCGTAGAACTCCTCTAAACCAACTAAGCTCACTGGTAACATCAAATTACCTTTTTGGTCAAACGGACACCAACCCAGAAAACCATATCCAACTGCAAAGCAAGAGAACCCAATAATGGGGACATTATAGTCCGCCCTTCCCAAAGATTGCTTGTCCTCAAGCAATGCCAAGGTATCCACAATAGCACAACTAAAACCAATTGAACCCAAGTGTAATCCTAGGGTCCCAAGTCGATCTCTGCAAATGTACACCATGTTGTCGCTGCACTCCTTTGATAAAAACAACAAACTCATCTTGCTCTAAGTGAACATCATCAACACCCAAACCGAAATACCTGCGAGGGTTGAAATGTGAATCATGAAAAATATTTTGCCAAGGTGTCCCAGTGAATCCCATGTCTGCAATCCCACTGTCTAACATGATCCTAGGCAACATGAAGCATAATTTGCCCAACCCCAAAGGAAAACCCTCAACATATCTCCTCATATTATCTCGGAAGTGATAGTAATCGGTCCCTAACTGGAAGTCGATAACAATAGGGTCATCCTCGAAATCATACATCTTGACAATGCCATCCTGATCATAGACTGATAGCCTCTCACTGACACCTAATCCCCAGTGTCAATATGCTCATATTGAGCATACCACCTCATCCAATCGACTGCAATCACCACAATAACATTTGCGGATATATCCATCAACTCGAACTGATTGCAATATCCATCACTCGCATTGGTGGGAGCTAGTAATAACTGCTCAAGCTCTGTAAATCCTCCCACAACCTGTTGCCAAAAAGCCTATAAGTGCTCAAAGTCCATCTGCCCATAAATTGATGTTGGCATAAACTGCTTAGAAATGCTAAGGCAACAATTGTCATAAATTGGTAATGTCTCATTAGCATTCCAATTCTAGATGCTATAGTGACAAACCCGTGCACACCAATCCATGCAATCGGCAACTATCATCAATGCAAAGTCTGAAAATATCATGATCAACACCATAGAACAGCCCCTACACATTAATATGTAAATAGGAAACCAAAGAACCAAGTTTGAACACCCTTCCTCAATTTGATGTCCATTGCAGTTATGTGTTTTCATGAAGTAAGGTATAGTAAAACTATTATGAAACATCATATCATGTGAATGCATTGGGGCAACAAACACCATTTCATGCTTAGCCATAAAATTTCGAATATCCACAAGATGAGGTACTTTACCAATGTCATCCATAAAATTTTATCTATCATCTCATGAGGAATCAAATTATATGAAGATACTGGTCTGCTGTTCGCAATCAAAGAATTAGCAACTAGTTCATACCTTTCATCGGTGTCTTCATGGATCTCATGCATACCTTCTCCCGTTTCAAGATGTTCATCATTATCTGCTGATTCATAAAGTGAATCATGCTGAAATTTGCCTCCATTACCTGTTATATCTGCTATCTCATGGCTGCATGTTGCACCTTCATGTGAGAAATGATCCTCAAGCAGGTTCCAATCTTTCACAACATATTGAACCTCTCCAATATGGGAAGTGCTGTAATCATTATGCAACATTTCGTTCTTATGGAGTTCATCAAACCCTCCAACAATTTTTTTGATTTCCATAATCCTTGTGTCACTTTCTTGAACTTTGGATGTGGCTGCAATAGAATTTTCTGCTTTGTATAAAGAAAAGTGAGCCATACTCAATTGTAAGAAAAGATCATCAATCTGAATTTTTGCTTCTTGAAGGGCCACTTGAGTGGACTCCAAGGAACCCCTAGTGTTCATAAGCTTGAAGGTGAGTTGGTCAACTTATTCTACTTTCCCTTTCAATGCATTTGAATAGATTTCACCGAGGTTGAGGAGATGGTCACGATCTGAAAGATGTTAAGAGTCTGATTTCTTTGATTACCTGTAAACTAGCATGAGAAGATTCTTCTTCAATACTTTTTTGTCTTCTCTCAAGTCGAGCCTTCCAAAGGTGATCTTCAATCAGTTTGTGAATTCTATCATAATGTATCAATGTTGCAACAATCTTATCTTCATTAACCTTCAATTGATTCTCCAATTTATGTGGGCTATCAGACTTATGAACAATGTCTGCTTCATGTGAAGAATCATCAGATTGGTCTTGAAACACTTGAGTCACACAACTGTCTTCTTCTACGTCATCATCCTTGCACCCTTGCTGATTTGGAACTAGGGCAGCACTAGTCCCACACACAAAATCATCTTCAATACCATCATTAGGTGTTATAAGTTATAACACAAGAGGGCTCAATTTGCTCTTTGTACTCATCATCCAACTCAACTAACTCACTAGATGATGTCACACATTTTTCATGTAGAGAAAATGGGATAGTGTTAGAGTCACACATGGAACTGCCAAAAGAATCCAACTCTTCACAAGATTTATCAATCACAATCTCCAAATTACCCACTAGGAGACTTGTGTAACCTTTACCTGTAACATCAATTAATTCCTTTTCCTTGCAGCCCAAAGTGTCTTCTTGTTGGCACAACACTACGTTGGTTCCATCTTTATTGAACCCACATATGTGATTAGGAGTCCAATCTTCCTGACATGAAAAGCAATGCTGCTCTCTTCTCATTCGGTTTTTGCTCTTTTTGGGTGATCTTGGGACATGTATACCAAATGAGATTAGTTCTTTAGTAAATTGTTCCTTGAACTTCTCAATTTTCTACTTAACCAATCTTTTTGAGAAATCATAAGCTGTGCTTGAGACATGTTGCTCCTTTTTCCAAATGACCAACAAATTTGAGTGCAACTGTTTGCAAATATCATCATCTTCATCTAAAATCAGGGACAAAATAGTTAGCATGCTTGTTTTAACATTATTCGGATGTCGTCTTCTGATTCTGGTTAAGAAGCAATGGAACATCTGAAGAATCAAGTCATCACACTTGAAATCAGTCATAAAGACACATGACCTAACCCTTGCCATAATTTCTAAAATTTTAACTCTCCTTCCAAAGGTAGGGCCTTTGACATCATGCAACCCATGAAAGCTCTCCACAATTAGTTGAAGTATTTCCCTCATAATGTCATTATCATAGGGTGCTTCAGGGCTTGTAATTCTTGTGACTTCACTAATGCAAGTTACAACTGCAAGTTTTACCTCTTCATCATGATGTCTCATAAGTGCCGACTTAACCAAAGAGTGCACCAATGGAGTCATAGCCTAACACATCAATTGAGAAGGTAATTGATCAGCCTTGTATAGACAATTTCCTACTTCCTCCAATGTGCTGAGTAGAACTTCTTTTGACTGATGTAAGTGTTCTAGCTTCTCACCTATAAGTTTCAGCTTCTCTTGAGAGACTCTGGTAGCCTCCTATTCTTTCCACCATGTATTCCACTTCTTTTCAAAATCAACCTAATTTTGCCTCATAGATTCAAGCAAAGAGTTCATTTGATCACTGAGAGTAGTCATGATGCCCAACTGAAATTCTGATCTGAAATTGACTACTTGCAACAAGGATCAATTGCCCAATAGGCTGACAGGATTTTTGTGCTCTGATACCACTGTAAGAACCCCTCTAAATTTGCATGATAATTTTCCAATAAATTCAGTTTGACACATGTACCATTTTTTCAAACAATTTGCATTTCACATTCATTGAACTCAATATAAACAGCAGCATATATATTGAAAGATGTCAGTTTGGAACTCATACATTGCAGCAACAAGAATGTAAACTCCTCTCAAATGTATTTCATGCAAATGGCAATAGCAACTACAGTCCAGTAGTAGCTTTTTCAATGTATAGTATTGACATATAACAACCCAGCATGCAAATAGCTCATGCTAACTCAGAAAATATAAGGTCTGAGATACAAAACATAAGTATAACACAAACGACAGCCTACTGTTATATTCAGTCTTTATCACTGGAGCAAGGTTACAATGGCATTGTTCCAAATGAACTATAACTTCATATATTAACAATAAAGCCTAGAATTTCAAATGTTTTCAACATAAACTCTGACCTGGAATATGGAATGCTCAGGAATACAACAACCACCTCAGTTATCATTTTTGAATCCCCATGCAGCAGCCATTAAGCCGCAGCTCCTTATGAAGGTTCCCCCGCTAGGTATGAAGACCCACGGCTGGAATGAGTTAGGGCAGCTTGTGTAGCTGCTGTTCTTCAGAAAATGCACCCAGAATGCACAGAAATACTCAGCACAAGACCACAATCAGCATGTAATACTGTAGCAGTCTCTGAAAGTGCCCACACCCTCGTTTTCCCACGACTGTAGTAATAAATTCTCAATGCATACAGCAGGGCTGGCGCCTGAGTTGGTAGACTCACTGCTAGCAAATAGGAGTGCATACAGCTAGGAATCCCTGTCATATAAACCCATGACCTCCCTTCAGACTTAGCGCAGCCTCCGACAGTCACTTTCCTTAACTTCCCACGACCCCATACAAATATTCAGCCTTCTATGTATTTCGTCCAATATGAAAGAAAGGAAATATCCATCAACCAACAATGCAATCAACTCCAAACTGGAAACCTGAATGTAATCCTCAACCACTGAATGTGCAGGAATCTATTATCGTTTGTCTCCAAATTTGTTTCCAAAGGAGACTCACAAATTTGCAATATTGTGCAATTGGAAGACCTGAATGATCTTCCCCCAAACCAGCTAGGGTCTTCCCCCAAACCAGCTAGGGTGGAATCGTTTCACCACCGAAACTGATCTCTCCCTAAGGGTTTCCGTCCTGCAGAGGCTGAGATGAACCAGGTTCAATCTCTCGACCCGCAAGGGTTTCAATAAGAGAAATAAAATAAACTTGACATAACCAAATGAGCTCTCATAACCTCCTTTTATATTTTTCCTGTCAAACTCTCTAGAATCTTCTATTTAAAATTCACTTTTTAATTAAAACTCTTCTTTAGCTTTAGAAAAGAGTTTTTTATTAAAATAATGATAATTTGATACACAAGGTCCTTGTTTAATGCATCCTTGATTTAAAATATTTCTTCTCGGTTCCAACGAGCTATATCACTAAGGGGATTTTTAAATATTTTAATTGATATTTGGCAACCTTAGTAAATTAATTAAAATAAAGCCATTAATATACTCATTTTGCGGAAACTGCCGAAATGCATTGGAATCAAAACTACCTGCACTAGAGTGATTCCGATGAATAATGACAAATGGAGCCGACCGGGTGATTTTTTATAAATAGAAGCTCCCTCCAAGAATCTTGGAGCCCAAACCAGAAGCTAGAAATAACATCTGAAAGCATCGTGGAACTCCTCTAAACCAATTGATCTCACTGGTAACATTAAATTACCCTTTGGTGAAGCAAACACCAACCCAAAAAACCATCTCCAACTGCAAAGCAAGATAACCCAAAAATGGGGACATTACATAAACGGATCCCCTTAGCTTGTGATTAATATCTGTTGAAATTATGTGAACAGATTAAGTGCACAGGAAATAAATAAAAAATCAGACAAGATAACACAGAATATACCCTGGGAAAACCCTCCTCTTGAGGGAGAAAAACCCAGCAACAAAGATCTCTCTTATATTTGATGCAACAGTGGTAGATTTACAAAATACAATAAGGTCTAACACAAGACCAATAACAGATATCAAGCTCTAGATCACACCTGATGATATAGAATGCAGATCTAATAATGTTTGCTTAGCACTGTGGTCTTCAACTCTCAGACTTTGACAACACTTGACAGAACTGATCTAGTAAATTCGCAATTAGATCACTGATGAGCTCGCACTTGTATGAAATCACAGAACCAGTGTATGCACACTCAGATCTCAGATGAATTCGCACTGATCCTTTGCATAGTCCGCACCTTGACACAAGTTCAAATCGATAGAGATGATTGCAGTCTCTTATTCACATCTAGAATCTGTTCGCACTTGATGGAGATGGAGTCGAGCTTCTTTATTGTATTCGCACTTGAGAATAACCGATCTGGAAGAAGCTTTCTTTTTCGATCAATGAAATGAATGACTAAACTGTGCATATGTATAGAGACTGAAGTCTTAATGTCGGCCTCTTACAGAATCTCATTTCTTTTTAATGAAGTCGGCCTAGCATAGTAAATGTCTTTTATGAGTTTCGAATTATTCATGTCGGCCAAAGCATGAGACACAAAATAATAAAAGGTAAATTGAATAGCCAACGGCTATATTCAATTTGAGACTTTCTCGAAGGAAGTGAGCTAGAAGAATCAACCGAAGCTGCTATAACATTAACAATATCAACATAGATGAAGAAAAATGTCACTAGTGTAATGACTACCGATCAATGCCATCATCAGATGACTAAAATTTTTACAAGTCAAATCTCCCTAAAATTAAAAATCTAATTAGAATAACTTGTGAAAGCCTTCACCCTTTTAAATAAAAACATGTGGTTTGTATTTGGATTAATCCCACATTGGTAAGAATTTTAAGACAAGGGTGACTCTCAAGATGTTATATGCTCCAAAAGATTTATCAATGGGGAAGAGTCTAGAGGTTGAAAAGCACAATATTCTAATTAGAATAACTTGTGAAAGCCTTCACCCATTTAAATAAAAACATGTGCGGTTTGTATTTGGGTTAATCCTATATTGGTAAGAATTGCAAGACAACAGTGACTCACAAGGTGTTTATGCTCTAAAAGATTTATCAATGGGGAAAGAGTCTAGAGGTTGAAAAGCTCAATATTCTAATTAGAATAACTTGTGAAAGCCTTCACCCCTTTAAATAAAAACATGTGTGGTTTGTATTTGGGTTAATCCCATATTTGTAAGAATTGTAAGACAAGGGTGACTCATAAGTTGATATATGCTCCAAAAGATTTATCAACGGTGAAAGAGTCTAGAGGTTGAAAAGCACAAATTAGGAATGTATTCATCATTGCTCCGCCTACTAACAAACACTTAAGATGCTTGTGTGCTAAATAGGTTCCATTGCCTTGTGATTATTACGATCACAAATGAGGAAAAATTTAATTAGCGTAATGATTACTCATTAAAGTAATCGTGAGATGATTAAGAACTACATCGGTCAAATCCCAGAAAAAAAAATTAGCTGCAAAAGATTTATGAAGACTCGACATAAAAATCAGATTATATAACTCATGAAGCTTAGCTTCCAACTTGAAATAGTTTTGGTCTAGTCTGATGTTATGGAGATTGATCATGATGTGGTCTTTGGCTTGCATTATATCTGAACGTTTTTTATTATTTAGTGTATCTCAACGTTTTTATTATTTAGTGTGTATTATACGTTTGACAGTTTCTTGACCTTTTTCTGCTCCTAATTTGTGCTTTTCAATGACAGTTCAATGGGCATAGACTTCTTTCAATGGAAATCACTATTTTATATGATAGCCATTTTTATAAATTACTAGAGTTGTGAATTTAAAATCATAATGTACTTCCGAATTTCATTTGATCTGTGATGTATTCTCATGGAACTATCAAGGAGCAGAAAGCTTAAACGCTTGTCAAATTATTTAATAATGTTAAAATAATTGGTGTACCGCAGGCTCATCTGTATAAAGAGATTGAAGCTGCAGGAATAACGTATATAAGCATCGGACATAGAAGTACACTTCCCAATTTTCACAAACAGATTTTGCGGTTGGAAAGTCCTACAACTCCTAGATCTGGGCGCAACTGGATACTTGAACGTCTCGATCAGAATAAGCTAGGCTTGACAAAATCAGCTGTATAAATATTTTCCTTGTGGGCTAAAGTATATAGTCACTCACAGATCTTGCAGCTGACCACACTGCGGCCAAGTTATTTTTTGTCTTTTTGAATCAGCTAGAAACTTGAAGGCTAATAATACATTACACTGTAAAATAGCAGATGACTTCATGTATTGCATGAGGTTTCCAAAATATATAATTGAAATATGGTAGAGAAACAAGTTCTATTTTGTACGGTCGATTAGTTGTTTAATGCAAAGGGTAATTGTGCGGGTCTTGGTGGAAGAAAACTAGAAAACAACAGATTCCTGGTATTATTCTTTTGAAAATGAGTAGTTTTCCCGAGTACCATTGTAGAGTTTAGATGTTGATGTCCGTACTTTGATATGATAAAATCCCCTTTATTTTTCGTGATTTTGCTGTGTGGAATGTGAGGACATGACCGGTAATTGAATCTTAAGGTTGTTGCAGTCAGTGGCATATTTGGCAAAGTTTGATACCGCACATCATGGGCTTGATTATAAGCGTTTATTTTGTTTCTCAGTTATAATCAATGCAACAGGCATTCTCACAAGTTTGCGTTCATGATGCCTTATGGTAAATAATGGTGTTCTTAATATATGTGCTTTGGATGCAAGGTTTGTTTAATATGAAATAGAATGGGAAAGCAAACATCTGCTGACCACCCTCCTGCTCCCCTGTTTGCTCCTCTCGGTCTCCTCTTTATGTGCACTATACTTATTTCATTCAAATTCCATGGTATGCATGTCACTGAACGTAGCAAGGTCAAGCACGGAGAACAATTTGTTATCATAGGTTATGTTTTGTAATGGGACAAACTACTGGTTTACATCGCTCATTTTTATTACTATCCAAAATTTCATACAAATCACCTTATATCTAGCTTTTAACTAGTTTTCATCGTGGAAAATTAAATCCCTCATATGGAATTGTTTCAATTTGAGTTTATAAACAACAATGTTCTTTTTTATTGGTTTGAATAGATTATTTTCATGAAATGGTGAAAAATGCACACCCTACCCCACCTTGTTTTAGACTTACTTTGACTTGTTTGTCCCTAGTGCAATAACTAGTGTACAAAATGATGTTTTTTCATGTGCAAGTTGGCAAATAAGTTGAACCTAACTTGACTCCATCTTCGCATATCCAAAGATCCTTAGTTGCTTATTATCTTGAGTCACTTTTGTGGTGTAGAAATGAACTTGATTTGTTGAAATTTGGATGTAAATTTGACCCTCAAGCTTTCAAATTCAAAATTTAAATTTGGCCCCAAGCCAACTCCCTCCAACTAACTATTATGAGCTGATTACAGTGCAAAATATTTCAAACCATGCTAGGGTGTTGTATTAAAGGACACACCATGCTAGAGTGTTGTATTAAAGGACACCCTATTTCATTTCGAACACCTATCATAGTACATATCTAGGAATCTTATAACTTAGTTATGCATTGTGTCATCATAAGGGCATAGGATACAAATGATATCAATATCCTAGGCGTGCTACATGATTACCTATTGTCTTCAAACATTATACCAAATTGTTGAATCAATAACAATGGTTTGACCAAAGGAGAACAATTCTAGCTTGGTAAGCTCGTCAATGGTGTTGTTACTAGTCATTTCAAACACTAGTGCAAACATTAAGGTGAACACATTCTTGACAACAAATTTAGTGCAGCTCAAATATATTCACATGATTTAGTTCGTTGAATAAGGTCGAGCCCTATTGATATGGAGATCAATTATGCAAGCTCATAAATGAACTAGAACATCAGATAACAAATTTCTTAGTCTCAAGGTAGTCTTTTGACATGTCCTAATTTTATAACTTAATGGCAAATCAATTGGCAAGTTTTGTCAGAGTCAAGTCTTCATCTAATCTAGAGCTAAGTACTATTGTTTTATTTAGTTGATTTCAAGCATTTATTTTAGAAGTATTATTTGAAAAGAACTTGCTAATAAAATAAATACAATACATAGATATGCATGGAAATATAGAGCAACATAATATTTTTATATTATGTTTGCAATACCACTCCTGAGGCAATCCTCCTAACATAGCATAATCTTCAATTACAATATTAAATATACTTTTGGGAAGTTATTACTGTTATCACCTGAAATTGCACCTTGTCGAACCTGATGTTCAACACCTCAGTGTAACATGGGAAGACCTCTAAAGATGTGGGTTTCTTGTAAACAGAGGTCAACCTCCGGAGAAGGCCAACTTCCTATGGTGTCACCTAACTACTGATTTTGTAAGGAAAAAGGGAGAAGGAGAATGCATAAAAATGAAAATTAAATCCTATGGTGATACACCAAAATGACAAGAACAATGAGACACTCAAGTTACACTTGAACACTGATGATGGATATGGTACTGCACAACAAGTTTTTGTAGATTATGCATAAGTATTTCACAAACAAGTTTGACATACACGGACTTTCAATAAGGAAAAACAAATTTTCACAAATTAAAAGCTCATGTGCAATTAAGTAAACACAATTTGTAACCTACATAATACTACTTTTGCAAAGAAAGGCATGCTAACATGAGACAAACCTATAAGGAAAAGAAAGATTTCACGAAGTAGCTTGATCAATCACCTGAAAATGCACAATATTTTGCAAGAACCAGAAGGAAAATTGAACCATCAATGGTAATCAAGGTAAATTTTATATATCATGCTCCAAAATGAGTTACAAAAGTTTGCTAATCTGAGAAAGGACTGCAAAAGTCACTAACTTTCGAAAAGCATAAGGAGAACTCTTTTACAAAGAGGCAAAAAATGCCATATATACTAAAAGTGTGTCGGCCCCTGCCCTAGGGCTTACAAAAATATCATCCTCTAGAAAAAGATCTGCCCTTAGATCTTTTAATGAAGTTAATGCATTCAATGTGCATCCCCCATGTCCCTGTCGGTGTGAAAGATCGCCCTCAGGAGAAGTCTTCAGATTCTTCTGCAACCACAACATTTACTTTTGGCCCTGTGTCCACTCTCGAACTTCCTTGCCGAGCTACTCGATCGCCTTTGATCTCTGAGCTGCCCCATCGCCTTTGGTCTCAAGAAAAGTCCATGTCGTTTATGCTATGTTGGTCTCGTTCACAGGGGGAGTCAAACAGTCAAACGACTGATGGTTCACCTTTAGTTCCTTCAGATTGGTTGAGCTCATGCCACGTAGATTCCAAACGGTCAAAGGTTGCTTCATCAGAGTCGCATGTCGGTGAGACACTAATCGTGTCTCCTCGATGCGAGTACACCTCGTAGCAGCTATCGGCAGTACATGCAACAGTCAGCAAGACCCTATATCAAATGCAAAAGTCATACCGATCTCGCCCTCGTCATCGCCTAGACTATCGTCAGAGACACATCGGGTCAGCAAGAGATCTTCAGTCGGCAGGAGGTCATAGCGAACGCAGAGTCCTACTGATATCTTTTTCCATGGCAAGTTGATTGCTATCGGCAAGACTCTCCATTGTCGGCAAGAGCTTTCATCAAGCCCATCATCCTTCGGCGAGACACCATCGGGTCGGGGAGACCTCACGCCGAACTCAAAAAATTATACCGAAGGCACCCTGCTGTCGGCAAGACCTTCCTCATTCGGCCAGACTTCATGTTGAAGGCAACTCTCTTGGCGAGCCTGTTTCATCTCGGGAAGACCCTATCGGGTCGACAAGACATTATGCCGAAGCTACCTTGATTCAGCGAGAGCTTACCTTCTTGTCAGGGAGAGATCACTCGATCGGCGAGACATCTCCCCGAAGGGAATCCCTTTCGTTTCGGCGAGACCTATCGCAGTCGACAAGACCTTGTGCCGAGCTCAAAATATTATGCCGACGTTGCTTCACTTCGGCAAGAGTTCACCTCATCGGTGAGACTTTACCCCTTTGCTAGCCCCTTTCGCTGAGACCCTCTTGTGTTGGCGAGACCTCTCGCTGAACCTAAATCCTTTGGCGAGACACAGCCTGCTCGCTGAGACATTACGGCGAACTCAAACCTTTCACCGAGACCACTCACTGGGACCACCACTCCTTGTCGGCAAGACCTCCCCGGGTCGGCCATACATTATAGCGAGGCCCACCTTTCTTCGCGATGACACTTCTTTCGGTCAGACTGCGGTTGATCGACAAGACCTTGTGCCGAAGGCAAACCATTCCTCGACGCCAACTTCGTGAGCTACTGTTTGCGAGACGTCCCAAGCGGAGAGATACATAAAGACTCATGGCGACCTGAAAGTCCTGGCGATCGGTGTATTCAAAATAGAACGCACTGCTAGTCGGCAAGACAATAGGAGGGTCTTGTCGACTTTCCTCTCTAATGAGTTTTTTCGCCAAAACTGATAGAGGCATGCCTTCCAACAGACCTCCTTGTGAAATATCCTCAGGTGCATGATCTAACCCTTGATGCAAATTCCCCATTTGGCCTTTATGAACACCTGAAACATAGATTGCCTTGCCTGATTAAGGCCGCAGGTGAAAATCAGGCAACAATTACAATATAAAGTCTTGATAAAGACAATTACTACTATTCCATGCATGAGATAAATACTTTTATTATAATTTATTATATGGGTGACTTACAAATCATGTGTATTGAATCTAATACTAACAAACACTTGATATGCATATAATAGTATGGGAGTTTGAAACATTCCATTTCCTTTAAAAAAAAATCCTCAAAGCTTGATATGAGGAAACTCGGATAGAATGTTGGTTGGCTCCCATGTGCTATCTTCAAGTTCCATGCCCTTCCATTGGAATAAAACATCTTCAATAGAAAAAATTCAAAGTTACTTGATGCGTTGGTTCAAGATTGCCCCTAGTTTCAAAAAGATGGATTCCTCATTCAATGTGGGAAGGTCTATTAGAACTTGTCTCATGAGCCCAATAACACCCTTGAGGTGAGAATCATTAAAACTAGGTGGATCTTTAGAGAGGAGGGAAGTTTCAAGTTCATATGCCACCTCACGTATGTACTACACAATTGATAAGTGCCATAAAGTTTTAGATTTGACTTATAATCTATCGTGTCGCACAAGGATGACTAATTGTAAATATATAGAAACAAAAAGATCCAATCATCAACTTCAAAGATATGCTTAGACTTATTCTAATCCACCTATTACTTCATGTGGTTTTGTGCCTATAGAAAATTGTCCTTAAGGACTTGGATAATTTCCTCCTATTAGGAAAGGGAGTTTTCAATTGCTTGGAACCTAGAAGAACTTGAAGTATAAGTGACCAAAGAAGTTGGGGGATGACCATTGAGAGTTTAACGAGTTAAAAAGTAATTATCTAATTAATTAATTAATTATTAGGTCTCCTTTTACATTAACATATAATTTACTTAGATCATGTACTTTTTTGTCTCTAGTCATAGGTTTATGACACATGCCATGATCTGATTTAATCCTCACCTATGGTTTCATTTATGGTTTTTTATCCTTTATCAAGGGTAATTCATTATATATTGTATTTTTCATTCATTATTGGATCATTAGAATTCTCAGGGCTTTCATAGGAAATAAATTATTTTCTCTTTTTTGTGATAGGCGTTTTGATTATAGCTGATCTTTGGGAGTAGTGGGGTTCAAGTATAATCTCTAACATGGTGTTAGAGCATCAGTCCTGTAACTCTATCTTTTTTCTTAGAGATTCAGTCTTAAACATTCAAACGATGCACCTTGGAGAAAAATGGACCTCATCATTACACTCATAACATCCAAAAACCATAAGATTGACTGTCAATTCATCAAAATTGGAGTAAAATTTTTTTTAGGCTTTTTTTGGCAGTCTTGATTTTCATGCTAACTATATGGAGTCATAAAGCCATGTGGTGCCTTATAGTATTTGCATAGGAATTTGACCATTTTGCATTAGTTTTTTGGGCTTCTATGTAGGTTTAAGGCATTTTTTGTCGACAATGTTGATTTTTATGTAGTGGCAAAACTCAAATCTTTCTAGCATTTTTTTAATGGATTTTGATGATTATTTAGGTTTGTAGCAATAGAAAGATTATTTGGCAATTTTTTGCAACTTCGACATTTTTTATATTGGTATTGTTTTTCCTTGTTAGTTACCACCAAATTTTCCTATTGAAACCCCCATTGCCAGTAGTGATTATGTCTTCACCTCCAACGCTCCACCACCCATGGTAGAACCATTGCTTTGCTACCTAGTCCTTGCCTAGGATAGTGGTGTCACCAATCCCACAACCATCGTTGATCTACTGCTAAGTCACTCTAAGTCACTATCGTTGTGTCACTTAGTCATTGTCATCATGTTGCTAAGTTGCTGCTAGAATGAACGTTGTTGCCCTCTTGTCATTGGGTTGCTATTGTAGGGCAACCAACTCTCACTCACCTTGCCCAAAAGGAGCTATTTTTTCCTTTTTGGCATAACTTGGATATACGAACTTGGATTTTCACAAACAAGACACCATTGAGAAAGTTGGTTCCAAGAAATTTCTAGTGGTGCTAGTAGCTTTCCTAAAATTTGACATCGGTGAGCTTTAGTGCATGTTGAAATTAGATTTACTTGTTTTCGCTTCTAGGGACAAATTTTATTTTGGATCTTTGCTTTTCACAATTCTTATAGCATTGGAAAACTAGTTTAATGCTCTACATAGTTCTCATACTTGATGTTCCAAAATTTTTATCAAGTACACAAATATCAAGTAAACAAGATGGATGAATTCATGGGTCTTATTGTACTTCATGTTTCAAAAAACTTGTTTTGTATAGTCTTGCAAGACTCCTAAGCAGATTTGGAATAAGTTGTTTGGTATAGTTAATGAGTTCAAGGCATTATAGATTGGGGCAAAGTTGGCTACATTGGCCCCTGATTTGTTTCTCTCTCTTGAGGACATTTTCATATAATTCAAGTCACTAAGATCACTTTTATAGGGTTGTGGAAAGGACAAAGATAACAATACATATATATATTTTGATCTTGTCTAAGATTTGAAGACCCTTTCAAGCGTACTCTTCTACTTTCTATCCCACTATGGATGCATCAGGAGATTCATTCACCTTTCCTTCATTTAAAGTCTTTTGTGATTACTTAACATGGGAATAGGCTAATTTGCCACAACTAGACTTTCCAATTCCAAAACTCATGCATTGGTTTCCCAGTCATCCAAGGGAAAAGGTAAGAAGACACAAAATCCTAAGACAAAATCTAAATCAGGTAGTGAGAGTTCCTCCAAGCCTAAAATGAATTTAGATTGGAATGGCAATCCACACCTAAAAATGAAAAATATTCTAAGCTTGGTGAGTATTTCTCTAAGGTGAAGAAGAAATCAAGATATCCTTTCAATTTTTGTGGTAAGGAGGGTCATGTAGTTACTAGATGTTGGAATAGAGTAGAGGCATTAGAGGAGGCCATGTAGTAAGTAGCACACCATTTCACCCTCTAAGTCTTCTTCCACCAACATAGGCAAAGGTCATGCACTTTCAACACAAGCTTTAGCTTTTGCACATAGTTAGATAATAGACTTTAGAGCTTTGCATCACATGAATCATTCGTATAATCTACTTGAGTTTCTTTTTGTCAGAAATATTTCTTAGATTGTAGTGTAACTCTTCACAAATTTCAGTTTCAAGGTCAAAGATAGTATAGATGATTTATGGTTACATTGAGGATGTTCTCCTTGTTTCCAATATTTTTGTAAATCTTCTCTCTGTTTACCAAATTTGTCACACTGGGGAGTAAGACAGTTGAGTTTTCGCTCAATGGTGTTGTCATTCATGATTTCAATCATCAGATACAATTATTTCCTTAAGTAGAGCTGACCATAAGTCTAGATTGTATAGGTTTCATACTTTTGAGTCATCTAATGGTTCATCACACATTGCCCATATAGATTCCTTGAATAAATTGGTCATGTCAACTATAGGTATCTACAACAACTGAGTATATAGGAGATAGTACTTGGTCTTCCTATGGTTTCATGCATAGAGGGTATTTTTTGAGGCTATGTTCTTGGTAAACATCATCATGAGCCCTTTCTAAAGGGCAAGGTTCTTCGTGCTTCTACCTTATTGGTGTTGGTACATAGTGACTTTATGTTATTTCCCACTCCTCTTTTTGGAGCCAAGTATGTGCTTACCTTCATTGATGAATACTCTATCGAACATGGGTGTACTTTCTCAAGTAAAAGAATGACGTCTTCACCACTTTTAGAAAATTTAGGAAGTTCATGGAGAAGAAAATAATGGAGGAATATGTGAAACAAACATTTTAGGACTGTTGCATTGAGCATGAAATTCATCATCAATTTTTAGTTCCTTATAGTCCTCAAGAGAATGGTGTTGCCAAATGGAAGAACAAATCACTTAGGGGGATGTCCAATTGTATGCTTCAATCTCAATCTATGGCTCCATCCTTTTGGGTTGAAGCAATCAATTGTGCTAATTATGTTCAAAACTACAGTCTCCACAAGCAATTCTAATATAACTCGAGCAAAGGCTTGGTCCAATATCAAGCTTGATGTTTCTTTCTTTAGGGTATTTGGTAGTGAATCTTGGGAATTCATATTGGATTTCCAACATAAGTAAATGGAGAAGATCCAACCTTCTATTTTTGTTGGCTATTGTGAGGATGCGAAGGCTTATTGGTTGTTTGATCCTACCATGAGAGATGTCAACTTTTGTAGAGATGTCTATTTTGATGAGTCTTTCCTAGAGTTGGATTCTACATCTACTTCTTCCTCACTACTTGATTCACCTTCTTTACATCATGAGGATACCTTTACATTGGAGGATACATCAAATGACGGTTTTGTACTAGTACCTCCTATACCACCACTTTTTCCTCCTACCACCTATGTTTTGCCTAGGTGTTTCTACAATAATATTCAGGAGACTATATATTTATCTAGTGATCCTATGACTTCTTGTCACACTTGATCTTTATCTTCTAGCACTAGTCTTTTGAGCCATGCTATATCTACTAATTTTAATTTTTTTAAAGAGGTTTCTAGTATTCAAGAGTGGGATCATGCTATGGATGAGGAGTATTCTTTATTGATGAAGAATCGCACATTGGATTTGGTTTCTTCCTACAAGGAGAAATATGACTTGATGTAAGTGGGTGTACCACACTAAGTATGCAACATATGGTTCTATTGAGTGATACGAGGAATTTCTTATTGCTCAGGTTTTTTTGTAGGTTAAGGTTATTAACGACTTTAAGGTAAATCTAAATTATTAAAGATGTGCATAGATGAGGTGTCACCACCCCATCCCATTCTCTTGCATCTTGTTAGGATGGTTGTATATGTGGTTAAGGTCTCCATGACTCACCATGGGTGATGAAACATGGGGGATCCTCTTGAGGAGGAATATTTTAGGTAGGAAAAATTGGAAGTCCCTCAAGAGGCTAGATGTCCTAAGCACAAGGAGAAAGGGTTGGCTTGAGATTTGACATGGAGGTTACAAGTCTCACCTCCATATTCAAAGATGAAGAGATCAAGTTTTCTATATATTTTTGTCTTTAGACTTGGGAAAGGACCTTTTTTTGGGTATTTGAGTTTTCTTCTAAATATTTGGAGAGATTTGGAGAGAGGAGTATTAAGGGTTTAAGAAGAAAAGAATATGGAGGGGTTGATTGAAAGAAGGTTTTAAATCAAGTTGATTTTGGTATGGAGAAGGAAGGAGCCTTCATCCATACAATTTATGTAGAGAGACAAGTCCTCATAACTCTATTTTTATCAATGTATTGTTGTGTATGCATACTCTTACTTTGTGCATGAGTTCTTGTTGAAAATTACTTGTGAAAATAGTTGTGAAAGTAATGGTTTTATTATACTTAGTGAGTTGTGTTTGAAGATAAATACATTCTTTAGTTATTTGAGAATTTTAGGATGTTGAGTGGGTTTCATGGGTATACAATCTTATTTTATAATTATATATGGGTTGTTCCGTATTGTGTATATTGGGTTTATTGACAATTCTCCTTACTTGGGGGATGACTAGAGTCTTGATTAAGGCTTGATGATGCCATATTGGTTGGGTGGAGAGCTTTTCTTCTCCCATTGGCATGCTTCCATTGATATTTTCAATTGGTAGTGATTAATGGAGTATTTATTCCATTGGATTATTATATTTTGATGATCATTGTAATGATATGGAAGTTGGAGAAAAATATGTAGCTCTTTGGTCGATGAGGAATGAAGCATTGCAATAGTTTCACGTTTGTAGCAATTATAAGTGAGATATTTGTTTTAAAAATATACATGAATAAATGAAGGATTCACATTGTCAAATTGAAAAATTATTGTAGTGGAGGAAAAATGACACCCTCCCTCTCCCCAAGGGATGAGTGTTCCTCTACTACCTTAGGGGAAAAGCTTAGGTGACAAAGGTAGAAGGAAAAAGAGTTTTGGTTATATTTTATGTTTTATGACATATTTCAGAATAAGCATTTCAGAGACCAAAAGAGCATACTTCAGAGGTCTCATGAGCAAGTTGACTAGCTCTTGGACAAGAATGACAACATGGCATGTGGATGTCCCCACGGTGTGTTGTGGTCTCGTATGGTTCGAGAACAAAACTTGCTTATAGAAACACAAAGAGTCTACTTGCTACTCAGAAACTAAAATCTAGGAGTTTTGCTAAACTAACAAAATGACAAAAATAACATAAAATAACTAACATGCATGGATTGAACAAAACAAAATGAAAAGAAAATATATAAAAAGGGAGAATGAAATCATGAGAGGTCTAATGCTATGAAGCTTTCTGCAATGCTCCAAATCAACAATATGCACACACAAAAACAATGAAAAATGTTGGGGCTATTTTAGGGCTTGCCTCAGTCAAACCCCCGCTTTGGTGTTTCCACCTCCACGAACAACCAAATAGACACATAAAAAAGAAAGTAGACGATAGACAAATAGATAGAAAAGATAAATAAAGTAAACGAGCTATAATTTCAATATGCTACTAAAATGCATATGATAATGCAAGAGAGATCACAGTTACCCTCCTTTGGTGAGTGGGAAAGCTAAAAGGAAAAACTTGCAACCTCTTGAACATACCAAGAGAGAGCCAAAGTGCTAGTGTAGAAGCCAAGACATGATAGAACTTGCAAGATTGAGAGAAAAATGGTGTTGAAGAGTGAAAAATGCTTGAGAATGAGAGATCGATTGAATAGAGTGAATAGAATGGAAGAATGAAGAAAAGGCATGCAAGAAGGCATTTTTAGGTGTTTCTGCAACCATAGAGGCAATACATTTCATGGGTAGATGAAAGTGTGACATCCCAACATCCATAGAATCAAGAATCTTTTTGAGATGTTTGCGTGATGCACAGACATTTGCACATCACACTAGTGTCCTCGATAAAAAATCACTTGAAGAATGACAATAAAGGATGAAATTAAAGTAAAGTGAAGGGGGGAAATTTCATTATCGTCTTTATTAGGCTAAAGGGGAGTTTGTGGAATGCAAAATTGCATGGGTGCAATTTTTGACATTGCAATTATATATATTTACTTATCCCTATATATTTCATGTTTCTCAAAAATAAAGTAACCATTCCTTTATTATTGTTGCTAGACTTTTTTAAAATGAAATTTACTCTTCATTTCTTCAGGATAATAAGGATAAAGAAATTTAGACTAAATATTATTGAAGAACATTTAAATGAAATAATATATATGACTTATATAATTAGATTTAGCATGGACATATATGTGTTTGGACAATGTTCAACCATTTATATTTTAATGAATTAACCCAATGTAAATTCAAGTGTAATTATGATTGAATTTATGCACTTTCTTATCAGGTTCAATTATTATGCTATAAATTAGATTGTTATTTGAATTTAGGGATATAAAGCTAGATAAATTGGATTATTATTTCAAATATATGATGAAGGTTATTTGTATTTTATCATTCATATTGTTGGTAGTTGTTGTCATTGATGTCAACATTGATGGTTGTCATTGATGTCAACACTAAGGAGATTGTTGGCAATTGGTATCTTTGTTGTCAACACTATTGCTATATGTGATTATCACCTATGTCAACATTGATTATTGGAGGGTGATTAGTACTTGGCTAACATTGTTGATGAAGTTCATGGTTGGATGTCATTCCTTATCAAAGAAGAGTTGTTGAAGTTCATATAATGCATTATTACTATCAACAGAGTTGATTTCATAATGATATACTAAGATGAGGATTAGAAGAATGACTAATAGTGGAGAGATGTTGTTGAAATTCTATAGTATATCTTATGCTCTCTCTTGATGTTCCTAATGAAGTATGTGTTGTTGAAAGGAAGCTTTGGCCTTCACAAGTTACTTAAGTGTTTTTGGTTTAGGAAGTTGCATTAAAGTCTATTCGGGAGAATGCTATGAATTTCTCCATTGTTGATGATTTGGTCTTTTGGTTTGGTACATTCAATGTCAGTGTACTTTGGATATTGCACTCCTAAATTTTCAAGTCACCTTTGTTGCCCAGGAGAGATGTGAATTGTAGAAGGTTGGCAGTGTTGTTGGTTGTTTGAACTGGTATGGGAAATGCTCTTCATTTCTCCATAGTGATGTCTCTACTCTCACGGATTAGTGAACGTACTATCAATGCTTGTGTATTGTATCAATTCCAATATCATGTGATGAAGTGGTCTGCAAGCTGATATGTTAATGATATATCTCATGGTTAAGCATTTTGTGTTTCTGGCATACAATTTTTTGTTCCTGTTTGATTTGCGATGGTTGTTGATTGCATAATAGTATGAAAGAAGTGTATGGAATTTTTGTTGGATGTTCAAGGAACATCCCCATATGATCTACACATTTCTTATTGGCTACTTTGATGCCACATTGTGTCTTAAGTTGGAATTATGGGTTATTTGTGGATATCTAGCTGATAGGGCTTGTTCCTTTTCTTGTGCCATGTGCTTGGGGGGCTGCACCAACAATGAAAGATGTATTGTGATATATTTGGTTCTTGAACTATCTTTCTTAGGACCGCATCATGTTCATTAAATGAGAAGTATGTTTATGGGCCGACTAGTTATGTGCTTCAATGTTTCATCCAAACGTTTCCTTAATGTCAACTTAGATTGATGTGCTGCTACATGTAAATTGTTTTGGATCCATTAGGAGAAGTGCCAAGATTATTTTTGGTCCTCTCTATCTTTGAGATAGGACCATATTATGTTTTTGGTGGCCAACCAGTTGAATTCATTGTTTATTCTCTTCCTGGTTGACTGAATTGAAGAATTGAAGTGTTGTGGTGGATATCAATGCAAGATCATTTCAGATGAAATAATATGGAGAAGCGCACAAGTGAGAAGAAGTGTGTGTTCAAATTGTATTGAATATCCAACAGAGGTAATGCTAACTATTATGAAAGGAAAGATCAATTATGTTGTAATGCCTATGTCAATAGAGTGTTGTGTTGGCAAATAATTGCAATTCTCTCTAAATCATATTGTATCTTGCACTAAGATAGTGAATCTCATCAAGTCCTTGTATCTTTCTCCTAAAGTTGTGTTGTCTTCAGTTCAGTAAGTCCTTTGTATCTTGCTTTAAGGAGGTAAGCCTTCCTGCAAGTCTTTTTGGTAGTGAGAATATATTGTGAGTTAACTCTCACTGTGGTTTTTCCCTCTTTGGGTTTTCCACGTAAATTTGGTGTATCCTTGTGCATGTGTGTGTTCTCTATTTCCTTCTCTTTTCTACTGATATGATTATTTCTATACCTTGCATTGGTAAAGTTTTTTGAAGTTGATAAAGGTTCAAATTTCTATATTATCCCTATTATTGCTCTGCTTGAAGTTCTATCTTTATTTGCTAAAGGAGTTTGAGTTGTGCTGAAATTTTCAAGTTCCGAAAGGGGTTAAGTTTTTGTGTAGACTAATTCACCCCCCCTCTCAGTCTCCAATAGTGTTAAAAAATTGGTATCAGAGCCAAGTTCCTCTATAAAACCTTAACGACTTGAGGAAAAGATCTGGGATGGCACATGATGGTTCATACAAGGTTCCTAGATTTGATGGGATTCATTAATCCTTCTAGAAAATGAGAATGGAAGGATACCTAAAATCTCTTGGGTTTGGTGTGTGGAAATCAACCAAAAGCGGTTATACTAATCCTACCACTCCTTTTATAGATCCAATTGAAATCAAACTATATGAGTGCAATTCCAAAGCCAAGAATGCTATCTTGTGTGGGTTGGATGATTTAGAACTTTTAAAGGTGATGAGTTGCATTTCTGCCAAAGATTCTTGGGAAAATATTAGTAGCATCTATGAAGGAGACACTAAAGTGAAACAAGCTAAGATGTAGATCTTCAAAAGTAGATTCAAGACTCTAAAGATGACTGAAGATGAAGACATTGCAAGTTATATGCTCTAAGTACAAGAAATTGTCTCTAGCATCTTCAAACTTGGTGGAGAATTAAAAGAAAGTGAAATTGTAAAGAAGGTTTTGAGATATCTCCCAAAATCTTATAGTCACAAAGTATCTACCATTGAAGAATCTAAAGATTTGGACCAATATTTAGTTGGATCAATATTTGGTCCTATTCTATGTTACATTTGTTCCCTAACATGTTTATTACGAAACCTTGATAGAATGTACATGGGAGTAGATGACAGAGAATGTGCTAAGTCTTGGTGTTTATGTTATTTAGAATCATATTGCATCAAAATTATTGTTCATGATGAAATGGAAGTGGATGTTGTGTGGTATTCAATTTTTTTGTGAAAATGCTTGTATGTATATGGTTTTCTAGCTTTGAGTGGCTTTGATGCATGTGAATGTCCTTGTGCTTGGAATTGAGTGAAGTATATTCAAATATTTGTATTAGAGTGATTGTGAAATTCTATGTTCTCTAAGTTGAGATTAGCTTATGTGGATAATTATGTTTGCATTGTGCTTGAATCTATTTTCTAGTAGATGGTTGGGTGTGATTTAGTCCACCAATTGTGTCTACTTTGGCTTGTCCTAGCATTAGCTGATTATTTATTAAGGTGGCTTGGGCACCCAAAATCAGGTTATTTGATAGCATGAAGACACATAACATGTCATTTAGTATGTGATTTCCATAGCTACACTCATGTTTGACATAGTGTAGGGTATGAAGATGGGTTAGTAAGTGCTTCAACACATATTATTGTGTATCTTATTATATTATATATGTCTACCTTTGTTAAGTTACTAGTTGAGGTAAACCTAGTGGTTTTTAGGAGTTCCTCCTTGGCATTTTAGAGGTTTCCCTAACTTAAGGCTAGAAGAAGATGCAATTCTAGTTTGAGGAATTGGCTATCTTATGTATTCTCTCTTGGAGATTACTTAGTGTTTAAGCCCTATAGTGGTGGTTGGTTTCTTTTTTGATAGTGATTTCATGATCTTGTTGGGTTGTTTAACCATTAGGTGGGTCATAGTTGAGCATTGTGACAGTGAGAATCTATTTTTTTCTCCTATGCTTAGTGGCTAGTTGCTTCCTTCCTTTGTGGGTTTTGTGTGAGTTTGGGGTTGCTAAGCCTCATTGTTTGGGAGTGCTTATGCTTTTTGGAGGTAGTTTCCTATATTCTTGCCTCTAAGAACCTCTGTGTTGTTCCTAGTTTTTCATTGAGAAGCTAGTGTATTTAGGAAATCTTTGCTTTTCCCAAGTGGTACCAAGGGAGAACTTTGTGGTGAATGCCATAGTTGGAAACGGGGCATTGATAAATTTTGACTCAAAATCCGACAGAAGTTCGTTGAAATTTCGACGAACTTTTGTTGAAATTATTTCGTCGATTTTTCGATGAACTTTGAAACGTCAAAATTCTGACCCAACATTGTCAGCTGGGTTAGAATTTCAACGTTTCAAAGTTTGTCAGAAAATCGACGAAATAATTCCAATGAAATTTTGTCAAAATTTTGACGAACTTTTGTCAGATTTTGAGTCAAAATGTATCAGTGCTAGGCATGCTCTTGTTAATCATGGAGGTGAGGTAGTGTTGCCTCTAGCCTTGTGTGTTTGCTAGACCCAATAGCTAGTTCTTGCCATCTATACAAACTACACAAGGTAAAACCATTTTATTGCACCATGTAGTGCCCTTCCCATTTGCATTTTGTTAGCTTGAGATTGGTGCTTTAGCTTCACTATTTCCTCATGATTTTTGTGGTGATTATTTTATGGCTCTAATTGATGTGTATGAACCAACACATGTTCAAGATGAGGTTCCTCGACATGCTGATTGTTGGAATTTTATATATTTACGTGCTTGGTATTAATATGCTTCAATTCATTGATATGCATTATTTATGTTGTGATTAAAATGTAATCCTAATTATTGATGTTAAAAAAAAATGATTTATATGGCAAATGTAAAGATGTTATTTTATGCTTATGCTATTGGACCCTGTTGGGATGATTATGTTGTGCTTTGGATATATATATTGAGAAAGTACCCTTGATGTGCATTGAATGTTTCTAGGTACATGGTTATTTATCCACTTGGCTAGACAGATCTGAGTTATTCCCCAATGGTGGTTAATTCAAAGATGTCACATTGGGCCTCCCTATCTGTTGTAAGAGACTACTACTCACAAACATGTAATTCAACATAATCTCTGTTGCAATAAAGAGAAACTCATAAAACCAAAACAAATGCCAACAAAACTAGTTTTTTTTTATTACATTCAATCAGCTTGAGACAAATACATAAATTGTTCAACAAATTATGGATTCAAATATGCATAAACTACTCTCCCTATAGCTTATTCTTTCTACTCAAAATCCTCCTATAGCTTCATCTTCTTTCTGCTTCAAACCTCTTCATACAGTTTCTCCAAAATTTTTGCACCTTTCCTCTTGAACTCCATGCTACCCTCTTCTTTTTCTTGCACAAAGCTTCTAAAACTTGTCACTTTCTATCTATCATAGCTCCCTCATTCCTACAAATATTTTAAAATAGTTGTTGGGTTTTGTGCATCTCCTTCCTAGATTTCTAGAACATTTTGAAATTCTCAATTTCATTTAGAAATAAGAAAGTTATGGTTGTTTTACTGTTTGGGTCTCGCAATTACAATCTAGACAATCTCCCTCACCCCAAAATGCCATTCAAATCTTTGCCTCCTCCATTCTTGGCATGGCAATTCATGCAATTGGCCTCTTCAATGTTTTTGCCAAGAAAATTTATTTATTTTTCCCAAAATGATCTCCATTATCTTATTCCAACACCTCTATTCCCAGGCGCCAAGCACTACTTGCAATGATTAATTTCTCCACTCTTCTTTATTCCCGAGAGTTACAAATAAATAAAATTCAATTTACACTGGGCATGGGACTTTGGCTTCCAAGCATAATTTTTAATTTACAATATTTGCAATAACATTACAATTTAACTTCAAAGCATATTATTGATTTGTGAAAAGGATCCCATATGAAAGAGCTGAAGATGAGAGGGGGCAAAAAGTAACATTCCTGCAAAACCAACAACACGCCAAAAATCAAGAAAATAAAACAAATTTATTTTTGAGTGTGCAAGATTGCTTGGTACCCTTAGATGCTCCTGCTTCACTATCCATTCCCTGGTCGTACTTGAATCGAGTATGGTATGTGTCATATTTGACTTTATGTAAACCTAGTTTTGATTTAGGAGTTATTCCATAATCCATGTTTCATGAATGACTAGTAAATGTCTAATTTAATTAATGGTTTAAATTCTATGTTTTCCACAAATGAAATATTAGGAATTTAAATGATTATGATATTTATTATTAAAATGTTCTTTGTGCTTTAAGAAAAGGGGAAAATAGAATGAGAGTGGAAATGCGATAAGCTATTGCTTAATTATATTGTGAAAATTTAGTGGGTTGGGAATTGCAAGTTATGTTTGATTTAATTATCTTGATTGAATTCTAGATTCTATAAATTTAAAAGAATATATGCTTATGTGAAATTAATCATGAATTTAAAATGATATATGTTATTTAGGAATGAATTTAAATGTGTATTGGGAGTTTGGGGAAAATGAAGGGGATTACAAATTTAGAAATGGAAAATGAATTTTTATTTTGGTTTAAATTTGAAATTGGAAAAGGGTAAAAAGAAAAAAGGGGTTTATTTTTCATGATGTAATTTTATTTTGGAAGAATTTTTAGGAGAGAAAAAAAACCCTCTTTTGGGAGAAAATTGTTTCATTCATTGGGAATGCATTTGGTAGTAAAATTTGACAAGGTTAGATTCGTTGGGTTAGGAATTGGTAGGGGATTGTGCTTTTTGGTACTCACGAGCTTTCGTTTGGTGTGAGTGATGTGTTTTGCACTTCAAAATATGACTGTGTGAGGTATTTAGTTTATTTCAAATTTATATATTGGAATATGATTGGGGGAGTGTAGACACCTCCCAAAACAATTTTTTTTTGTAAAATATGATGCTTGTTTATTTATTTTGTTTAAATTTTTGATTTTTTTCCAAAATGTGGGGTTAAATGCCCATTTTTTTGGGAAATGTGTGAAAAGTGAATTTTGTGTGAAAATGTGTTGGGCATATTTAGAGCAAAATGGTATCTTTAGATTTTTGAAATTTGAAAATTAAAATTTGGAGAAATTTCAATGGTGCATTTGGGAAAAAGCTAGTTTCTACCTTGTAAAAAATATAAAGAAAATTTAAATTTTTTTCATGAAAATGAATTCTTATGAATGTTTTGAAAATATGGTACTTCATGAAATATGATAATTGATGTTATAGAAAAAAATCATTAAATTTTGGAAAAGTTGGATTTTTGCGTTAGTTTTTGTGCCACTTGTTGATGAGTGTGAAGAGCCTAGGAATAAGATACTAGAGAGGGTTATAGGAGTGGATCCCAATGTTTCCTTGTCCTAAAGTGGCAAGTAGGCTAATCATAGGTGGGGAGTCATCTAATCAAGTGATAATTAATGAAATGGGTAATTAATTAACTAAGATAATGGATGCCCCTCTCATGCCTTGAGTGCTAGTACAAACTAAGGATGTTTGGGAAGGCATGCCAAATTGGGGAGCTTGGGTCTTGTAAGATCAAGTATTCTTGTTTGTATGAGAGGTACTAGGTTCCATGGGTGTATCTTTGAGCATTGTGATGACACTCCCTAACTAGATCTCTAACATCTTACTCTAGTGTCTTATGTGTGTGTGATCCACCATTGGTGATTTGGACCAATGAAGATCCTTGTGGTACCCTAGTAATGATTTATCCCATGATGTTTATATGATTTGGCATTGGTGAGTTGGCCCAATGCAGATTGTGATGTGACATTGGTGAGTTTTCCCAATGTGGATTGTGTTATGTTATGGTGATTGTACCAAGCGATGATATGTATTAGATCCATTATGTGATTTGGATGATTGTTTTATATATGATGTGTATGTGGAGTGTTTTCATAGTGTATGGTATGTGTGTAAGCCCTATCCCATGTATTTAGCATAATTTTTGTGATTGTGGCCCATGTGACTATCTCCTAGCATGGTCAAAGTGAATCCTTTCAATTCCGTAAAGTTAAGGGGCATGATAACCACCATCGGGGGACTAGAGTTTCAAGGATTGATCTTGATTTGGTACCATGTAATAAATTTACTTTATGCTACTAAGTACTTCATTCAAGTGTAAAATGTATATGTAAAGGGCATTTGAGTCCTATTATTATAAATTGTAACATTTGATAATGAAAAAATGGTATTGGTTTAATTACGTGTCTCGGTGTTTGAATTGAGCATGATTTCTTTAATATTTTCAATATTATATTGTGCAAAGGCTAAAATGAACTTAGGAACATTTATTTTGGTGCTTAAAATGAATTTAAGGGTCATCTTTCATAGTTGGGTAGCATGGTGTGGTAGCTAGGCAACCCTGTCTTCATTATGTTAACCCAACCTGTCTAATGATTTTTTAAGCACTATTTTGGCAGCTTGGTAAGTTTGGGAAGCTCTATGGGATTTTTTGAGCAGCTTATTCATTAGTGGGTCAACTTGGTTTTGACAAGCCAAAAAAACTAAAATCTTGTCTCACTGTTTGGGTGGCCTCGTTCCCATACAAAAAAATAATGTTAACCCTCTTAACCTCAGTTAGCTAGTGGTTTTCTAAGTCTAATTATAGTGACAAATAATTTTTATTCCTTGCAACTTTCTCATTCCGATCGTTTTAGTTTTTAGAACCCTCAAAAGACTAGTCAAGCTTCTTTGTTTCAGGACTTAACCTTTCCTCTTCATTTTGGGGCCTCATACGGGAAAATCATGTAAAAAAATGTTGTCCCTCATGGTACTAGGGTTCTAATGGTGTTATGTGCATTTCCTTTTGGTTTTTTTTGAGAACTCGTGGCTACTCTTTCCTTGTTTTACGTTCCTTCTTTCAGAGTTTCCTGATTATCAAATCTAGGGTTAGTGAGATTGTGCACCTAGTCTTGTGAAGTTATGGGAAGGCTGTAATCCTTCATGGTTGGCCTTGTTGACATCATTCACAATCCTCATAGGTCATGGGGTTTTTTGGAGTATTTCTTCCTCTTATGTGAATTTCATATGGCTAAAATCCAACTCCCATCTGAAGTCTTGCTACAAAGAATCTTTGGATGCTCTCAGTGAAGCATCTCTAAACTCTGCAGGAGCACAAGAACTATCATCAAATAGAAGAATGATTTCCTCAATATTTTCTTCCAATTTTACAATGTGGGACTCTACAAACAAAGATGAAATTTTTGGTAGAAATATGTCTCGTTATGTTGAAAATATGTATCAATATCCTAGTGCAAGGAATCTTTAGAAGTTCTCGAGGAAGCATGTTGAAAATTAGGTTCTTAGGATACTAATCATTATAAAAAAATTAAAATGAGAATCATACAAGCATAGGTTTTACACATTACACAATATATACATGGGGAAAACCCTATCGGGTAAAAAACCCCATAGAACATCATTTTACTAAAGAACTTATAGTAATGGTCTATTATAACATAGAACGAACTTGAGGAACACTTCTCCATACTTCCACATGGCCAATAATACTTAATGTGCATAGTGATAGAATTTGCAATCAATCTCCAAAATCTTCACCTCTCAAATGAGAGGAAACCTCCTTAAATATAGGAGAAAGGGTGGCATAATACCTTAAGGGGTATTAGTCACACCTATTCAAAATAACCATTCATAACTAATTAATAATTCAATAGTTATTAGACTATAACTATGCTTAATAAAACATATAATATAAAACATATAATATATAATGCTTAATAACCTTATATTTGAACATTATATAAATGTTATATAAGGGTATGAACCCTAATTACATTATGTTCTAACACTCCCCCTTAATATTAATAGGGGGCATCACATACCAATTTCCATAAAAGAAAAAATGAATTACCCTAGTAGCGTAGATCTTCTTTGACAGTGATAAATAGGGACACAAATATATGTCAAAATGAAAGTCATGTATTTCAAACTACATGAAAGTCATCTTGTCATAATTTATAATCCCAGTGTTTTGAAAATGATGCTATCTATGAGGTCTTATAAATATTTTTATTGGAGCTCATGTCTCCTCAAATCAGCCTTACCCCAGATTCATTACATAGTTCCCATAGGACTTAATACAACATGCCTTTAGGACTTAATACAATTCTTTTATAAATGGAAGATTTACAAAGAGAAGAATTTTAATAAATGCCCGTAGGACTTATACATGGAATGCCTCAAGGACTTGCTAATTCCTAGAGGTCTTATGTTTTTCCTATTAGCACTTGCTTATGCCTGTTGGGACTCAAATAAGCCCAAAGGACTTACTAATGTCTAAAGGTCTTATGTTTTTCCTACTAGGACTTGTTTATGCCAAAAGGACTTACATCTCAGATTTAGCCACTAGGTGGTGTCATTGACATGTACACTATCCCTCAATGGCATCACCTTTGGCCAAGCTTTGATTTTATTTTGATTAAATTTGCACTACACAATGGTTTTGATAAGTGATGGCGAAGATTTCAATCTATTTTTTATATAGTAACCTCACTTGAATATAATTGGAGAGAACTTTTATGGTGGAATAATTTCCCTTGAACAAAACTTGAGAGAACTTTAAAAATGGGATAGTTTCACTTGAGTGAGGTGCCCATGATTTTGAATGTTCTTTTCTCTCTTTGGAAATGAGATTCTTTGGTAAGAGTAAAATAATTAAAATAACTCTAGTTATCATATAGTAAAGTGGTACTTTTACAAGTATCTAATTGAAGATCTTCCATAAATCTTCAAAGGCACATTGATTCTTCAAGAGCTACTTTTGTATTTTGAGATTTGATAAAAAACCATAGAAGATAGCTCTCTTAAAAGTATTACACCATCCATGTAAGAGAAATTGCACCATTTATTTTGAAGACATAATCTATGATATATTTCCTATAAATGGAATCACTAGCATAGTCAACAACACAATGGTACAATCATAGATGGAGGGTTCAAAAAGAATAGTCCAAACCATCCAACTTAAAGTCAACATAGCGGAAATAACAAAAGAAATGATTTGCAAATGTGATTATTTATTGAATTGGAAATCTTACATGCAACATATGCCTCATGGATGAATAAACATGGCTCACAAGCTTGGTGCAAGGGCATTCAACATTACAACTGGCCAAAGGCCTTATTACAGTCCCCCGAAGGGTTGATGCGAAATCTAAATATCTAACTGCTCATGAATAACTAACTGAATACTTTCACAATGATTACAAATGATTATAAATATGACTCTCAATCTCCAACAAAGGTTCGTGTTGGCCATAAGGTCATAAACCTGATGAATGAACATACATGAAGGTGAACCTCAAAATATGAAAAGATAATCCTTCACGAAATGAGATGACTTGCGAATCTCTATGATAGATCCCATTGGACCCAAAATGATTGTATGATGTCCCATTAGGCTTCACATGATCTAGAATAGGTCTGCACTAGACCAAGTCGACCCCAAATGCTCTGACTAGTAATTACAGTGAAATATTGAGAGTGATAAATTTTGGTAGAAAAATGTAAATGATCTAAAATTTGGACACATGTGATAGATTTTGATGTGTAGATGCTATATCATGCTCCGCGAGATGAGAAATGTGATGAAATGATGAAACTTTTATTAAATTCAATGCAAGAAAAGAAATATTTTTTTGGTTGATACAAGATTTCTTTACAATCAGGGATGCTCCTGCATTAGACATCCGAGGTTGGAAGAGAAGTGTGTCCCTCACTTTCTAGGGATAAGATGAAAACCAAGATGATCCACCTCAACCTAGGAAATCCATGATGAATCCTCTACTAGTCTGCCTTTTTGCTTCACAAGATATTCCTTGTATTGCTTATTCCTAGTGCTCCTTTTGGTTTTGAAATCCAAAATCTTTTCAATCTCCTCTAGTGGTTTATGTGTTAATTTCTCCTTCAAATCAACTTCATTGCTACTATTACTTGACTATCCTTCATGATACTCATATATGTCTGCAAAAATGAAACTAGGTGATATACCCAATGTCTTTGGTAACTCCACTTCATATGCATTTCTAGAATCAAACTTCCTTAGAATCTTACTCGGTCCAAACTTCCTCATCTTCAAATTATTGTATGTTCCCATTGGAAATCTCTCCTTCCTTAGATACACCATCAATTCATCTCCAACAAAAAATTTCTTATGTCTTTGGTGCTCATCTACCTTCCCTTTATACTTACTATTCATGTCCAAGTGCTTTTGAACTTGATTATGCAATGTCTTCATGAAATCTATAAACTCTTCTGCCTCCACACTCCTCTTATTCTCCATACTGATGACTCTTAGTTCTGTAACTCCTCTGGGATGTACTCCAGTCACAATCTGAAATGGTGTCTTCCCTGTACTTTGGTTCACTGAATTATTGTATGTAAATTCTACCTACAGTAGAACTATATCCCAATTTCTTGCCTTATCTCCAACCAAACACTGCAACAAGTTACCCAAAATTCTATTTACTACCTCTATTTATCCATCTATTTGCAGATGGTATGTTGAACTAAACTTCAAGTCTATCTTCATCTTCTTCCACAATGTCCTCCAAAAATATCCAATGAACTTGGTGTCTCTATCTAAAACAATACTCTTAGGTAAACCATGCAATCTCACAATCTCCTTGAAAAATAAGTCAACAACATGCACAACATCATTAATCTTCTTACAAGGAATGAAATGAGCCATTTTAGAAAAATTTTCCACTACTACCATTATAGAATCATATCCTCTTTGTGTTCTTGGAAATCTCAATATGAAATCCATGCTCAAATCTTCCCAAGGTCTCTCCGATATTGTCAAAGGTTTAGACAATCCAATATTTTGACTCCTTCCTTTTGCAACTTGATAAATTCTACAATTTTGAACATACTTCCTGACATCCTTATATATCTGTGGCCAAAAATAGTGTTCACTCACAAAAGCTATTGTTTTATATACTCTAAAATGTGTTGCTAAGCCTCCACTATGTTTTTCCTTTATCAAATTTTCCCTCATTGAACTCCTTAGAATACACAACTGATTTCCTTTGAAAAACATACCTTCTTAAATGAAATAATCCAACCATTGGCTCCAGTTTGTCAGTACCGGTTCCTTACATGCTCTCCAAGATTCACTAAAATCTGCATCATCCTCATACATGTGCTTCAACTCTTCAAATCCCAATACATCTATCCTCATCTTTGTCAGCAAATTACTTCTTCTACTCAATGCATCTACAACTTTGTTTGACTTGCCACTCCTATTCTTCAACACAAGTGTATAACTCCGCAAGAACTCAACCCCCCTTATATGTCTCTGATTCAACTTCCCCTGAATATTCAAATACTACAAAGCTTGACGATCTGTATACAACAATAAAATCATAGGCAAGAAATAATGTCTCCACTTCTTCAAGGATTGAACTATGGCATAGAACTCTTGATCATAAACTAAATATCTTCTTCTAGTGTCATTCAACTTTTCACTGAAATAAGCTATAGGTCTTCCTTCCTGACTCAACATTGCTCCTATTGCATTTCCACTTGCATCACAATCAACTTGAAATACTTTGTCAAAATTTGGTAATTCTAACATTGGGTTTTTTTTCACCTTTTGCTTCAACAACTCAAAACTTCTTTGTGCTCTGGATGTCCACTTAAAGTCCTTGTTATCTCCTCTCATTGTCTCTATCATGGGGTTACAAACACTACTAAAGCTCCTGATAAACTTCTGGTAGAAACTAGGTAATCCATGAAATGATCTCACCTCTCCAATCTTTACTGGTGTAGGCCAATCAACAATTGCTTTAACCTTTTTAGGGTCCATCTTCAATCCTTCAAAATAAATAACAAAACCCAAATATAATAACTCTATCTTCATAAAACTACATTTCTTGATATTAATCAACAATTTCTCTTCTCTCAACTTTTGCAATACTTTCCGGATGTGCCACAAATGTTCTTCTCTAGTCTTACTGAAAATTAGAATATTATCTAAGTAAACAATGGAAAACTTACCCAATAATTTCTTCAGTACCTCATTCATCAACCTCATGAAAGAGCTTAGTGCATTGGTCAATCCAAAAGGCATTACTAACCATTCATACAATCCTTTATTGGTCTTAAGTACAGTCTTCCATTCATATCCTTCTCTAATTATGATATGATGATATCCACTTTTTAGGTCAATCTTTGTGAAATACTTTGCTCCACTCAAATAGTCCATAATGTCATCCATCCTTGGCAATAGAAATCTATACTTGACAGTGATCCTATTGATTGATCTTGAATCTATACACATTCTCCACTCTCCATATTTCTTTGGTGCAAGTACAATAGGTACCATACATGGGCTTAAAATTTCTCTAATCAATCCTTTCTTCAACAACTCTTGTATCTTTCGGTTCAACTCTACATTCTTTGCCAGTGTCATTCCATGTGCTACCTTTTTAAAAAAAATTGATCTTGGTATAAGGTCTATGTGATGACTAATACTTCAGACTAGAAGTAAGCTATCTGGTACATTCTCTGACATGATATCCTCATACTCTGTCAATAATTCTGATACTTATGTCTGCATTGGATCTGTCTTTTGTTGTCTTTGGACTCCCACCTTTCTTTTGAATCAATGCAAAACACATATTCTCATGCCTCAATCCATCCAAAAATTTCCTTCCATCTACCAAACATTGTTTGGAAGTGCCACAAACTTTAGTCGTCTCCTCTTCCTCTAAAGGTATTAACTTGATTCTCTTTCCATTTAAAGTCAAAGTATAAGTATTTTTTCTTCCATCATGAATTCCTTTCTTATCATATTTCCATAGTCTTCCTAATAGTATGACAAGCATCCATAGGCATAATATTGCACAATACTTCATCTCTATATGATCGAATATGGAATTTCACCAAACATTGCTCATTCACCAATATCTTATGTTCATCTTGAATCCATGCTATCCTATAGGGGTTTGGATGTTCAATCTCTCCAAATTCAACTTGGTTACCTTCTCCTCTAAAACTAGATTATCAATACTACCACTATTAATGATAACTTTGCATACCTTTCCTTCGAACTTACATTTGGTTCTAAATAGACTCTTCCTTTGTGGTGGTTCCTTAGCCACTTCTTCATGCATCAAAGCTATCCTCATCATCAATGATTCACCTTTCCCAAATGAATGAAGGGATTCAATAGGTTCCTCATCCACATAAGTTGTTCTTTCAGTATGATTAGGTTTCTTGTCGATGCTTCCTTGATGGGACTCAAATGCTCTATGTCCTTCACCTCCACACTTGAAACAGATTCCTCTAAATGGTCTTCTCTCAAATCTTCCTTCATCTATCTGGGATCCATCATTATGGTAAGAATTATGAACTTCTCTGTCATTGTGGTAGAAATTTCTATCTTCTCTTCCTCTGTGGTTTGAATTGTTGTCCTTCTCTTCGCTCTGGTAGGGATTTACATCTTCATTCTACTCTGCATAAGGTCTTCTTTCTCTGGATTGGGATTCGATCCTCTAGAATCTTCATCTTGCACTTCTTTTCCTTTGTTCAAACTTCTTGTTCAACTTCTCTTCCACTTTAAATGCAAATTGATATGCTTCTTCAATTGATGTCATTTTTACTAGGCCTCTCAATTCTTTTTGAATGCTTGATCTCAATCCATTGATATATCTCACAACCTTTTCTTTGCTTGCTTCACTATGACTAGTTCTTATTATCATCTTATAGAATTCTTCAGTATACTCCTTCATAGATCTATCTTTTTTTCTTAGGTTCTACAATATTTTCAACAATTCCAACTCATAATTAGTAGGTATGAATTGATTCTTCAACTTTGTCACCATGTATCCCATTTGATGATTTTCTCTTTTCCCCTTCTATTTTTGTCCAATTGAACTTCCTTCCACCATAAAGCAACATGACCTTTCAATTTTGTTTTCAGAAATTGTACTCTTTCTAGATCTTTAATTTCTTAATATTCAAAGTATTATTTTATTTCATTGATCCAATCAATCAATTCTTCAAGATTTAAATTTCTCACATAATATTAAATTTCAACTCTAGGTCTTTTTCCAATCTTTGAAATCGCTTTCAACATCTTCATCTGATTTGATTCTTCTTCTTCTTTTCCTGGTGCTTTTGCAAATTGATTCACAACATGATATGCTTCATCATCACTTTCATCCTCATGTCTAGGGTTTAGGCCTTGCCTTTAGTCTTCCTCAACATCTAACCACACTTTCATCTCACACATCATTTCCAACATCTCATCTATTCTTCCAACAACAATCTCCATAACAGGTGCTCTCCATGGCAACATATCTCCCCTTGAATTCAGTGCAACTTCCTTTGGCTACAAGGGTTTCGACTGCCTCACAATCGATGATTTGTTGAAAACACATGCAGTCTACCTCAATTCGGAAATCTTTTCACCTCAAGGAATGCCTTCAATATTTGCAAACTCGCTCTGATACCACTTGGTGTAGTCACAGATGGAGGGTTTAGAAAGAATAGTCCAAACAGTGCAGCTTAGAGTCAACACAACAAAAATAACACAAGAAAATGATCTGCAAATGTGATTCTTTATTGAATTGGAAATCTTACATGCAACATATGCCTCATGGGTGAATAGCCAGGGCTCACAGGTCTACCGCAAGGGAATTCAACATTACAACTAGCCAAAGGCCTTATTACAGTCCTTCGAAGAGTTGATGCAAAATTTAAATTTCTAACTACTCATGAATAACTAAATAAATGATTTCATTGGGAAACCAGACCAATCACCGTGCGGAAGCTAAGGCGGCATTCATTAGTATTAAATTTTCTTTGGAAAGGGGCTAATCTAAGCTTTTGGTGGAGGGAGATTCACTAAAAATCATTAACTGCGTTGATTGAGGATGCTATTATGATACTTAGATCTTGTGACGAAACTCATGCTGCTCATATCTATCAAGAGGGAAACTCATTGGAAAATTTCTTTCCTATTGAAGTTGTTAGAATTAATGATTTTAAGGCATGGGAGGAGTACTCCCTCCTTCCTAAGGATGCTAAGGTTTTATTGCGAAATGATGGATACAGGTGAGCTCATTTGTTGTTGATATTACCATTTGTACCTGCATTATAGTTGCATGCTTTGTGGGTATTCCTTTTCTTGTTGGCTCTTAGTCGACCATCTCTATTTGAGGGTTTCTACTTATGGTGATTGTGAATATGGGGGATGACTGTAGCAGAATTGAGCCCCATTCCTATGCTAGTTTGAGAAAGAATTATAAAATATGGAGGATTCTTGAGCAAGGTAATTTCACGCCTTTCCTAGAAAGGCTCCATGGCCATGATCCCAAGGCTTCAGTTGAATTTTTTTCCTATTGGCATAATTGTAAGTTATAGGTTAAGGGAATGGTGTTTGAAATTAATGAGGAGTTTATAGTTGCCATTACTTGGTTGTCGTTGGTGGGTCACAAATTCTTCAAGGAGAGGAAGAGCAATGGGGAGGCCATGGACCAGTTCTTTAAAGATGATGAATGGAAAACTCTTATCAAGATGTCATCTTGGGGCTATGAATGGACGTCTCTGAAGAAAATTTGGGCTGATATTGTAGAGATCATCATGCAGTATGTTACCCTAGAAGGTAGATTTATTGCAATTTTGGGCCACCATTTCTCTTTGTTGAATCATTTCAGACATGGAATTATTATTTTGTTTCCTTTCTTTCTCTTTTCTTTGTTGGAGGTGTCGGTGTATGCTCATTTGAAAAATAGGAGGATGTAGGTTCTACACTAGGGCCTCATTTTGCTCATAATGGAGCATGCGAGGGCCCTCATCCCTGCTAAAACAATTAAGTGCAAGGAAAATGCTATCAATGATTCCCCTCTCGACTGGTTTGGATACCAGTGCAGCTAGGGAGGAGGAATGGAATGAGGAAGAGGGTGGGTCTTCTTCCCCTACGGCCGCCCCTTCTAAGAAGAGAAATAAGGGGAACCCTAAGGGGAAATGTGTTGCTAAGAAGATTATTCTTCAAGAGTTGGAGTCCTAGTATGATGGAAATGATATGGATGTTGTTTTTGTGGGTTCTAGGTCTAAGGATGATGTTGTGTTTAATGGGAAGGATTATGTTGTGATATGTGGTAAGGAGGAGGGCCTACAGGATAATGTCATGGACAAGGATACCAAGGAAAGGCCTAGAAGGGCTTCCAAGCGTATTGCTAAGTTGAAAAATCAAGTGTTGAATCATGTTTTGAAGGGTACCATGGACCATTACAAGGAGAAGGGTGGTGAGGAGAAGACTGTTGAAATTGATGACTCCTCAGTTCGACATATGCCAAGTGTGGAGCTCTCTGGTGGGAAGTCTGTGTATGAGGAGGAGGGGGTTAATCTGAGGCTTGGCAAGCCAAAGCCTCTTAAGGTAAACTTGTTGTATGAGGATTTCTCGTACCTAAATGATGATACCACTTCAATTTTCAAGCTCCTTTACATGGCTCATGTGAGGGCTATTGGTACTTTCAAGTTGGAAAAGTGGACTCCATAGGAATTCAACAAGGTGAATATCAAGATTAGGGGCCTAAAAGAGAATGTGCAAAATATGTTGAAGGGTTCTTCCTTGGATATTTTGATTGATAGAATTGTGGACTTAGAGTGTTCTTTTATTGAATTCAAGTCCTTATGTGAGCAATGTATCTCTAAAATGGAGGCTAAGATTATGGACACCAAGGCGGACATTAAAAATTTATTGCATGTAAGTTGCATTTCGGTTAAGAACAGTGTTGAATCCTTGGAGGTCCTATTTCGCAAGATAAGTGAGCTAAGAAAAGATCAACTTTACTTTGCTGAGTTGATGGAGAAGGACCAGGTTTCAAAGGGAAAGGGGGACAAAGGTTGGAAATGATGAAACTAAAGGCCCTACTACTAGAGCGAAGGGTAACCTGAGGAAATCCTTTGAGGAGGAGAAGAAAAAACTAATGGACATGGTGGAACTGCATTGGAACCAAGAACTTGAGGTGGCTAACACCTTAAAGAGCATGAAATAGTGTCCCTTTCTGTGTTTTTCTTTGTTTTTTTCTTTTGATTTTGGGTCTCTATTTTTTTACTATTGTTTTGCTACTATTTTGCTGCTGGCTATTGTTGATGGTTTAATGTTTTTATCTTTAAGCAACATTTTTTCTATTCAAGTGTGAAGGGTTTTGGGTCTGTTCAAAACCTGTTTTTCCCATATAATCAAAAATAAAATTAAATGCTTTCAAAATTATTATAAATAATTATAAATATGATTCTCAAGCTCCAACAAAGGTCCACGTTGACCACAAGGCTCATAAACCGCTATGAATGAACATACATGAAGGTTGGCCTCAAAATATGAAAAGATAATCCTTCACGAAATGAGATGACTTGTGAATCTCCAAGATAGATCCCATTGGACCCAAAATGCTTGTATGATGTCCCATTAGGCTCTGCATGATCTGGAATAGGTCCACACTAAGAAATATCGACTAGGTCAACCCCAAATGCTCTGATTGGTAATTACAGTAAAGTTCTGAGAGCGATAACTTTTGATAGACAAATGCAAATGATCTAAAATTTGGATATGTGATAGATGTCAATGTGCAGATGCTATATCTTTCTCTGTGAGCTAAGAAATGATAATGCGGTGAAATGTGAAATGAAACGCTAAAATTGCTACTGAATGCAATGCAAGAAAATAAATGTTTTTTGGTTGATACAGGATTGCTTTACAACCAAGGATGCTACTACATCACACAATAATTAAATTAATTTGATTCTTGGTGTAGAAAAAACATTTTTAATATGATTTTATCAATTTCCAATGATCATATAATATTGCACACAAATCTAGAAAATAGTCTAATGATCATTAGCAAGGAGATCATAACATATTTTCATTAACATAAGTATGAATTATTTGTCATTTTTCTATCAAGAAAAAAATAATCATGCTACTAATCATATAATAATTATCCATAAAAAAATTAAGCAAGGGGTGAGCTATTCTTTCCAAGTTTGCTCCCCAAACAACTTATTAGGGTGATAGCCATCCATTACTTGTAGGTGTATTATAATCAAGAAGGATTAGAGGATTTTATCAATACATGAAAGAATATTTCATGAAATTTCAAATGACATGTGTCACTTTATGAATAATAGCCCATATAACATATATAGATTAGCTTAATGATTTATTTAGTTCAAATATACTACCAAACTTGGGTAATAAAAATATTATATTGGGGTGAATGTAGAGAAGAGGCCAAATAAACACTAATTAAATATACTCAAATACAATCTACAAGATCTTTATCAATCTTTCTTCAGCCATAATGTTAATCTAAATGAAAGTGGGACCTAAGATAAAAGTGAGAATCATAATACATTTTTTATACATTCTAATAGTAACACACATAACATAAATTCTCAATCATATAAGTTAAAGTTTTCAATTTCTATTTTATTGGAATACTATTGGGATGAAATTTTAAGGATTTTTATTGATGTAAGCCAAATACAAACTTTATAAGTTTCAAATGGATATATGAAAATCTAATGATTGCAAATGTTGCTTGACCTTCAAGCCATATCTTAAAACCAAAGTACAAAATATAAAACAATTGGTTGTTGCTCCAACAAAGTATTGTCAATTTTAGTTTAACAACTTCATATTGTGGATTTTGATAGGACATTCATCCAAATGTTGTACCATTTGCAACCAATTGAAAGAAATACTAGATGGAACATGCACCTTGCTAAAAATTATATATATACTTGCAATATCTAATTAATCTTATGCAAGAAAAACATAAATCACATTTTAGTCTATTTAATTTTTAAATTATTGATCCAAAAAATTCCTCTTTGTAAACAAGCATTGTGTAGGTTCAAATGGAGAACATAGTTCATATATTAAGTAGGTTGTATAACTATATTAGTCATCAATTGAAAATCCATAAAATTATGATAAATAAATTTCAAAGTTTTCTTTTCTTCACACATGAAAACAACTCTAAAATGTGTCATATTATACCATGAATCATTATAATTCAATATAGTTTTCAACATTAAATTTATTGATGTGATCAAAAGCCTAAAGATTTATCTCATCTACATGAAAAGTACTACTAAAAAATTATCCATTGTTTCCCTAAACTCTTTGGTTTAAAATTCCATTTTGTATAATAGATAACATTATCTACAATCTACTTACCAAACTATTTCACAAGAGTTTGTAGCATCCGATTTATTATAGGGAATTTAAGATGAAAAAAAATGAATCAAATTCTATGTGGAATGATGAATAAAGAATATAGCATAAAAAAATACCTTTTAAGATTCTAAATGCAAAATATTTAGAATTTCTATCTAAAATGTAACTTAGAATTTCTATTTTATCAATTTGATGATATGTAGAAAGAATGTCTCAAAAGAAAATAATTGACTTGATGTTGATGTATCATATGATTTTGTAAGGGCATAAAGTTATAGATTGGTGATACTATAATCATCATTTAAATAGTATATATATCATACAACATGATATAATATTGTGGAAAGTCTTGTTTGTTACTAAGCAATTATTTAATACTAATTTGATTTGGAATGATTGTTGATTAGTGTCTTATTTTTTATCAATATAAAAAAAATATAGAGATTTATTTGATCATAGTTATGCCATTAGGAGCAACATGTTTAGTTGTCATTTATGATGAATATTTACATATGAGATGATATGATGATTATTGGGATTTTTATTTTTACATTTTTCTTCAAGATCAATGTCATAAATGCTTTTCTTAGTGATAATATAACCAAGATTAATAAGACTAAAAATTGGCTATTATGAAGCAAATTCCCAAATGAAAATCAAAAGGTCAAGTTATACCTTCATCGATTTCAATTTTCTTTTTTAAATTTATCCTTTTTCAATTGTGATTTAGTAAAAAAAATTCAAAAAATACAATGGTTGTAGATGTTCCCTAAAATACTAATATAAGAAATGAGCATATGCTTTTCAAACTAGTTTTATGAAGTATACTTTACTTGAATGTGACAACTTATTTTTAGGAGTATTTTGAAGCTATTTGATGATATAACCTATAAAAGTGATTAGTATAGCCTAATTGACTCTGATAGAATGTTAGAAATTAGGATTTTATGATACTAATCATTACAAATAAAATATAAAATAAATAAAATGAGAATCATACAAGCATAGATTTTACACATTACACAAGATATACACGGGGAAAACCCTTTCGGATAAAAAAACCCATAAAACATCATTTTATTAAAACACTTACAATAATGGTCTATTATAACATAGACCAAACTTGAGGAACACTTCTCAATTCTTCCGCATGGCCAATAATACTTCATGTGCATAGTGATAGAATTCACAATCAATCTCCAAAATCTTCACCTCTCAAATGAGGGGAAACCTCCTTAAATATAGGAGAAAGGGTGGCATAATACCTTAAGGGGTATTAGTCACACCTATTCAAAATAACCATTCATAAAGAATTAATAATCTAATAGTTATAAGACCATAACTATTTTAAATGGGACATGCTCACGAAATCATATAATATATAAGGTTTAATAACCTTATATTAGAACATTATATAAATGTTATAAGGGTATGACCCCTAATAACATTATATTCTAACAAAGAAAGTCTAGATTTTGAAGTAGCAATAGGTGAGGAGATCTCACTGCATGTCATTGGACTATAGTTTTCATCTTCAAATGATGGTGATGTCGCAAAAGATATTTGAGTAAGACATGATGTTTTTGCAAGTGTTGGATTAGAAGAATCTAACAAGTTGATTCCATTTGTAATACAAATATGTATTAATTGATGAAGTTTCCAAGCAAGTTCCAAGTCATCAAAATTTGTAAACATGTATTCATTTATTGTGTACCTTTTCTTCTTATAATAATCACATTTGATTTCCATAGATTTGGAGATATGATTACAACAACCAAGATCAAAACAAGAAATGAAGTGCAAGAAGAAAATATGCTTAAGGGAAATGTGGAAGTGCTTAGGACATGACTCAAGAAAGTGATCAAAGGCACAACTCAAGATGCCCTCCCTTGACTCAAGTTTAGATTCCACCCAAAATAATCAATATCGAAAGAAAATTCTTTTAAGAGAAATGTAGAAGTGTTTAGGACATGACTCGCATAAGTGATCAAAGACATAAACTCAAGACACACCCTTGATTATTATTGATGTAGACCCCTTCCAAAATGATGTGCAAGAAAAACAATGTTTTTTAAGTTTAGATGTTGAAATCAATTGTTTGCATAATTATTTTTTACAAAATGGGCTAATCCAAAACTTAAAATTACATACAAATTTTTGATACTCATATAAAAAGAGTGAAATTTTGGCAATCAGGGTGCAAGTTATGCCCCATTAAAATTTGCTTACAAATATGACTTTTGGAAGCCAAAAACACAGTCAAAATAGAAAAAAAATCAAAATGTCTCGATGCTACTTTGTCAATGATGAAAGCAGCTTCCCACCAACTATTTACAATTGAAATCCTGACTCCCCATTTGCAACTTATGTGAAAATTGAAAAAACCTTTACAAGCATTAATGGGCAATCTAGAAGTTTGCACAAACCACTAATAATTTATATAAACATTGGAAATTATCATTAAATGCTATGGTTACAAAATTGTTAACAATAAAACATAAAATCATAACAAATTGCATCTAATATAAACACGGTCAAATAGCCGTTTTGTATGCTGCATAGACAATTCCGCATCTAATGCTGACATAAAATGCAACTCATAAGATAAAGGTGTTGTTGACTAGGTAACATGTGTGGTGGGAGGTCAGGTCGTTGGAAGACCAAACAAAGCCCACGTCAACTGGGACTTATGGCCGAGTGATGGAAGATATGTTGCCAAAGTCTTTGTGCCTAATGTGAAAGGTTTGACTACAGTCGTTGGTTTGACTTCTCTGCAAATGAATGAAAAACAGCCGCATGTAGGGGTACAGGTGGGCATTAAGAGGAAAGGACCATAAAACCAACTTAATAAAAAAATAGCTTGCATTTATGCAGAAAATAACAGCCTGTTGACAAGAGTTTTTAAACCCTAGATGTGTGAGTTAACCCACGATGTCCAACACAATAGACCAATGTATCTGCAGAAGATCTGAAACACTTGTGCACCTTTCCTTTGTATTTGATCAAATGAGATGTAAGGTGCCTTTGCAATTAAAAATACTCACCGTCTCCTTGCTACTTTTTAATAATGAGGATATATGTATCAATCATATGAGGTGAGACAAAATCATAAAATAGCTTAAGTTGTGAATATGCCAATTCTAGAAAGGTGATATCCTAACTAGATATGTAAAGACACTATTTATAGTAACACTTTACTTTCATAGGATATGAGGTGTAAAGACTCTAAATCTGCCATATAATCTTTTGAATATTCAAGGAGAATCAAAGAAGGGAAAGAAGGGAACGAAGGATAAAATCTTATCTAGAACTACAATGGAAATCTAAGTCTCCTAGTAAAAATTCCAAGACAAATTGTTAAAACTATGAAAAGATAGGTCATTTTAGAAAAGACTACAAGGAGGATAAAAAGAAGAAAATAAAGGTTAATTTGATGATAATTTTGATAAATATTCTTACAAGGATGTAAGTGATTCCTTTTCTTATCTAGCCTTGGCTACCAATGCATGCAAGGATATTTGGATAATCAATTTTGAAGCATCTTTCTACATGACTAGACCCATTAGTAGGGGTCTATAGACTGAGAGTTTTAATGGTAGAAATCTATATAATAGAAATTAATCCTTTCTCAATATTTTTTTGTGGGAGAGTAAAAATCCATTTCTCTAATGAGAGGATCAAAGCAATTTATAGAGTTGTATACATATGGATTTTGGTATGAAACCTATTATTGAATTATAGGTGTAGTTTTTTTTTAAATAGAGGGTGTTAGATTGTTTAAAGATCCATGTGCTCATGAAGGTTGTTTATGTTGGTACTCCCTTTTAAATTTATGCATGTAAATAAATTTAATGTATAGAACTTGTAGAGAATCTAGGAGTTGTAATGACACCTCCAATATCTACCTAGAGTTTATAGGTTGAAACTATAGAAATTTTATGGGTTGGAAAGAGATACATGATTTCTTATTCTAATGGCCATACATTTAGGGTAACTACGAATTCTCTCACCTTTGAGAGAAAATTATCTACTAAGAAGACAATGCTATGCACTTGTGTATAAGCCATATTGGTATGAAAGGTTTGTATCTACATTGAAAAATAAAAATATTATTGACAAGATTATTTATTGTTCTCTTGAGTTTGAATTTTTTGAATATTATCCATAAGGAAAGAACAACCACGCTTAGTTTTATTTGAGTTTTCACAAATATTGTAGAATATTGAATCTTTTTCATTCTCATATATTTGATCCTATAAATTTTCCTTCTTTATCAAAATAATTATATTATATCCTATTTGATTATTCTAGGAGGACTTGAGTTGGTCTTTAGTTAATTCATTAAGTTTTGAGTTTCATCGAGAACTAGACTACTAAAAAAATCAAGGTTTTAAGAATATATAACATAGGAAAATTTTGATTAGTAGAGTTTTATAAATTATTTATAGAGAATAGAATTAAAAGAAATAAGAAAACTCCATACAACCCTAACTATAATGGAATTTTAGAAATAATGAACAATATATCAATGGAGAGGGTTAGGAGTATGCTTAATGGGTCTAGATTGGAATATAAATTTTAGGAAGAGGTTTTAGTACTACATTTTGCTTGACCAATAAATCTCCTACATCAAAACTTCTTGTGAAAACCCTTATAGAGGTTGGATCCAAAAAAAATCACTCATCTTATCATTTTCAAGTTTTTGGTTGACACATATGCTCTTATGTCCAAGGAGAAGAGGTCAAAGTTGGAATGTTGTGAAAAAAACTATGAATATTTGGATGGATAAAAATTCATCTCTTCAAGATATTCAATTTTTTGGTTGAGGCATATATCCATGTGCCCAAGGAGAAGAGGTCAAATTTGGATAACAAGGCTTTTAAATGTATCTTCATTTCTATGGTGTTAGTGTGAAATTATACACTTTGAGGTCTTGTGGGTAGGAAAATTTTATAAAATTAGAATGTGCTATTTAGGGAAATTATATCTTACCCTATATTTGAGAAACCAAAAAGAGGATGTGAAGTTAGTTTTGTAGCTACAACCAATTAGATCAAATATTGAATTAAGGGTTCATGTTGTACCAATATAAGGATGATAGTAATAAGAGCTCTTCAAGTTCAGAGGAAGAATCTCCACCTCAACTTTTGATGAAATCCACTTTAAAAATGATACAACTAGAAATTTATAGCTCACTCACTTAATTTTATATATGTTTTTTGTTTGACTAATAACACTAATGAACATGAAATTGTGAAAGGGGTAATTGAGAAGGTGTAATAGTATAAAAAATGGGATAAAAAATCCTTTATTTAAGTGAAAACATTATATCACTATGCATAACCATGCTACTAATATTAACTATCTTGATGAGAATTAACCAAAAATTAGTAAGTGCAACAATTAGTACAATATAAAGTGAAGTTAAATCTCAACTTATATTATTAATAATACAATGGGTCCAAAACTACACCCCCTCATTATAATATATACACATGAGTAAATTCAGCCATAAGCCTTGTATGCCACATCCATGTGTGGTCTCACCATAAAATCCATGTAACCAATAATAGGAATAAGTGTTGTTCTAAAGTCTTTCAAATTTCCCTTAATTTTTATGTTGATTTGGGAAGGCTTGAATTGTTATAACATAATGTTATTAGAGTTCACACCCTTATTAAATCTATATATTTTTCTAATATAAGGTTATAAAACTTTATTCATATTAAATGCTTTATAAAGTATATATGATTTGAATAATTGATAGTCTAAGAGCTATTATATTATTTATTATTTATAAATGGTAGTTTTGAATAGGTGCGACTAATATTTTTTCAAGTAAATTTGCACCCCTTCTCCTATATTTAAGGAGGTTCTCTCTCATTGATCTAGTATTATGGAATTTGGAGATTAATATTGAATTATATTACTATGCACAAGATGTATTGATGTCATATGGAAACAAGGATATTTTCTTCCTTAGGTTCAGTCTATTTTTTATAGAGCATTTTGAAGTTTTTAATAATGGAATGATGCTTAGTTGGTTTTATTTATCCCAGATTATTTTCCCCATTATATATTTTGTAATTTGTTTAATTTTTGTATCTTGTATTCTAATTTTATTTATTTTATATTTATTTGTAACGATTAGTAACCTAAGATCTTAATTTATAACATGAACTCACCATTACATGAAATCTCTTTCCTCCCCATCCATGTTACACCCCAAATTTTGACTTCCAAATTACTTTAACATTTACATTAAAAATGTGTTTTGATATCAATAGATGATTGCATGTTATTTGACATTTTGATGAAATTAAATGCAATGCAATGTGTTTCAATATTAATGATTATTATTATTTAATCAAGATTATGATGGTGGGTCTAATAACAGACTAACTATGTTATTGGATTTCTAAGTGAAATACAAGATCAGATTCTTACCCTTCTTTAAGAAGAGGGGGGATATTACTAGAGAGAGGAGTATATGCATGTGAAATAAACAAGTTAATACCAAATGAGTTAAACACACACTCACGCAGGCCTCTATAACTAGTTCAAGTAAGTAACTCTAGTCCTATCATTGAGTTAGTTTCATGATTTGTCTAAGTATGGGTCAAGCCGTAAGGTTAGGATGAACCTTGTTGAGTCCTTGGCTTAGCCTTTTTCAATAAAAATAAAGTGTTGCATAAGTATTATTTCCTTCTTTTCAAACTATCAATTTTATTTATATAAATTCTAATCGACTATTATTTAAATTATATATATATATATATGTAACACCCAAACCCCAAAGGACAACTAAGTACACAACAATTTTTTTTTTGAAACACAAAGTAAAAGTATTATGTTAACTATTGCAACTAACATAATTACAAATACAAACTAAACGCCTAAGTCCCTTGGGGTACACGAAGAGACATTACTTAATCTACCCATTATCAAATTTGACTAATCTAACATTCGTTTCAACTAATATAAGTTTTCATATAAACATTTATAAACGATAAGCATTATGACAAGAATGGACCATAAAGATACTATACAAAATTTCCTAAACCATTCAACTTAGAAATAAATAGAACTCATTAACTCAAATATAATACAACCCCAAGTATAATTACATCAATGAATAATGTTTGAATTACAAACTGTGATCATACAATACATCATTGTTCAAATTAAATCTCAATAAGCAATTATCCAAGTTACAACATACATCTTCCCAATACATGGGAGAGTTACATTACAATTTACAAGATATGACAAAAGTACAAATATATACATCTGAAGGAACATAACTCTGGATCAACCTGTCACAACAATCTCTGCACTGAAGGAATAACTGCCAAATAGGAAACCCAACGGGGTGTGAAGCACGTTCCACCCGACCACCCCCATGCTAGGAGTAGTTAAGAAAGGATTCCCGACCAAGAACATCTAAGGTAACACATAAGACTCAACTCCAAACATGGAAAGAGAAATCAAACATATAAGGAACCATAACAACAAAAATCTACTAATCAAACATGACAACAATATACACCAAGTCATAACAATAAACCACTTCCAGAGGATTCCAGTAAAAACAACTAAGAGGAGAGCTAGAGGAGAGTGTCATCACATGGCCTTCATGGATTATCCTGACATCCTATCACAAGGTGCCGCCTCCATCTATGGTTATCCTGACTGCCTATCACAAGGCATCGCCCCATAGGGTGACTCATGCAGAATCGTGCATTTCTCGTGATGACGAGATCACAATTATGCCAACCACGGCCTTCTCGGCCACCTTTAGTCTTTGGAAGCCCTAACAGGTGAACGAGGAATCCATAATTATCTTTTAGTATTTAACTACCTATCCCCTAATTAATTAGTTAGGTTTTCACTTTTTAACTCTAACTCTAATGTGGGTTATCCTGACAGCCCCTTTGTGCATCGACACCCACATAGAGCCACTCTCCCTAGAACCCCCAATAAACATCACAATCAAAGGGATTGTACTCTCATGTACTCAAAACACAGAATAAACAATCGCGAGACAAAACCATCTCGCTATAGACATATGACTAAATTAACATAACAAGACGATAACTAACTCAAAGTAGACTCAAAATCACAATAAAAAACAAAATGGAATCAAATATAATAGACAAAAGCCTTATGACTTAATGCACTAGTTTCCCCAAACCTCTGGAAGTTCTAACAATAACCCTGTCTCCTATATTAGGTTGACTAACATAAGGGACCCACATGTTGATAATCCAACTCAAGAGACCCAATACAAAATTCAAGAAATTAAAATAACTAATTATTCAACATTAAGTAATTGATGAATAACATAATTTCACAAGTCAGATTATATTATCGCACTACAAGATATTCCATCTCAAAAATCAAACTACTAGTTTCCTCAATTTACTTACTAAATGAAAACACTCAAATATGTTCAATAATTACTTCAATTTTATTCAATAAAAAGAATATAAAATTATTATAAATAACTTTTATAATATTATTTCCTCATTTATCATATATATATGTATATATTTCTTTATATATATATATATATATATATTTAAAAAAAAAAAAAACCAATTTAAATTTAACATTACAAATTAACCCTTGTAAATAAATAAATATACACATTTATATATATATATATACAATAAAATTTAATAACATACAATAAGATTAAAAACGAATTTTAAAGAAATTCATAAATAAAATTTTAAATAATAAAACTTTTATTTTATATAAGGCGCAGCTGGGGAGTTGCGGCCTCCCTTTGGGGAGGACGCAGCCCCACCAGGGCTGCGCCCCCCCCTTAGGGGTGTTGAGGGGGGGTTCGGCCCCTCTCCAAATATATTTGATAATTTATATATATTTTTAAATTTTTTTCTTTAATTCCGTTTTAAAATTCTGAAATCCGTACGGACGGAATTACTGACGAAAATCACAGGCAAAGTAAATTTATGGATACAGATTCCCAAAGAACAGACATAATATATATAATGAAATTTATTTATATAGTTTACATTCACATACTAAGTTCTCATAAACAATAAATTTATCAGCATAAACACTTCTGAAAATCTTATTTTCTTTTCAGATAGATGAAATAAACTTGAAAACAAACACCAAAATTATCTAAAGGAAGTATTTAGGAAAATTGCACAAAAGTTTTCTAATATCCTAAGTTTTTCCCAATTTCCCTTGCACAAAAGCTTTTTTAAGTTTCCTCAGTTTTATCAGTGAGGTTTTAAATTAAAAATCTACAGAAGTTTTACTTCAAATTCCTCAACTCTTAGAGAGGTTTTATTTTCAATTTCTATTGTATCTATCTAAGCTACCATTTCAAAATTTTCATTTAACTAGATTCACTAATTTTGTTGTGTAATTTCCTACAGGGAAAATAATTTACAAGAGGTAACAATATTTTAACGATAGTTTTCTGCAGCCGGGTAACAATATTTTAACGGCAGTTTTCTGCAGCCGGAATACTGTTTTTCTATAGAGAATTTATCTAAATTTCTAATACACAAACATATAAACTTTTAAAGCAGGAAAGCATTCAAACCAAACCAAAATAAAAATAGAAAAGAACCTGTTTCTTGTAGGCTGTAGAAGCAAAAGTAGCCTTGTCATAGAAAACTCCAACTATGAAGCTCTTCCCAAAGCTTCTCCTCCAGCCAAAATATAAAACTTCTGAAACTCCTGCAGCCTTTTCCAAATTCTTGCATAAAAATACACCAGAAAACCCAAAACTCACACCCAGAGCTACCCCTGTTCTTAGCCAAAAATTCCCGTCACAGAATTTCTGTTACTCCATGCCTCTTTTCTTTCCGGGAATAATTTACCCCAACATAAATTCATTATTTTCCCACTACTTCCCGTAACCATCAATAAAAAAAAAATTAATAATTTTAAAATCAATTTTATTTATTTATTTATATTTCATTTTATTTATCTTTCAAATAATAATAATATAGTCTTTATAAACAATTTAATTAACTCTAAATTGCAATAGCAATTCTTAACATTCTAAATAATAACAAAGCAACATATATTTTATTTAAATTATCCTTTTAAACAATAATATTACTTAATCAACTTAACTATAATTAACTTTAATAATTCTATCAATTAAATATATTAATTGATCACACATACCCAAAATCAATTAAATCACGCTTAACTAAAATTAAATAAATCCCAAACTAAAATATTAATCTACACAAACACATTTACATACAAGGACAAATAAAAATAAAAACAACAAAGGACTCATAGTAGACGAACTTGGGACGGGAACACTTTCCTAACCACTCCTTTTTTTAACATCAATACCGTTGAGTTTATTTTGATGCTCGCCATGTCCTGCCGAAACAGGTGGAATCGAGACTTTGTACCTGCAATCCCTGCATACAAACAAGGTCCTGTACATGTCCATATATATAATTAAAGTATTACATTGTGAGAAGAAATTGCAGCGTAGCAGGGCACTCATAAACGAGTGGTGCTACACTGTCTTCTCACCAAAACTATACTAACAATTATAATATCAATGATGAAATAACATTTCTAATTAACTGATCACATCGTAAAATAAATTACGAAATCACTGCATCAAACTATATTACTGAATCAAATTAAACATCACAATCCAATGTAATCATCATGTCATCAACTGAAGTAACATAATCCTCAAATCAATCTAACTATACATCCACACACCAAGACGGTGAGCTAATCACCTTCACAAACTAGTATCACACTAACACATAAGAGTAACAAATAGTAGCAAAAGTATCAGCAACATGGGGATATTGAATAGTAGCAAAAGTATCAACAACATGGGGTATTACACTATATATATAGGCATGCTAATAAAAGTATGTAAAGGTAATTAAATTTATTCAAACTATACAATCATATAAAGGTGTTACATAAGTATTATTTCCTTCTTTTTAAATTATCAATTTTATTTATATAAATTCTAATCAACTATTATTTAAATGCATTTAAATATTATATATATATATATATATATGCGCTAATAAAAGCATGTAAAGGTAATTAAATTTATTCAAACTATACAACCACTTTTTGTGGCTTAAAATCATCCATCAAAGGCTTTGATTTGGGAATTTTAAACTACATTAAAGCCATTGTTATGCACATAAAGGTGGTGTTGAATGTTTAACCATTTTCTTAAACCATTAAGAAGTAGTAGGTTCTATTTATAGAATGCATACTAATGTGATTTTATGATAGGGAGTTTATGACTCTTTTAGTGGCCATTAAAGAGATAGTTTAAAAGTTAATAAGGGGGCGGTTAAATGGTTAAGGCCGCATAAATAGAGAGTAAAAGGTAGATCATTGCATTATATTTGAGGTTGATGCATTTTTTTAGATGATTATTCATACCATAGGCTAGAGAGAAAAGAGTGTAGGGGCTTGAGAGGAGAGTAGAGTCTAGTATTGTAGAAGTTTATTATTATGCAAAAGATTGAATATTATTAGGAAGAAGGACAACGAATAAGAGGAGAGCGTAGGTCTATGAGAGATTATGGATTATGTTGCAAAGTATCACACCATTTATTTCTACTATATAGACAAATATCTTTAGTTTTGAGCAGGGATATTATAGTTTAGTTTGCTCTCAGCTATGGTGAACACTGAAGATGTTTAACAAACAAATCAAAATTTTAGTCATTGGTAAGCTGAGATTTCTTGGAGCAGCTTGGTTGAGCACAGTAATTGCAAATTGGAGTTTCTAAAAGTGCACAAATAAAGAGTTAACATAGGCATGCTTTCTTACTTTATTTTTCTTGTATAATTTTGTAGATTAAATCTAGTTTTAGATATGAAAAGATGAAAGAATAGTTAATTAAGATGAATCATATATGTTGAAATAGAGAATGAATGGTCTGATTTTTACATACACATGAAATTATTTAATCTCTCTTTCAAATATGAATTAGATAGTAGAGAGATTTATTTCTCAGCTGTGATAAGTTAAATAAACTATTCTATTTTTCTCAGGAAACTACATTTATAGTTTGATATGTGTGTGTGGGATATTCTGTGTTATATATTTATAAAATTATAAGATAAGCTTGATGCTTATTCTATTGAGTTGACTGAAAGAAACTAGTTTTGTAATCTGAATTGTTGAAAGATTTTAAACACCGCAATAATGTGTTTTCTTTTTATATTTAAAGAAATTGGTAATATATATTGTACTTTTACCAACACTATTAATGTGTTCTTGTGTAAATAACCAAGAGGAAAAACATAGAGAAGTCAGAATTATTTTAAAGAAGAAGTTATCTTCTTATTGATGAACAATTTTATTTTAATTTACTCATTTGTCAAGTTGACAAGAACTTATGTGAAAGACAATGTGTCTCAAGTCTATGTCATTGTTTGAAAATATTATAATCAATATTGTGCATGAAAATAGAGGAGTAATTTACTTTTAGATTTGATGATTAAGGAGGAAGTGAGAATATGGGAAGAAGAATGTTCTCTTGAAAGAGGATAGTGAAAAGAAAAGAAGCATAAAGAAAGGATGTAGAAAGAGAGAAGAGAAAATGGTCACTATGGATCATAAATTTAATGGTAATTTTAATGATTTTGTTTTATTTGAAGATGCATTGTCTGCAGGATTTAGCAAAGATGAAGAAAATGGTGAAATGAAGAAGGATACGAAAAAAAAAGGTATTATTTAATTATGTTAGTGATTATTTACATGCAAAAAAAGTAGATAAAGTTGTAGCAATTCCAAAAATGGATTTTGATAGTCCTAGATTTTGATAAAGAGAATGGTGAAGAAGACGATAGTCTATTGTTGAAAGAGGATATAAAGAAGTTAGAAAGATTATTTGAGGGATGAATGATAGAAGAAAATGAGGAAAAGAAAAAGGTTGCAACTGTTATATGCCTCTCCGAAGGAGAATTTTGCAGCAATGAGAAAGTAGAATAAAATAAACATAATTGTTGATTTATCAAATTTTGTCAATGTTGCTAATGAAGCTAATTTTTGTGAGGGTGAAATGGTAAAATGAAGTGAAGAAAGAGAGATGGTAAGGTGCAGAAATAACATGTTACAAGTTGAAATACAACAAGGTATGATGAATTTTGTTGACATACAAGAAGAAGAGGGTGAAGGAGAAATATGTGAGAAAGATGTGCAAATAGAATTCATTGATTTCCATGAATTCATTAATACTGATTTGTGTGCAGGTGTTGAGAATGATAAAGTGGGATGGAAAGATGAACCATGGTATAGCGAGGAAAATTTCATGAGGGGGAGAAAGAGAGGAAAGCTTAATGAAGGAAGAGATAGGAAGTTTCAGAGTAAGGTGAAGAAGAAGAAACAAGTGGATAAGGAAGAATGATGGATGAAGAACAAACACATGATCTATAAATGTTTATGAGTTCAACTCATGAAACATTTCTTTCTACATGGGGTGTCTGATGTAGGAGCATCCTAGGTGAAAAAGCAATCAACATCAACTAAAAAAATTTAAAATTTAAATTTGCATTTGCATTTCATGTTAGGGGGTGAAATTCATGTTTGGAGGCTATTTGAATAAGTTATTAATTTAATTTAATTTATTTAAATAAAATTCCACCTTTGTTATGCAAGTTGGCAGGTAGGGTTGTGGAGGTGTAATTGCATTTTTTTTTGAAAAAATATGAAAAGGAAAGTTTAGGCATTGGGATTGAGAGTTACAAAATGGAAGTAAAAGTCATTTATTGATTTTTCTATTGTGGAAACAACTCATTATGAGGAGGTGCTCGTGGCTTTTCTTATTGGAGAAAAAAAATCATATTTTTTATTTTTGGAGGGGGGTTTTGTTGCATGTTTTTAGCATTCATTGGTTGTTGTAGGTTTGGGGAAAAGAGAGAGTTTGGTGTGGTATTCTAAAGGGGATTTTGAAGAATTTTTGTTGCACATTGAGAGGATTATGACATCCATAAAAAAATTGAAGCCTTCATGGGTGAAGATTTAAGGTTTTGGGTGATTGATCTTATAGGAGAAAGCTACAAATTTAGAGGTGCCTGTGAAGTACATAGTTTTTTTTTTTTTTTGTAGTTTGTTTTGTGTTCATTTTCAGATTATGTATGGGGCATATGTTGCTGCCCATTAGTCATTTGATGATTGAAAATTGATATGTAATCAGATTTATAGAATGAGAATACCTTTTGTTGCCAACTTTAAAGTAATTTCATGAGACTATGTTGCAGATTTGAATGCATTGTGAGGTTGTTTGAGTATTTATTTTTGGAAAAGAGGGTTGTTTAGAACCCCTACTTCATCAAATTCTTAGTATTTACTATGTAGTATGAGTGTGTATGGTACAATCCATTAGTCAAGTCAAAGGAGCATCCATCCATGATCCAAGAGTGTGGTAAATCTCAACGCCTACTATTATCTTTATTAATTAATTCCTTTAATTAATTCTTATCATATTCATGAATCATAGATCTAAAAAATACACATAAACAAATATTTCCTTACCTCCTTTTTCAAAGGTACATTAGGATGCTTTTGATGACTCCAATATAGATTGTGTTGATACCACCACAACTTCTTTATTCTTTCCTAATGTAATTTGTGTGATCTTATATTTTCCTATAAATATAGGTGTGAAATCTAATGAACCCCAATCATCTTCCAATAATTTTGTCACCAACGAAAGACACTCATCCTTTTCTTCTTTTTGCAAAGGTTCCACTTTTGAAGTTGGTATCAATGTTTTCAAAGGACTTTTCATTCCCTTTTTGGTTTTGTAAATAATTTATGGATTTTGGATAAGCTTTTATCATGTAAACCTTGTTGTTGTAAGTGTATTCATTAGACGATGCAATGTTGATGGCACTACATTCATTTTATGAATCCATGGTCTACCCAAGAGAAGATTGTGTGAAAGATCTTGGGGCATGACATGGATAGGAGTTTGTAAAGTAACAAATTTGACTTTGATAGGTAATATTATCACACGATGTGGTCGCTTTCCCACATTATCAAAACCATAGATGGATAAAGAATCTGGTTGAATTTTAGTCTTATCCACTCTAATTTTATCCAAAAGATTTATACTACAAACATTAAGTCCTAAACCATTCTCAACAAGGGTACACTTGATCCCAACTTTGTTAATAAAAACCAATATCATTAAAGAATAATTTTGTTTTTGTGTTTCCAAAGAAGGTAGTTCACTATGATAGAAAACAATATTGGCATTGACCGAGTTCATACCTTGAATTAGGGTTGCTACATCATTTGGTTGTGCACTAGGAGGGACCAAAACTTGTAAAGAATTTTGAAGCATGCCATGGTAAGTAGGTGATGTTTGAATCAAATCCCACAAATAAATATTAGTAAGAGTGTTACAAAATTTCTCCACAAGATCATACTCCTTTCCACTATGTTGAGGTAAGCAAGGTGCACTAGGAAAAATAGGTTGTAGAAGCGATATCTATGCATAAATAGTTTGTGTTTGTCTTGGTTGCCTATTGTTCCTTTTGTTATATGTATGAGAAAATGTGTGGTAACTTGGTTGTTGTGACACATTATTACTAGTGAGTTGTATTGCAAAGTTTAAGATAGAACCTAAAGGTTTTAGTTTGTTTTGAGGTGGTCCTATGATAAGCATGGGTTTGGTTTGGACTTGAGGTTATTGTGAAGGTGGGTAAATGATAATTTGAGGTGTGATTGCATTGATTTTTCTTTGATTTTAGTTACGTTATAAGCCTTAGTGGATGATCTAGGTGAGATGAAGTCCTCAAGGGCTTCATCTAACATATCAAAGTCATCACAACTAAAGGGATTGATAGGTATGCAATGCACTTGTACAGAGAGATCTGACATGATCAAATGAATATGCTTTCTCCAAGATTAATCATCAATTTCCAATGCACATTTAAGCTAACTAGGGTTAAAAATAGGTTTATAGACCTACCATGGATCTAGAAACCATATTATAGACCTACAAACTGATAGTAAATATCATTATGTTTCTGAGTTTTGAAGCTATTTTTTGAGGATTGGGATGCCTAAGGTCATTTGGCTCTTGGTAGAGATTTTTCAAAATTCTTAGCTTCAGAGGCTTGAGTAACATAGATTAACTGTGTAACTGTTTGCAAACCAAGGTTTAGGGTTGGTTCTATTGCTATTTTGTGAGTTTTTTAATTGACATGTGTGTTGTAATAATCTAGGGTTTTGAATGTTTGCAAAATGAGAACTAATCTACCTAGATTATGCAATGATTCAAAAAATACAAAAAAAAAATTCTACAAATTTGAAAATTTCAAGTACTAAAAAGTAAAAATCTTTCAACATTTTCAACAATCTAAGCAAAATGAAAGCATGCTTTAACATGCAATAACACTATTTGAGAATTTAAAAATAGACATTTAGTAGCAAAAATAGAATGAAAGCACATACACAAGAATATGTGCAAAGTTTCTTTGATCCACTTGTAGTAGGACAGAGATGCCTAGTGGCATCTGAGTCCTTGATATTGGTTCATAAAATAGAAAAATTGAATGTTTATGTTGTTTGCAATGTGGTTTCATAGTGACTATTTTCTAGAATTTCTTAATGTAAGTGAAATGCAAATGTATGACAATTTTGAGCAACAAATCACACTTTTGAAAACAATTTTAAATGCAAATCCAATCTAAATGATTGAAAAAAACCTTAATGCAAGATATGATTGAAGCTATGATGCCATATTTTTGGATTTTTTATGAATTTTTATGATGCAAATATGAAACCCTAAATGAGAAATGCAAGACAATATTATGCAAAACCTAGATATAGGGCGAAATTGCTTCAATTTTTAGAAGATTTATGATGTCAAAATGTTGGTTCACCAAAAATTAACATATGAAAAATGGGAACCCTAAGTTTAATGCATGAAACCTAGGATCAATTACCTCCTTTTTCAAAGGTACATTAGGATGCAAATCAACAAGATAATATTATTTAAGAGAATATGGTTTTCATGTGTATTGGACACTAGAGTAGAGAGAAGTGTTGTCTAGGTTATCAACCTAATCAACACCCAATTTTGCCTCATAATTTATCATGGTACCGTTACCATATCTAAAGTACACAAAGATCTCAGTAAAGAGAAGCAATTAAAAAAACTTATGCTTGCATCACAACATCTTAGGTATAAATTCACAAATAGTTAAAATACATGACCAACATTTTCTTGATAAACATGTAACTAGGTTGGAATAATCATCCACATGGCCCACACAAAAATTACATGCGCACTATTGGACTTACTATTTTTTATGTCCTATTTCCAAAACACTAACTGAAAAACAATCACAAATAGAGGACAATTATTAGACCATCATGCTCAAAAAATTTCTCAAATAAAATCAATTCCTATTATATTATTTTAAGTAATAATAAAATTCACCCCATCTATATAAATCTTGACTATCCACACATTATGATAATTCCACCAAATTCTAATTTAAAAAAATCAATGTCAGAAAAGAACAAATGTATGTTCTAACTTAATCTTATATTCAATACATTAAGATAATTATCTCCTTAGGTTTTCTTAGCTTCCATTCAAAATTTGTTTACCAATTAACTCAATTTAATAACTCAAAACACACAAATTTACTTGTTCAAAAGATATTGTTATTATCATATTGAAATTGTCACTAAATAATATATAACATAGACAATAACTACTATGGTTGACAAAAATGAATAATGATAGTTTGTTCCAAAATCAACATTTAACATTATCTAAAATAAAATAGTGAAGACTCATACAAGATCCATGATAGTAAATATTATTGATCAAACTACTAGGGCAACTTTCAAGGAATGCTTTTATCCCTAATTAACTATTTAATAACATATATGCATTCACTAGCTGGAATCTAGATAAAGCTTTCATGAATGATAATTTATAATAATCAAAACAATCATATATTCATCATGAAACTAATTGTTTATTGTCATTAATGTTTCAATTAATATAAATTACATATTGATTAAATTAAATATAACTTTTATTGAAAATATTTCTAATTATTTTTAATAATATCAAAAACAAAAGATTAATTATAAACGAATTATCAAAAATATTTTGAAAATAGATCATTGAAAAAGTGTTGTTGGAAATAAAATATTCATTTCAAATGAAACTATATAATTTTTATTTCTTAACTAAACATTTGAACCTAGACATTGGATTAAATATAATTAACATTTTCAAATAACTATTGTGCAACATTAACCAATAATTAGCCTCATGTATTTAAGTGACCATCAATTGTTATATTTTGAATTATTGTGTATCATCAAAATAAATAAAAATATAGTGATATTCTTCCATTGTGGAGTCTGATATTAATGAATAACTTTGATTATAATTACAAAAGTATACTTTGTTAAAATATTTAGAATACATCTTTGGTTGATAGAGGAAGAGTGATAATTATATATTTATATTCTACTAGAAGGTTCTCTTTTTTTAGTTTTTCTTCTCTTGTAGAAAACAAATTTTTGAATCACTCAGAATCAAGTTATTGAGAGAGAAGACAACATTCCATGGAATATGATTACAATAACCTATAAAAGAATAAGACAATGTTATTGTGGAATATGATTATTGTAGCTTACAAAAGACATGGGTATCCTTATGTGGTAGTCATATTTTTTTGATTAAGATGAACATGGGATAGGGCCAAAACCAGTTACAAAAAACCAAGATGGCTAATGGAACAAGTCTCACCAAGAGTGAGACAAAAGGAAAACAAAAATCAAATCTAAAATAGAGGAAAACCACTATAAAAAAATAACACAAAAAAAGACCAAAATGAGGTACCTACAAACCAACAAGTAGTTTTATACCTTTGATAGCCCGTCATTCCCAATTGAGGAACTCCAACTTCTCCTAAAATTACACCTCTTTGAGAGCTCCACTCTGATCATCATAATTGATGGGAGGAATATCATTTTGAGAAATAGTTTTACCTTTGGCCGCCTTCTTTTTATTGTGCATGATATGTTATTAAAGTCCACCATTTTTGTTCCACCTTGTGTTTGATTTTTCTTTTCTCTAGCTCAGTTTTGAAAATTTGAAGGGTAGTAGTAGTGTTTTTAACCGAGCCTTTATAGTAAGAAATAATTTCCTTCATATTCCTAAGAATAATATCTTGATTAACTGTGTGGCAGACATATTGTTTCACCAAATGTAATAGACATATCTCCAACCTAAATAATTATAATATGCTAGTATACTTCCATAAAAAACATAAAATAAAAAAAATCATTAAATTTTACAATTTCAACTACCATAGAAATATGTATATTACATGTTGAATCATAGTCAAGGCACATGAATTGTAGACAAGTTTTCCACAATATTTTGCATCTTATAAATATTTAAAACAAAACCCCATCAAAAACATTTACCTTGTATATCTGGGGAAGGTTTGTTTCAAATTTCAATTCCCAAGAACCCATCTCCCCCCTCCAATTCTCTTAACTTCATCTTATAAACTATTTTCTTTCCCATTCGCATAACATTTCAAACTTCCTTTTTGACCTAACTTTGTCTAAAAAAATATTCTACTAAACTTAGAACTATACAAATTAGTTTCTAATAATCTATTATTCTCTTGCCTATTTTTCTAATGGAATATTAAGAAAATTAATGATCACTTGAAGTCCATTAGCATTAATAGTTCATCAATGTCTTTATGTTCTAATCATGAAATAAATCTAATTACAAATAAATTATTTTAATTATTTAATTAATCTTCTAGTATCTACACTATTACATCATAAAAGGAAATTATATCACTAGGACCTAGTCCATGCTCAATTTTTATACCTACACACAACACAATCTTATTATAAATTTTAGTAGCATTTGTTAGTGAAGAATAACATCCTAGAATCTTTAATGTTATAAAAAAATAATCTTGTTTATTATCTATTCATAAATGCAATCTTGCATTACACTTATTATATTGGAATGACCATTATAAATCATATATATCACAACAAATAAAAATGAGAGATGTTATCGATGGATAATAGTACTTGTCTTGGATATTGGCCATGGATGAGGAGATGGTTGTACTAAAAATGAATGAGACTTATAACTTTGTTCATTTTATAGAAGGAATCATGTTAGTTATAGTGGTAGTGTTGAGAAGCACAAGGTGACATTGTTTGTGAAAAGATATTTCCATATTGAGGGGATATAATTTAGTGGAAGATTTTTTCTCTAGTTTCTAAGCTAACATATATTATGTTCTTGGAATCTATTGTAGTCCTTGATTTTGAGATAAAATAAATGGACATGAAGATAAAAAATTTGCATGGTGATTTAGAGGAAGAAATCTATGTCACTGTTAGATCACTAAATTATAAAGGTAAGGAGTCATTGGTTTGAAGATGAAAAATCTTTGTATGGTCTCAAAAAGTCACCAAAAATGGTACTAGAGGTTTGATTCTTTTGTGTCAAGACTATGATTTGTAAGGTCTAAATTATATTGTTATGTTTACTATAAATAAGAGTTGTTTGTTTTCTTGTTATCAAATTATATGTAGATGTTAGGTTTTTTTTTTGTAACAATAAGGTTTCAACTTTGAAATATTGAGTTTTTGCATAATTTGACATAAAAAAATTAGAACTTACTAAGTTCATCTTAGGCATGAAAATCAAAAGAGATAGAAAATTACAACTTTAACTTTGGCATGCCCACAGTGAGTGGCTTCCTTGATACATACATGCTCCTCTTTAAATGGTGATGCTACTCTTTCAATTCTATATTTGATGGTTAATGGTCTTGTTGGTGACAATCCTTCTAAATTCAAAACTTGTATGAATGCTATGCGCTTTGTTGTGGATGAAACATTATATGTTGAGGCAAATAACATTTTCAACTTTGTTTATTTCCTTATAAAGCATGTTGAAGAAGACCCGCTTGCAAGTCCTCTCTTTTTGCCACCTTTTGATCTTGCAAGCTCAAGTGAGAGCTGTATAGGCTAGTTTTTGTTGCATTGCAATGTTATAATTTGCAGTTTATAGCTTCTATTATAAGATTTTTTGTCATCATGGAGTTTTAAAATGTAACTTTTTGTTCCCCATATGTCTTGGGTTCAACCCCCCGCTCTCACAGTTGATCAGTGGGCCTATATACGAGCTATGGCATCCACCCGCAAGGGGCTAGTCTCACCTCAAGTACCCAAGGTATAGGCTGATGGGCCGCTGGGCTGAGTCGCAGGGACAACCCTACCGCATAAAAAAAAAATTAAAAAAAAAACTTTTTGTTCCAATTTTGATATTCAGTTTATAATCGTTCTATCACTTTTTTTAATATTATTTTCAAATTTAAAATTTATTATTATTTTTTATATCTATTTCATATAAAATTTTAATGCCTAAAATTTTGTATATATTTTTAATAACCTTATATTATTTTATTTTAGTATTTTCTTACATTAAATTTATTAATCATAGAATATTAACAAATAAAATTAAAAATTTATATACTCACAACATCAAACTATTTTATATCATTGTAAAACACTTTTCAATATAATTATTTTTAATTTTAAAATTATTATTATTATTCCATATAAATCTATAATACTAATATCTCTACACTATTTGATTTTAATATTTGCTACAGGAAAATAATATTTATTCTCAAAACTAAGGTTTCACATGTTGAAAGGTTTTAAAATTTAATTATAGGCTACACATAGTGTGAGATTTGATTTTGAACACCTACAAACCACAATGATAAATCAACTGTTGTTTAATAGTATAAACCTCCAAAATATCATATGAAAGCCTCTAAAATCTCACTTATCACATAAAAGCCAAATAAATATTGTTTCTCCAATTGGATGGAACATTCTATTTCCATTTCTAGTATTTTTGTTAATTTGATTGAAAACTTTCTTTTTTCATTTGCATTGCTTTATGTTTTAAATTTGCATGCAAATATTTCAAAATTAGATAATAAGTAATTTTTTAAAGAAAAAATCTAAATTTGTATTAGAAGTTTATTCCATTCTATTATTTAGCACTTATTATTAATGCTACAACAACCTACTCTCTAACATATTAACATACATATAGTTTTCTATCGATGTAATCCTTGCACCTCCTTTACATATAGATACTAGTACAAATAATGTCCAACTCTATTTTAAATTCAACATAAAATTAAAAAAAAAAAGTAAAAATATTATATTATTATTTCTTAATTAATATAAAAATTAATAAATTTGTTCACCCAAAAGAATGTTCTAAAAATTATTTAAAACTGTAAATAACTTTGGAGATTCATATGTTCAACATAAACAAGCTTGCAGATTTCACGAGATTTTTTGAGATGGCTAAGTACTACGTCGATATCATGCCCTTACATGTTGTGGATGATTCACACGAGGGAGCTACTGCCCTTGTGTGGGTTGCGAGAAGTAACATTTATTGCCTCTATTTTCGACTTTTCTGGTCACTTTTCGCTGGCCTTTTCCCTTTCGATGCTTCTAGAATTGACTACCAACTCTTCTGCCCTGGTTCCTCTGTTCTGGTCATCAGCGTCTTTGGTGTGGGCTCTATGGGTGGGGACAGAGTGCCTGTGGAGCTGGACAGGTGTGACGAGTGGAAGGCAGATGCCACTATTTGGCACATCTGTAAAGAGGGTGGAATTGTGCAGTATATGGAGGCCATGATTGGTCACAATGAGGGCTTGTCTAATAAGTTTGTCACCTCGTGGAATGAGGGTAGGGTCACCATTGGTGGCATTTCCTTCAAAGTTTTTGAGGAGGTTATTGCTAGAGTTACTGGGCTCCTGAATAGTGGCCGAACTTGGAAGAAAACTACGAAAGTACCGAACCAGATTAGTCTGAATCAGTTTTTTCGCGACGAAGAGAAAACTGTCAAGTTGCGGGGTGGCTTTGACCACGAGGCGTTGTCGGAGCCATGGGATAGAGTTTGTTTGGTGATCATGAAATATTTCACGTTGGAAGGAAGGTATGGGGTCTACTATTATTACCACTTTAATTTCCTCAACCACCTTAGGAATCATCTGCATATTTCTATTCCTTTCTTCCTGTATCATGCTCTTGATAGCACTGTTGTGGAGTTTAATGAAGCCTCTATTTTTGGAAAGAATTATACTATCCTTCACCAGGGCCTTATGTCTAGGCTCTATCATTTCCATATGGTGCATTTCCCTGCTTGGCCTATCACTGTGCAAGAAGTCTCGTCTCTCCCTGCTCTTGACGAAACCCCGGTTTCCTCTACTCCCCCCTCTGCTAGTATTTTGGACACGCTGGGCTCGAGGAAGAAAAAATGCCTAAAAAATCCTGCCTTGAAAGCCCATCTCCATGGCTCTTCTCCTGGTAAGGGCCCGGGGGATACAGGTAGGGAAAGAAAGCGGCTTGCCCCTACCCCACGCCCTAAGGCTAAAGCCTCTAAGAAAACTAAATTCTGCCATCAAATTGATTCCAACATCAAAATCACTGAAGAAGGTAACACCCCCCGTCGATCTCATAGACTGGTTCTTAAGCAGGACAAGGTGGGAAGTCTTAAGGAATCCTCTGATTCAGATAAGGATCTTGAGAGTGATAGTGAAAGTCACAAGGAAATGGTGGCGGGTGGGGAAGGCCAATCTGTGTCGGTGAATAGCGCGTCCCATGTCTCAGAAAGCTTGAAGAAGGGCCCTTCCGGTGACAATGTGATGGAAATTAGCCCCCGGTCCTTTGATGAGGTTAAAGGAAAAACCCCCTTGCAGGAAGATCACAAGGAAAAAGATCAGGCTTGGGAAGAAGTTGACAAGATGAAGGGGAGATTGGAGAGGTTGGAAAAGAAGGTCCAGGAGGTGTCTCAATTTGCCCTGAGGGTCATGCACAGGCGACCACCAGTCTTTGCTTGCTGCAGAAGGACAAGTCCGCGGATGGTGCTGAAGATGATGTTGGTTTCAAAGAGCTGCTCGAGTTCCTCACGGCGGATTGGGCGACGGCTATTCAGGATATACCTGGCAAGAAGGAAAAGAATTAGGCCGCTGGGCCTTTTTGTTCTTGTTTTTTCTATGTCTAGTTGTTTGTTTTTACTGCTGAACTTGTTGGACCCTTGGTGGTCTTTGGACTTATTTGGTTGGTCTCATGCTTGCATGAAGAACTTTGTTATCCTATGGTTACTGTTACTTTTTATTTTTTGATGATGTGCTATGGGTGATGGCTTTCTCTCTGTTGTCACTATGCTATTAATGTGCTTTCGCTGGATGGCTTTTGTTGCCTTGTACTTATGGGTCAGCACCCTTGTTTTGCTGCTTTTTAATTCAAAAACATAAACAAGCCCTACAAGAATAAATATCATCAATTTGTGTTCCAAGGATGCTTCCAAGTAAAAAAGAAAAACAAGGAAATATATTCCAATCATGCTCGTGTATTCTGTTATTACACGTCTGTCCATGTGGGCTACCTTATAGTCTAGAATGCACATTTAATAATTTATTAATTTGATCTCCATAGACTTTATAATATAATCAAATGTGCATTAGAGTCTCCATAGGCTTCGTAATATGATCAAATGTGGTTTATCTTCAAGTGTGAAAGTGCTCAATTATTGATAAATTGAAAATTAAAATTTGATCTCCATAGACTTTATAATATAATCAAATATGCATTCAAATCTCCATAGACTTTAAATGTGTATTCGAGTCTCTATAGACTTTATGATATGATCAAAGTCTGGATAGCCAATAACAGATAATCCAGAATCATTTAGCTTCAACAACAGTCTGTTTGTTCCCTTTTCTCCCCTTTTCTATAAGCGATGGGATTTCTGAATCTCAGAGTAGCTGCAGCTTACGCAATAAGCTTCAGTTGGCTATGCCTAAGTACTTGTGATTTCACACAACCTTTACGGACAGTGCGAAATTTGGATACCCTCAATGCAAATGTTACCCAACAGTATCGCAATGCATATCATTTCCAGCCTCAAAAAAACTGGATGAATGGTTCGTTTATTTTACAGTTTTTGATTTCTGTTCTTAAGTTTGCCAAATGATTGTGCTGGTCTGATAATTTGTGTTTTGGATTGGCCTTTTTGATATGGAACGTGCCTTTGAAAACGATGAACAGACCCAAATGGTGAGTTTCCAATACAGATAATTCACACTGTTTGCTTTAATAATTCATAATTTGTACATTCAAATTTGAGGGATACATTTTTCACAGGGAATGATATGTTTTGATACAGGACCCATGTTTTACAAAGGCTATTACCATTTGTTCTACCAGTACAATCCGGAGGGACCCATACCGGGTACCATTGTGTGGGGGCATTCTGTGTCACAGGATCTGCTGCACTGGAGGTCTTTGGATGCAGCACTTGTGCCTAGTGAATGGTATGATATAGGAGGCTGTTGGTCCGGCTCAGCTACTTTTCTTCAAGGAGGGAAGCCTGTTATTCTTTACACAGGAATTACCAACGCCTCGCAACAGGTACAGAACATGGCAGTACCTAAAAATTTGTCAGATCCTTTCTTGAGAGAATGGGTTAAAATCCCTGAAAATCCTGTTATAGTTCCGGGCATAGGCATGGATGGGAACAATTTCAGGGACCCAACAACTGGATGGTTTGTATCTGTGGATATGAAGTGGAGAATTGTTGTTGGTTCATTGGAGGGAGAAAACAGGGGAATGGCCCTTCTGTACATGAGCACCGATTTTATTAAGTGGGAGAAGGCCCAACACCCTCTGCATTTCTCTGAACATTCAGGAATGTGGGAATGCCCGGATTTTTATCCAGTTCATATTTCAGGAAAGCAAGGAGTGGATACTAGCTTTGTTGGATCTTCTGTGAAACATGTTATGAAAGCAAGCTTGGCAGTAAGAGGATATGATTACTATACTGTGGGGAGCTATTTGGTGGATGAAGATATATTTGTTCCGGATAAGGGAAGCCAGGATGATGAATTGGATTTAAGATATGACTATGGCAAGTTCTATGCATCTAAGAGTTTCTATGATGTGAATAAGAACAGAAGCGTTCTGTGGGGATGGATCAAAGAATCCGATAGTCAGTCAGATGACCTTATCAAAGGGTGGGCTGGTTTGCAGGTACTGCCCATAATTCACTGATTGGCACTACTTTTATTTGTGGTTTTCAAAGTAGTTTGCCTCCAGTGTATAGCTTTAATAAATGTTTGGCCTTTCCCCTAAACCAGAATCTGAATAAAAGGTTACAAGACAGTACTTGACTGTAAATTAATATTAAAATTTATTGTTTGATGATAGTTCAGACTTCATTTTGCTCTGTTGATGTTGTGTTTAGGGAATTCCAAGGACCATCTGGCTGGATGGTAGCACAGAAATGAACCTGATGCAGTGGCCTGTTGCAGAAGTGGAGTCTATTCGCGGAAATATGACAGCTAGGAATAATACTATTCTCAAAAATGGGGCAGTTGTAGAAATTAATGGGGTAACAGGTGCACAGGTATTGTTTTTCTTAGACTGTTGCTTCATTTTACTTGTTTGAATGTTGTCCTAACAAAGTTTTAAGTAGGCTTTCGGGTGGATTATTTATTATTGGATGTACTATCAGGTGGATGTGGAGGTTTCATTTGATCTTGGGAGAATGAACATTACGGAGTCTGAAGAGATGGATGCAAATGCCACTGCTCAACAATTGTGTAGCAAAATTGGGGTATCTCACAAGGGTGTTGTGGGGCCATTTGGGTTGCTTGTGTTGGCTTCCAATGATCTCACTCAGTACACTGCTGTGTTTTATCACATTGTTTCACATCAGAACAAGTTCAAGCTACTAATGTGCAGTGACCAGAACAGGTAATGTTACCATAAATTGTATGATTGTTAGGGCATACTCTTGTGTGGTCGTTATAATATGGAGGACTCGTATTATAGTTTTTTTTTCCTGCAGATCATCAACCCAGGAAGATGTGGATAAAACTACTTATGGATCCTTTGTTCCTCTAGATAACCCAAAGAAGATTGTTTCATTGCGAGTGCTGGTGGGTTCTGAATTTTTCAATTAGATCAAGAAATGCAATACACACACAATAATTTTTTTTAATGTACTGAATACATATAAGTTGTGATGGACAGGTTGATCATTCGATTGTGGAGAGCTTCGCAGAAGGGGGGGAAAAGTTGCATAACATCTAGAGTTTATCCAACGTTTACTGCAGCAACAGATTTGCATTTGTTCTCTTCAACAATGGCTCTTCCACAATTATTTGCAACGAATTAAATGCATGGGATATGAAAGTCACAAACATTGTTGATTGATTTTGAAATGTGAAAACATTGGAATCACTTAAATTTTAACAATAAAATCCACTTTAATTAATAGTTTTGTTAATAACCTTAGCTTATGCGTTTTTTTATTATCCTTTGTGTGGAGAAAATAAACTTTAGAAATATTTAATATGTGTAGATTAATTAAATTATAATGATAAATACATCTCATATAAGATGTAGAGTTAAAATTCATAATTCAAATAATGGGTGGGATAATTTTTATGGACATGAATTCCTTCTTAATATTGGTATTATTTTTGTTTAATAGCATTGTTTTTAGTTTCTTATTTTAATTTAATAATTTGATAGAAGTTTTTTTGTATGACATTAGATTTTGATTTTGTAGCGTTCTCTTTAGGAGTTATATGTTTGCTTTTTCTTTCAATTTGACTTTGGGGTGTGATTTCATGTTTGGTATTTTCTTTAAAAAGTATATATTAATAACTAACAAATAAATGCAATAAATAAAAGTATTAAATTAAAACAAATCAAATTAGTTTATTTAATTTTAGATTTAATGCAATTATGAAAAATAGAACAAAATGATTTGTAGCATGTCAAAAACCCCATATGTGTTTGCTTTGTTCAATGTTATAGGATAATTTTGTTTTAAAAAATTGTTGTGAGACACCACCTTCTCTAATACTTGGTACTCTACGTTTCATGGATTATATTATGATTCTCATTTGATGTTTTCATGTTCATATGTTTTAACATTATACATATAATATATAGACATTGTTCTTATGTTTTTATGTTTGTCTTGGTTAGTATGGGATATTGATTTTATGATGGATTTCAATTGATTGTTGATAGTGATATAATGTGTTGTGAATCATTTAATTATGTCAAAGTTTTATTTTATTTCCCATTATCTTAGTATTTTTAATTTTTATGATATATGTATAGAATATATCTTGTATATTCTCACTTTATTAATTTTATATTTTGTTTATAATGATTAGTATCTAAGATCTTAATTTCTAACATGGTATAGAGCCAATTAAGTTGTGCTAATCATTTACAATGTGTAAATTAAATTTATTGATTTATTTTCTTAAATTGCATGTATCATTATGTGTGGACTAAGTTAAAACAACAATATTTTTCTAAGATTTGTGAAAGGTGTAGATTTGCTCAAGAAAGTTTAGAATGCTCTTTTCACCTTTTTAGATAGTTATACGGTATTATTAAGTATTATTCAATCCAAGAAGATTAAATTTTATTCTAGAGAGTTTCAAGTACATGTACACAATCTCATAATGTATGGTGCTTTTTTTTTATTATATTTTATAATCTAAGTAATCTAAAATTATTCTATTATGATAGAATTTCAATATTCTTATAAGAAAATCAAAACCTTTCAAAAATATTGTTTTTTCTTTAATGATATAAAATACCACTGAAAATTTAATCTTTAATTTTTTTTTTGTATAATTCTATCCAATTTTAACACCAATTTTAAAGACTAATTTTTTATTACTATTTAAATAAACAATTTTTAAAAATTTATTTAATGATCATATATCAATCCTATAATAATTTCTATAACAGTATATACTAATTAAAACACTTTATATAATTCTTTATCATTAAAAAATTTCATCTTTATCTATTCACCATTTCATAAATACATGACCATTGATCTTGAAAGGTCGCGCCCCTCTCTTGAAAGGTTTACATACCTAATCGCGAATAAAGTCTACTCATTGTGGTGAAAGCATTATTTAAAGAAGGGATATCAAAAGAAATTCCTATTCTTAATAATAAAAAACATTCCTAGTGCATAAGTAATTCGTAGATCCCTTGTGCCTTCTTAAAAAGTGGCCTAACTTTTTTTAATAAGGATTTCTTTTAATAAGGCGATACCTTTCTTCCTTACAAAGGAAGTTTATCTTATTTTTATAAGATTAATGCTTATGTGGAATAAGAAGAATTTAATTATAATTTTATGATTTTATATATATATATATATATAGTTAGTTAGTTTTAAGAAGTTATATATAATTGAATTATATTTATTTGAGTGTAATTTATATTATTCAAGAGTTAAAACATGTGTCAATAACACAAAAATGGTAGTGATATGATCATCTTAATGTTTATATCTTTTCATGAATATATCAAATTAATATTTTTCATTTCATCTTTTGATAATAGTCAACAAGAGTAAACTCATGCATTAAATTTATTTCATCTAGTATGTATTATTTTCTTCTACATCTTTAAGGGTACGCATTGTTTTCATAGTGGAAATTTTCTAAGTGATCAATTTATTTTTTGTTCAATATAGAAGGTTTGTCATTTTTTGTAACATGTAAATTTATTATTACTTACCGTACTTCTCTAGTCTACTACTTCTACTTCTCTCACTTGTGACTTAGTTTATTTTCTTTCTTAAGATGTCAAATAATTACCCTAGAATTTGCTTCTTTTCTTTTATGTTCTATCTTATCTAGATTAAATAGTTTATCTTCGTGGTTGGAGGAAAAATAAAGAGTTTGTATTTAGACTAAAATGTACCTATCTCTCCCTCACACTATATGCAGAGCATTTATGATGGCATTGTAAACTTAATGTCATCAAATGCATGAAGGGCATTTTCCCTAAATATATCTTGTTTTGTGTTGTAGTTAAAAATTTTATTGAGTTTTTGTTATGTTTGGGTTATAAATATTATGGGCACTACAATTGTAGTGTAAAAAAATGAATCCTATACATGTATACTAGTAAACTGACTAGGATCAACTATTTTCTTGCCTCTCCATTCGAACACAAACCAACTAGGGTTTGATGATTGGATAGTTGCCTCAAAGGAGAGCCAATCTGTTAGCGTTCTTTTGAGTTGCAAAGAAGAGAAATTTTGATGTGTATTTTAATAAGCCTATTTGACATAAACCCTAGATTTGAAAATTTAATTTATCACACAATGAAAATGAAAATAGATGAAATAATAGCATATCGAGAAGGGAAGATAGTTGTGCACCTATCATAAAAACTTAAGCTTGAATTGTGTGGTCAAGGGTGAGGGTACCCTTGACTAGAAATAGAGATTTCTAAATGCCTGAGTTTTGGATCTGAGGGTATAGGTATGCTTTGTGTTTTCCCCTAGCTTTCTTTTGACAAAAAATTTGGACCCAACTTGCACACATGAAAAGAAGGGGAAAGGAAGTGTTGTATAGGGGCTTTCTTAAGTTAAACCTCTTTTTGGTGTTTCCAACTCCACCAACAACAAAAGATGATGGTAAAGAGGGCTTACCTAAGGCAGGGCAAAGGCTAAATGAACAATAATTGACTGTAATAACAAATGATAATTGATAATGTTACTTTAGGTATGAAATATTTGTCAAAGTGATGTCCACACCATAAGTTTCCACCAAATGTTGTTTGATGGATGATTGACTTTCTTGAAGACTTGCAAAGGGATATTCTGGACATAACACAATAGCTTGTTGTAGCTAGCATGTAGAGGATAAATAATATAATTCTTCATAATAAGAGCATGATTTATCATAATAGTACCTTGTTCAAATTTGCTAGATTGCTTAGATGTTTAAATGAGAGGGAAATTTTTTATGTATGCATCCCAATTGATCTTTTTGGACATAGGCCGACTTGCGATCCTTTATAAATCTCAAAGAACTAACAACAAAATATTAATTATTGAAATAGGCCACCTAATTTAATGCAAGGGCTCCCTCACCCAAGTGATTGAGTTTTTTTGGCCCAAGTTTGTCAGGATGTCAAGGATTTTAATATATTTTCTAGTCTTCTCCTGAAATGAATAAATTATTAATATATTTAGTGTTATAGGAAAAATAGGGTGTCAATATAGTTTGAATTTTTCAAGGGTGATAATTTATGACATTACATTTAGCCCCAACTTTAGTGAATGTGATCTTATATTTGTGTTCACACTAAAGGAATAAATATTCTTTTATCGAATCATTGAAGAGATATGATGACGCTAAGTTGAGGGGTGTGTTAGCTCCCAACTTAGGATCCCATCAATCCACAATGTTAAGACACACATGAAGCAAATATATCACATGTACAACAAGGAAAAATTTAATTGTGCATGAGGCATTCAATTTGAAATCAATGGAGTACACATAAAAGAATACAGAAAACATACAAAAAATAAAAAATGATGCATACAAGGAATACACAAGGAAAACATGTGGAATACACAAAGCAAACACATAGAATACATGAAGAAAACATGCAAAATACATGAAGCAAACAAGAAAAATACACAAGGAAAACATGATACACATATAAAGCAAACATAACACACACATGGTGCATAAATCAACAAATATTAGTATACAAAAACTAAAGATTCAATTTAGCAAGGTAAAGAGACCTCAATATGTAAGGTTGTCTCAATTACCAAGTATCATCTCTCAAATGCACAACATACACATCAAAAATATCAAAATGATAAATAAAAGTTCTCACAAGTATCCATAGATCTACTATATAACAAGTTGTGTTATGCTAGGTGTCCTTGTAAAATTTTCAAGATCACAGGCCAACAAGCTCTATTATGCTAGGTCTATGGACTATTTGGAAATCACGCTTCAAGGAGTGCATAAATTTTTAATGTCATGAGGGACGATTTAACATATCAGTGGACAAATTTAGTAACCAAGCTTCAGAGAGTGTAAAAATACTTAATGCTTTGGGGATGAATTGATAACCATGTCTCAATAGGCATTATAAACAACACCATGACCAAGGAGGCATGTCAATAATTAAAAGCTCAAGAGACATAAATGTCTAGATATATAAAATGGAGAGGGTGATATGCCCTCCCTTGAAGTGTTAGCATACTTACTATGTTGATGTTTTAAGGAAAATAAAGGGCGAAGAGGGGATCCTCAACAAGATGCACACCTCCAAAATTTAGTTATCCTTTCCCCCAAGTGTATAGGCAAGGACAATCATGCAAGAGATTATTGTGTTGCTACCATAGATGAAATATGGTTGCTTGAGTAATATTGTACCAGTGCCATGAATGGTAATGAGAAAACACATGGAACTAAGAATGTTGTATAGTGAGGAACAACACCATAGGAGATACATTATTGTTTAGAATGAATATGTGCATCAACACATGGAAGAGTGATAGCACCGTAGTCAAGATTTTTTTGTATTTTATTGCTCAAGGCCTGACATTTATTGGTGGAATGACTGGATTCACTTGATGATATGCACAAAAAAATGTTTCTTATGAAGCTTCTTACATGTTGGAGGATGAAGAGTAATCAAGTGGGCTATGAGAAGCATTAACAAGTATTCTCTTGCTCTTGGATCATCGTCAAAACATGTACTTGAAGATGAAGCCTTATTTGGATCATTGTTTGTAGTGTTGAGATTAGATTTTTGAGAAGAGGAATGACAAAATTGTGTGGATGCCATTGAAACAACCTTTGACTCTTTAGGCGTTGTTGGCAAGATTTTATACTCCCCAATGGAAGTAGGTGTAAAATCTAACGAACTCCAATCATTGCCAAAGAGTGCATTCATATTATCACTATCATTGGAAGGTAATGGTTTAAATTTTGAAGATGGAATCAAAGTACCAAGAGATGTGGAAATTTTATGTTCAACTTTGAATTGTAAATATTTTTTTTCATATGCTTTTGCCATGTATAAATCTTGTTAATATATTCATACTTCATTGTATGGTGAAGAGTAGATGAGACTACCTTCATGAAATGAATCCATAGTCTACCAAGAAGAAGATTATATGAATCTACATGTCATACCTTAATAGGTAGTGTGATTATACCCAACAGTTGCTTACCAATTGTACAAACCCTTTTCCTAGTACCTGCAAAACAACATGAATAAACGAGTTAGACAAGGAATTACAAGCTAAAAGAAGGATTCCCCATGAAATCCATTTACAAATCAAACTAGGAATGAAAATAATGAAGAACACAAAGAAAATGATAAAAACTAGATTTAATCCTAATTTGATTAGCAAACACTTGATCCCATAGGGGAATTGGTGCCAATTTGATGTGAAAATTGGCCCTTCCCCAATCCCTATGATGAAATCTTGATGTGTTGAAGATGATGTTGATCCGCTTTGACAAAAGATGAGAACTCCAAGCCAAATCTGAAAAAAGCCTAGCTAGAATTCAAATGATGGACGAGAATGGCTAAGTATTTTAGCATGGTAACTTTGCTTGGATTGTGGATGATGAAAGGAGGAGAGGAGCTCTTCATTTATAGGATTTCAAGATGGATGAATGCCCAAATTTGAGCAATGTGGGACTAACATTCATCCAATGATATGGCGCCACTTGTCAAGCTATGAATGGATGATGGTTGTGCAATATTTGGGGTTTGTGCCAATAAATTCCAATATTTAAAATTAAAATTTGTTGAGATAACATGTAAGAGGGAAGGGAAGATGCAATAAATGCCACTTGGCTCAAGGAAAAGGACATGCAAGAGGTTTTAAATGCCTTGTTGGATGTACATGTTGACTTGGAATTTTTGAATTCAAATTGAGGGAATATTCCAAAAGATGCCTTGTGAGGAAAATAGAGAAATTTAATAAATGAATTAAATCTATTTTCATGTGCAACTTACATTATCTAGAGGATGTGACATGGGATGAGGTTAAATTAATCAAGGGTTAATTAATTTAATAGGAGATTAGATTATGTGACTTATTTGACTTAGATTTATGGATTTATTTAAATAAGATAAGAGAGGAATATGATAAGAGGCTAATTAAATAAATATTTTGATTTATTTAATTAAAAGGGATGGTGTTAGATTAAATCAAATAAGGTTTTAATTTATTTAATTTAATGGACAAACTTTAGTGATTTAATCAAATAAATTGATTATTTAATTAAATAGGGATAATTAGATCAGATGGATTGATTTAATTAACAAGAGAAATGACTTGATTCAGATAAAGTGATTTATTTAATCAAGAGAGGATATTGATGAATTTAATCAGATAGGGAAATTTGATTAAATGGTTAGACCGAGGGATGATTTAGGAAGAAACAATGTTAGTAAGTCAGGATCAGATGCATGATGTCAATCAGTATATTTTCGATGTCTACATTTTTCCCCTCTTTGAAGCAATGCACTTGTTGCATTGGTTCAAAGAATAAACGATCTCGATCAAAGCCAATTTTTTTTTATATTTCAAAATTTTCCCAACTACTAGATAGTGAGAGAAAACATGCCATTATAATGCCCCCTCGAGAGATCAGACGAAAATTTTAATTTATTGGGTGAACTCACGAAAAAAATGTAACAAAGTGCCTGATAGGTCCGAAAGGGGTCCAGGAGGCTAAAAACGTGTCTAAACACAATAAAATTATGAAAAACAAGCCTCAAACAGATGAAAACAAGTCGGGGACTGAAACTCTAGCAGGACAACCCTAGAGGGTCAAAAACCCTAATTTTTAGGTTTAAAAGGGGCCCAAGGAGTCATTTTCAAGTCATTTTCACACACCTCCACTAGCAAACCTTAAGATTCGAGCTCTAACCTCCTGACAATATGGCACAATGATAGCTTCTCCTACACATTTTAGACCAAGTTCAGACCTACCAGTGGCCACCTAGCATCGGTGCCTCAGTATGTGAGCCTAACTGAAGCTTCATTTTTTCATTTTAACGCATTTATTACATATTTAAAGATGAGCTTGCCTCCAGCGGCGCTATTATAGCACCGTTTGGTGTTTAAAGTGCACTGTTAATTGCATTTTTGCACCGCAGTAGCACTATTTAGCACCGCAACAGTGCAGTTTGGATTTTATAAACTCCCCCGCTAGGCTCGGGCTCAGCTCGGACTCGACGGGTCAGTTTTGGAAAAGTGTGCCGCGGTGGTGCCCTTTTCATGTAAATTGCAACGCTGGAGGTTAAAGTGCGCCGCGGCAACACTCTTTGGCTGAATTCAGGGTCCAGCATTGGAGTTTTAGGAAACTCAAACTACAACACCATCACAAACTGCACCGCTAGAGGCGAGCTTGGAGTGTTAGGTCAGGATTTTTCCAAAAAATTTGACATGCTGACTTTCCTTGATGTAGGACGGGCCTAGGGAGATTTATTCTCGGGAGCACCAGTCATGAGATTTGGCGAGCGTCCTACGAGACTTTAGTGACATAGACCAAGACTGACTGAGAGCTGCTGGCTTATGGCATATTGCATATGCAACACCTGTGCACACACACCTTGAGATGCTATTAGTGCTAGCCAAGAGGTGGCACAACGAGACATTATCGTTTCATCTTCCCACTGGTGATGCAACCATCACTCTGGAGGATGTTTGGCGCATTCTTCGATTGCCCATTCATGGCTACCGAGTGATCTATGATATGGAGGAGGGACGCGAGTACTGCACCCGAGTCCTCGCCACATGAGATATTATTTACTGTGAGGGTCAGATCAAGCTAGAGTGGTACAGAGTTATAACACCTCCCTTCCATTGGATAGTTGCGGCGATCATTTTGGGTTTGGTTGCCCCAGACAGACGAGGGCAGTATTTCAGTTTGAGCTAGGGATACTGCTGGGAGAGGATGGTCTGGGATAGGCTAGTTCGGTTTGCATGGGGACCCATCCTTTTGGCTTCAATTTACAGGGATCTCCACGAGTATGTCTACGTGGATGGCAGAGCACTGGGAGCTGGGGTGACACTCCTTCATGTTTGGGCATGGGAGCACATCTCTGTGCTATGTCCATGGGTCATTCTAGTTCCAATGGGGGCAGAGGATGTGTGTCCTTCACACACACTAGCGAGCATGGGTTCCCCTACTGGAGGCGGGTCCTAGATGAGATGCTTGTGTTTACTTGGAGACCATATCTTGGCCGGCCCAAATGGGCCGACGATGCTGCTCAGCTCTTCTACTACCGTTAGGATCGATACATGTAGGGGCGAGAGCACACTATGATTGAGAGATACCTGCCCGAGCGTGTACAATGTCAGTTCGAAGAGCCACAGGGTTGGCCAGATGACGACTATGTAGCCATGTTTGCACGTAGCATGACATAGGTGTCATGGGAGCCTAGCATTCCTACCGCGAAGGTAGTTGATAGCTTTTGACAGTTGGTGGCCCAACCTTGGGCCTACGATCAAGGCTTGGTAGATCTGGGCACCACACAAGCTTACAGAGATTGGTTCAGACCTCCTCTCTAGTTGACCATTCCAGGTGAGGATCCAAAGGCACATAGGATCAAAGGTAGAGTGAGAGGTTGAGGGTGAGGATGAGGACCTAGGGTCGAGATTCGACAAGACCCACCATTGGTGCCCCCAGTCCCACCAGGTCAGGGAGATGTCCACATGCAGGACCAATAGCAGGATCCACCAGTCCCACCACCACGAGTTGAGGGTGAGGACCAGCCTCACGTGCAGCCATGGGTATAGCCAGTAGGGTAGGCAGACACATGGGATGCCTTGATTTTACAGTTATAGGCATAGGTACAAGCAGTGACGATCGAGAGGGACCAGGCACGAGTTGAGAGGGAGGAGCTAAGAGGAGAGAGGGATCAGCCAGTGCAATAGAGACAGGCTACAAAGCTACAGGTAGCCACAGAGCTAGGCTGCAGGCAGCAGATTGAGAGCATGACAACCTCCTTGTCCTAGGGTACAGTGTCAGTTCGATCTTACAAGAATGTTATCCGAGAGATAGAGTACTACCGCCGGGCTTACCATGAAACTATACCTTGAGCAGACTGGGTCCTTGAGTACTCAGAGCGAACCAGCCATAGACCACCAGAGGGTCACGGTGACAGGGGCGAGGGCAACATTCATGAAGATCGACCCTAATTGAGATATTATGATGTACTTTTTTGTGCCTTATGGGCTCTTTTTTGATAGCCTGATGGGCGTTTTGTATTGATTGACATATATGTACAGTGATCTAATTATTATTCTTTGTACTATGACAGTATCATTGATGATATATATGAGCCGATGATGATTTTGATGTGATGCAATGTGTTCTTTTATTTATGCATGAATGGTTTATTTCTATATGCTTTAAAGTGATGTTCTATAGATGCATTTTATTTCTAATGATGTATGCGTTATGATTTATGACTAACATATCTATATTATGCTAACCTATGATATGATGTGCAATAATGTTAGCTCAATTATGGTTTATTTTATGCCAATGCAATATGTGATATGATTTGATTTATGGTATATGCAATGATATGTGGAATATGCTTAATTATGGGATGATTTATGGATGTATGTAATATGATGCGATGGTCATGATATGATGCTACTGAAATGGTTTTATGAGATGCAAATGTTATTATACTAAATGATGTATGTGATGCGATGATATGTTAATGCGAAGTGATATGCAAAATGAATTAAATGCTTATATACCTATTGCTTATGATTATGCAGAAATGGTTATGGAATGTTTTTGTAGATGCTATGTGATGATTTAGATGGTAATACAAAATGTTTATGAAGTGCAAATGCAATGTTTATGCAATGATTGATATAATTCCATGAGATGCAATGTAATGGGTGAAATGCGATGATATGGATGCACTTGTTTATATGATGATGAGAATGTGATGTTTCCTATATGATATGCTTATGCAATGCGTATGATTCCTATATGATATGCTTATGCAATATGTTAATGATTTCTATATGATATGCTTATGCAATATGCTAATGATTTTGTGGATGCAGGATTGATGATGATGATGGTGATGATGATCAACTGTCATAGTACCTTGTTAGCACGGTCAGGAGAGAAGAAGTCATTTCAACAAGACACAAGATGACACAAATGCAGATGATGATGATGATCACTTGTCGAGGAATTGGGATTCTCAAAGGGCCAAATTTTCTTATGTTTGATAACACATGTGGTACGATGCATCAAGGTATAGAAAACCAAGATGGTGTTGTACCCAGTGTGATCGACTTTGACTCGACAATCAGATAGGAGTATTCTTGTTCACACCTGACAGACGAAAACCTTACTAGGATGTATTTTAGAAGTTTCAAACACCTCAGAACAAAACATGGAAAGGTAAACATATCCCTGCAATAGTCAACAAGTTGCCCTAGACCACTTCCATTCATACCTAACAAAGCAAGTATTCGTCGAGGTTATATTGCAAGAATGCCCAACAAGCACAACAGATAAAAGATAATGATCATTGCCCCATTCCTATTTCTCTAAATCCGTTGTTTTGGGATATCATTGAGATGTCCTTAGAATGAGCACAAAATAAGATAAGTCAAAAGATAAAAACCAAGTAAACAATCAAACTGATGCTCTTCAATACTGCTAACAGAAAGAGGATATGTTTTCTAAGATGATAACCGAAACTTATTACCAAAAGATAATGTCCATTGTAGGAAGGACTCATCCTAGGACATGTTAGTCGATGGCAGCACGTCATTTCATTTATAAGGGATGATTGATATGGGACCATTTCAAATGATGTATTACCGATACGAAGAGACAACCAACTTGCTTGCTCACTAACTTAGACTTAAGACTTGACATTTTGAGTTCTGCATTTAAACTGCTAGACTTGTTTCCAATTGTTTCACCAAAGGTTGACAATGACGATCAAGTTATTATGGATGGTGATTATTGTGGGTGCAAGCAAGATGAGACAAATGGATTTTTTCAAATATTTGGATGTTTTTGACGTTTTGAAATGTTTTGAGGCTATTTTTTTTGGGATTTTGGATTTTTAAATGTTTTGATTTTTAATTTTTCAAATGTTTTTGGGATTTTCTGAGATTTTGACCAAGAGACTAACCTAAAGACCTATCCTAGGGGTCTCGAGGGCTGATCAACAGATTATCCTTGCCTACATTATACACACAGAGACCACGTAGTTCGACTGACGACCTAATCGATTTATAGATGGTGATATACATGATGAAATGTCAGTTTATTATGACAGACTCCTATAAGACTGACCTAAATGTCTCGGGGGATGATCAAAGATCAACCTTGCCTACATTCAAGCTCAGAGATGACGTAGTTCAAAAAGACGACCCTATTTTTGGATTTTTGATATGTTTTGACATTTTTTGGATTTTTTGATATTCTGATGTTTTTGGATTTTCTAATTTGAGGACTTTAAGAATATACATGAATCTGATCTGATGAAAATACGCCCCCAGCATGATGTAATAGACTACTCCATTAAAGGCAAGACAAACTGACCTTGAGAATTGGGCCGAGTAGTACTAGGAGGAATCATGAGACAAACATAGAACCAAGCTATTGTATGAATGCAAGTGGATGAGTGATGGATGTGAGACCTGAATGCGATGGATGATGGAAGCGAAATGAATGGATGATGCAGATCAAGCCATAAAGATCCTGGTGGATGGAAAGTGCTTATTTACACAAGGCGCATGTTTGCCAGGTTTTCACCGACGTACTTGTCCAAAGTGCCACCAAAGGGGTTTTCACTAGAGGACAATTTTTTTGATCCTTTTTTTGATTCTTTTCTTTTTTAATTTTTTTGTTGTCACCAAGATGCCTGTTTGCCAGTTTTTCGCCAAAGTAACCATTTTTTTCAGGACTTTTTCTTTTTTTTTGGATTTTTGGGTTCTATACCTTGGAAGATTTAGGCATAAAACTTTTTGAGATGGGAGCTATTCATGGGCTCTTGCAGAGGTTCCCCTTCGAGTGTTGATAGTTGATATGCCCCTGATTTATAACTTGTTGTGATGACGAAAGGTCCTAACCAATTAGGTTTGAACTTTCCTTTGCTACTGGGGTTCAGGAAATTCTTCTGATTTTCTTTTAAGACCAGTTCTCTGACTTGGAAAGTCTTTCTTCTGATCTTCTTGTTGTAGCTTTGTTTGAGTGTATTTTGATAGACTTGCAGATGATTCAAAGCATCTATGTGTCTCTCATCAAGTAGCTCCAGCTCGTTTAATCTTGATACCTAGTAGTCCTCATCAATGATGAGATTTTGCAATGATATCCTTAGGGATGGGAGCTCGATCTCAATGGGGAGTATGACTTCTGATCTGTAGACCAAGGAAGGGGGTGGTTGCGATGGGCATGTGGATGCTAGTTCGATAAGCCCAGAGAGCAGGATTAAGCTGCAGATTCCAGTCATGACATGCATCATTGACTATTTTCTTGAGGATTTTGAGGATGGTTTTGTTCGTAGCTTCTACTTGGCCATTGCCTTGGGGATAATACGGGGTGGAGAAGCGATGTTGGATTTTGAATTTCTCGTAGAATTCACGAACCTCCTGGTTCTTGAAGGGTGTCCCATTATCTGAGATAATGGCTTGTGGGACATCATAACGACATATGAGATAGTTCAGGATGAATTTTGAGATCTGCTTCCCAATGATATATGTCATGGGTATGGCTTCCACCCACTTTGTGAAGTACTTAGTTGCAGTTATGATGAACTTATGGTCATTAGATGAGGTGGGTGTGATTTTTCCAATGAGATCGATGCCCCATTGCAAAAAAGGCCATGGTGTGACGATCGGGTGAACCTCTTGAGCTGGAGCATGGATGAGGTCACCATGTTGGTGACATTGTAAACACCTTTTTGCATGATCATGCGCTTCTCTTTCCATTGTGGGCCAATAATACCCCATCCTTAGCAGTTTCTTCGTGATGGTCATTCCACTCGAGTGTGAGCCACGGGATACCGTTATGAACCTCGATTAGAGCAGTCAATGCCTCCTCAGCATTTAAACAGCATAGCAAGGTACCTTCTCTGCTTCTACAGTATAAGGTATCACCTAGGATGACAAATCTAGATGCCTTTTGATAAAGGTTCATTTTTAGGTTCGATGGTAGGTCAACGGGTATGACTCCTATGTGAAGATATGTGTAGATTTCATGGTACCAAGGATCACCAGGACCAATGATTTCACACACATATTCCAATTCTGATACCTTGAATGTGGGAACGAGAAGCTGCTCAATCAGAAATTCATCTTTTGGCATGTTATGAGGGATGTCTAATAGAGACCCAATTGTAGCCATGGCGTCTGTTGCTCTATTGTTGGATCTCGGAATCTGCTCGAATGTTATGTCAATGAAGTTTTCCTTTAGAGTCTCCACCAATTTCTTGTATGGAGCATGAGTTTATCATCCTTAGTCTGATATTCATTATTGACCTGATTTATGATCAACTGAGAGTCCCCGTACACCTTGAGAGCTATGATATTCCATTGCATTGCTATCCTGAGGCCTATAGTCAAATCCTCGTATTCCATGATGTTTTTTCTGTAAGGAAATGCTAGTTTGTATGACTTTGATATGCAATCCCCTTGTGGGGTGATGAAGAAGATACCAGCTCCTGATCCATGTTGTGTGTATGAACCATCAAAGTATAGTTTCCAATGGTTAGTTACATTGAGGTTAAAGATGGATTCATCTAGGAATTCTGAGATAAGAGGATTCTTAGAATACATAGGTGCTTCTACTAGTTGATCTACAATAACCTAACCTTTAATGGCTTTTCTCTCCACATACTTGATGTCATACTCAGACAGTATCATTACCCATTTTTCCATTCTGCCGGTTAACATTGCCTTTGATAATAGATACTTGAGGGGATCAATTTTCGAAATGAGCTTTATCTTGTGTGCCAACATGTAATGTCTAAATTTTTGGGATGCAAACACTATTGCAAGGCAAGCTTTCTTGATGAATGAGTAATTTAGCTTGTGACCGACCATTGTCTTGATGATATAGTAGATGGCCCTCTCCATTCCATTTTCATCATGTTGAGCTAGGAGAGCTCCAAGGGCTACTGCTATTGTTGACACATATAAGATCAATGGATTTCTTGGGATAGGTGGCATTAACACTGGTGGTGTCAGTAGATATTCCTTGATTTTGTTAAATTCCTCCTCACATTTTGTGTCCCATTTTTATGCCACTCCCTTGTGGAGTAGGTGAGAGTATGGGTTTTGCTTGTCTACCAATTATGCTATGAACCGTCAGATGGATTGAAGTTGGCCTTGGAGGCCTCTGAATTGTTTTAATGTCGTTGGTGCTTCCATCTCGAGGATTGCCTTCACTTTTAAAGAATCCACCTTAATACCCCTCATGGAGACTATGTATCCTAGCAATTTACCTGATTTCACACTGAAGATGCACTTCTTGGGATTTAGTTTGACTTTGTATTCCTCCAATCAGTCAAAGATAGCACTTAGGGTTGCTATATGATCTTGTCTTTTCCTTGACTTAGCTAGAATGTCATCGACATAGTCTTCGACTGTTTTATGAATCATGTCATGGAATATTAATGTCATGGCCCTTTGATAGGTTTCTCCTGCATTCTTTAGGCCAAATGGAATCATGTTCCAGCAGTAGGTCCCCCATGGACAAGTGAAAGTCGTCTTATGTTGATCTTCTTTTGCTATCATGATCTGGTTGTATCCTGAAAATCCATCCATTAGTGATAGCATCTCATGTCCTGCTATCATGTCTACTATCATGTCGATGTTGGGAAGCAGGAAATCATCCTTGGGACATGCTTTGTTCAAATCTCTAAAGTCTATATAGATTCTGATGGCTTCGTCAGGTTTTGAAACGGGTACCAAATTTGACACCCATTCTGGATAATCAATTGGTGAGATAAATCCTGCATTTAGCAACTTTTTGAGCTCCATTTTGACTAACAAAGCGATTTGGGGATGCATTTTTTTAAGCTTTTGTTTGACTGGCTTTGCTTTTGGATATACTACTAAATGATGAACCACAGTCTCTAGATCTAGCCCTGGCATGCCAGCATAACTCCATGTGAAGTTTATTTTCCTTTCCTTTAGGAATGCTACTAGGAGTTTTTGCTCTTCTGATAATAGTGATTCCACATAGAATGTGATATACGAGGTCTCCTCTGTTCCTAGGTTAACAGGATTGCATTTTTTGGCCAAGACTGCTGACTTCTCTTGATGAATAGCTCTTAGAGGAAGATTGAATCCTTCATCCTCAGGCGCCTCAGAGAGGTTTTCACCATTGGATACATCCTTTCTTTTTACTATTTTCTTGTCAGAGAGTGCCACAATGTGGTTTTCACTCAAGGACTCGGATATGATTCTTAGTTTCTCACTTTTGTGACTGAAGGATTCAATCATTTCCCCATAATAGGCATGTGTGTCCAATTCTATTATAAATCCTGCTTTGTGATCCCCATCTAGAATGTTATCCCTCAATCCCATGAATTCTGAGAGCGCCTCATCATTTTCGAATGTATCAAGAATTGGTGGTCCTCGTTGGTCATAGTTAATCAGTTGAGGATACACTAGGCAGATCTCATGATTTTGTTGGTCTGGTTCAAATGATAGGGTGCTAATCATACATAGGGTGGTATCCTCAAATAACCTTGGTAGATTGGTCATGGTATCTTCGTCATCGCTACTAATGTAGGGCTCAGTTATGAAATTATGTCTGTCCCTACCTGTGACTATTGGTGAGTGTACTTGTATTAGTACTGGTTGAGGAGAAACATTAGCTATTCTAATCGGGGGACTTCAACCATGTATGGCTATACTTGGAGGGGTACGTCCAAGACCAAGATTTGTTATGGGTCGCGTCTCAAGCATGATAGGTATTATGGGCCCATTGTCATTTTGTCCCAGTCTTTTATTTTTGTCATAGCCCATTGCAAGCATCATTTGTAGGCCCTTGCTTCTTTCGTCCATTGGTAAATTAGCTACCGATCTTTCATCTTGATACAACATGTGAGATGGATCTGCTTCAATGACTTCATGGCCAAGGTCTCCCCATCTTGTGAATTTGGGATAGTTTTGAGGATGGGTTTGCGATGTGGAAGCTTGATTTTCTTGTGGGCATCCTTGTGATCTAGTAGATTGTGGTAACTCTCCTATCACAAAAGCATTGTTAGGGAGTTTCTAGCTTTCACAACCGTCCTCCTAGATGATGAGCTTGATATCAGAGATGGTGGGGATGGCTGAAATGGTGGGTGTCTTTGTCACAAAAGTGGACGTGAGAGTGGCGAGGTCGATGTATGATGTGGATGGGCCCTCATCATTCTTTGGCACTTGGTAGATTTTGTAATACTTGGCTTCAAGATTCTTGCAGTATGAGAACGGTTCGGGATCCCCGTGGATGGTGACCTCTTGTCCATTATGTGTAAATTTCACACATTGGTGGAAGGTTGATGCTATGACTTTCATCGCATGGATCCATGGGCGTCCCAGGAGGATATTATATGGAAATTTGAGGTCCAAGACCTGACATGTGGTTTCCATGAGCATTGGCCCTACTTGAATAGGGAGTTTGATTGTGCCCTGAGACACTCTTTCTTGGTTGTCGTATGCTCTTATTGTTATGCCCTTACCTTTGTCAATGGAATCTTCTGATATTTTCAACTGCTTGATGAGGCTGAGAGAATAGATGTTCAAACCTGCACCTCCATCTACTAGGACCCTTTTGATTTTTCTCGTGTTGACAATGGCTTCTAAGTGAAGTGCACGGTTGTGAGATGGTTGGGCGGGGAAATCTTGGTCAGAGAATGTAATGATATTAGGTGTTATGATATTTCTGACCATAGCTTGGAATTGGTTCGCATCGAGATCTACGGGGATAGTGGATGAGGCTAATGCTTCCTCAAGAATCTTTTTATGCACTGATGAGATTTTTAACAACTCCATGATCAAGATGTGTGCTGGTGTTCTCTTGAGTTGTTCTACAACATTGTAGCTATGCAGAACAACTCTAGATGAAGGGATTCTATTAGGTTGGGATGATCCTGCAATGGTGACTTTGTTGCCTCTTGTGGTGACTCCATAATCTTCGGCATGAGCACCCTTGATAGTGATGACCATGCAATCTTCATTTAGGGAGGCAACGACTGTTTCGTACATGTGATTTACACTTCCCTTCCCTTTATCATTTTTATTCCATTTGTTGCCATGATTCGACATTGGATTCATGTAGATTTTAAGATCTTGATTTCCTGTGGGTTGTTCCACATTTATGATTTTCTTGTCAATAAGATCTTGGATGATATTTTTGAGTCTCATGCAGTTGTTCATGGTGTGACCTTTGATTTTGTGAAATTCGCAAATTTGATTCTCGTTGTACCAAGGAGGTTTGACATCGGGTTCTTGGTAGTTCTCGAATGTAGGAGGTTTGATAATTTTTTCATCAATCAATTTTTTCATTATGTCCTCCAATGGTTCCCCCAAAATGGCATATTTGCATTTTGGATAACTTTTGCACTGGGGTGGTCCTCTTTGATCATTGAGGTTATTGATGGTAGGGTTGTTGTTGGCTTGGTATGTGGTGTGATGAGTGTTTTTTCATTGATTTTGGATTTGCAGTGTGGGTGTATGTTGGCGTGGACCACTAATGACCACCTTGGCATCAATGACACCATCATTAGTAACGTTCTTGTTTCTTGCCCATGTTCAAGGTTTATCATTGCAATTTGATGGTGGGCGATTGTTTTGTTGTTCGTGATATGACATTGATTCGGTGGGTTGGGTCACAAGGGCTCTTTCGATGCTAAGTGCCTTGGAGATCAATTGTTCATATTTAGTGATACCCTGAACCTTGAGATGGAATGCTAAGCAGTTTTCAAGGTCGGTGATGATTGTGCAGACTTTTTGTTCTTCTGGCATGGTCCACTTACTCTGATTGGCCTTGGATCACCATCATTGAAGAAATGAAGTGAAAGATTCATTCTTTGCTTGTTTTAGAGCGTATAGTTCTTCGAGACTGACATCCATTGCAATGTTACATGTGTAGTTTCTAATGAATGCATCCCTGATTTCTTGGAATGTTCTAATGCCTGAAGGTAAGTGAGAGAACCATTCTATAGTGAGACCTGCCAAGCTTCTAGGGAATAGCCGCATCAAATAAGTATCATCATATGCGACCTCCATGCAATGAACCTGGAATTCCCTGATGTGATCTTTAGGGTTTCCCATCCCTCGATATTTGTCGAATTTGGGGATTTTAAATCCCTTGGGGAATGGTTTCATCTCTAAGCTCCTATCAAATGGATAGGGGCACAAGTTGCTTGGTGGTTTGGTTGTTCACCCTGATTGAAGGTCGAGCACTTGTTGCGAGAGTAACCTAAGTTGTGTCGTCACATCACTTTACGGATCAGGGGGTGGGATGAAGGTGTTTTGGGGTGTTTGAGTCATGGGTTGGATGGGTGGATTGGTTGGTGCATTGTTTGATGGTATCGGTATGTTCTGGCGGGCGAAGTAGGCTTCTACTTGCTTTTGTATGAACAATGCTTGTTGTTGGTCTTACTGTTGTTGCGCTAGGATTTGTGCTTGTTGTTGCTCCAACAACGCTTGTTGTTGTGCTTGTTGTTGTTCACACAATGCTTGTTGTTTGGCTACAAATTTTGCTACTTCTTGTTGCTCTTGGTATTGCTTTAGTGCTTGCTAATATGCTTGCACTTGCGCTGCTTGTGCAAGAAGTTGTGCTTGTGCTTGTGCTTGAGCTTGTGCTTGAGCTGCGTGTGCTTGTGCTGCTTGTTGCTGTAGTAAAAGTTTTTCTTGAGTGACCCTTTGTGCTTGCAATGCTTGCACGGCTTGGGTAGCTTCTTGTTGTCGTTGTTGCAATAATGCTTGGGCTTGTTGTGCTTGTTGCACTTGTAATGTGGCTTATGCAACTTGAGCAGCTTGTGCGGCTTGAGCGGCTTATGTGGCTTGAGTAGCTTGTTGCACAACTTTTTTTTTTGAACTTGTTGGTATCCTCTTTGAAAAGCAGCTTGCAATGCTACGTCGTATTGGCTTGATGTGGTGAACGTTGGTGGTGGTGGATTTGGAATGGTGGTAGATGATGATGTTGTGTTGATGTTTTGGGAGTTGGATAGTGGTATTGATGTGATTGGTCCATAAGAGACCATGCTTTGTGATGTTAGGGATGTGTTTGATGATGTTGCCATTGCTTGCACATTTATCATTTATTGTTGTGATATCAATGATAAATTTTGTGTGTTTGGTACAATGCTTTGATTGATGGTTGGGATGTAGGTTTGATTGATACCTAGTAGGGGAGGAATCCCTAAACCAAGGAGTGGTGTAGATGATAATGGTAATGTTGGAAGAGGTGAAAAGGTGAGGGGCGTGAGTTGTTGTGAAAATGTCATGGTTTCAAATAAACCCCCTTGTTTGAATGTATCTCCCTCTTCTTGTGAATTTGTCAGAAGAGGTGTTTGAGGAGTTGCGTGAAAGAATGATGACGATGGATCGTGATGGAATGTGACAGGAACATTTTTGTGTAATGGGTTTTGGGGTATGCTTTGTTCCAAGGTGGTGTTTGCATCCAAGTTTTGATTATTAACAAGGGATGTGATTGTAGAGCATTGAGAAATGTGTTTCCCTTGTTGACATTGGGTTGGGTTGGAGCAAACGATGTTGTGATTTGAGGAATGTTTTGCTTGATGTTTTGGGATGGAGGTGTAGATGAAATGGGGATAGTGGATGAGATAGGTGGAAAGGATGTCTCCACTATAGTACTTACATCAAAATCTAAAGGCAACTTGGCCCCTTGTTTTGCTAGTTCAAGCATGTATAATGAAGGGTTGAGTCTCATCATGATGTTGATGATTTTATGATTCTCTAGATTTTGAAGCATTTATCTCATTTCCTTGCGAGACATTCCAAGAGTAAGGTCCTCTCCTTGATTTTCTTCTTGCAGATTTTGCGATGATGAGAGGGTTAATGGATTACTTGATTCTGTTGGATTCATTTCTGCATTTGTTTGGCTAAGATCGCTTGAAGTGGGTGTTTCTTTGTTGGCTTCCATACTCTTCTTGTATTGAGATCTCATTTAAACCATAAAACAAGGATGAATCCTTGAGAATATGGGAGATGAATCTCTTGATTCCTTGGATCGATCGTTATCTTATGTCCCAAAGTATAAAGTTTTAGGATGCCTTGAGGATCAAAGGTGATGATATGATGATGATGTTTAGGGATGGGTAATATGGTTGTTTTGGCTTTTGATAAATCTTGAATGAGACACTAGGCTTTTTTGAACTTGTGGATTTTCATTTTGATTTTGGACTTTGAGATTTTGAGATTTTGTACTTGATTTTGATTTGTCTTTGATTTGGATTTTGAACAAAAAGACCCTAAGATGTTTGATGATGATCTAAGGGATAGCTTCATTCAAAGGATGATAATTTGGATATGTGTGAGGAGAAGGATGCATCTACCCACACCTATTCAAACAAAGATGATTGTTTCACTAAGCATATTAAGAAGGATTCATCTGCATACACTAAGCTAGACAAGATGATTTTGATAACTTTGATTAAGTATATGAAAAAGGATGCATCTACACATACCTAGCCAAAGGTGTTTTTGCTAATGTTTTCAAGTATTTCATTCTCAATGATATTGATGATTATGATTTTGCCACAAAGCCTAGTATCAAGGATGATTTCAATATTTTCCAAAAAGGTGATGATGAGATGGATTTTTCTTTGATGTTTTTGGAGGATGGATGAAAAAGAGATTTTGATATGTTTTGATCCTAAGATGAACCTAAGAAGGTACACTTTGTTTGCTTAGACCTAGGTATTTAAGAGCATGCAAATGCTTCCTAATGACCTTTGTAACCAAGAAATGATTTCATTTGAACATTCATTTTCGGATTTCCAATCAATGATTTGTGCTTTGGGATTTGGAGTTTTCAATACATATGAAAGTTCATTTTGCTTAGCTTTGCTTAATGTCTTTATTTTACCAAAAACACTTTCTTCAATTAGGTTTCCAAACTAAGATGTCCATTGTCTTAATTTCCTCAAATCCCACAAGATATGTTATGTGGAAATTTAATGAACTTAAGGCAAGGGTTTCCTATTGTTTACTTAAAGAGACAAATTGAGATATAATCCAATGCTTAGAAACCTCTAAGGACGTGAATCCCAAGGGAAAGCAATAACATATGGATTAAGTCAATTGTATTTGTCCTCAAAAGGGTTTGAAATTTGGATGATGTTAAGTGTTTGATTTTGAGAAGTTTTCGATCAAGCAATGCATTTTGTAACCCAAGAATAAGTACAATCCTATGGATGTGTAAGACAATATTTTTTGGATTCCCACTTGGACAAGTCCAGCTACGCCTATCTCTAGTGAATGGTTAGATGCTTGACCCCACTGGCTCCCCTCCACAGAACTCACTTATACGGGGCAGCCAAGCATCAACACCCATGAAACTCCCATGGCATGCTTTCCATTTCTACTAGAAGATCGTAAAAGTGCGGGGTGGCTTCAGAATGACCATTCTTGCACCAACAAATAGATTAAGGATTTTGGAAAATTCTAGCACATGGGTTTTAGTAAGGGCTTTCCATTCGTGGAGATTGACCCATATAGAAAGAGTCCCCTTTCGGATCCATCTTGTCAGAATCAACCATGTGATATTGGTGTTTCGTCCAATATCCACATTTATATCCTGACTGGAAATACTCTTGGCTTTAGAGTGTTACTAGTTGAGTCATTCCCTTGGGTGAGTACTTTTTCCCCAAGGTAAGCCCTCTAGGATAAACAATAGTGAATAAAGAACAATATTCATAACTCGATCAATCCTTGTTGGCAACAGGGAGAGAGAATGTACGCGAAAAATCCCCCACTCACACTCGTATAGGATTTTGTTCAATTTTAAGCCCAAATCGAAGTGTGGAGGTGATTGCTTTATCTTAACCCAAAGTCATGAAAAAGGCCTTTTGATTCTCAAGATTGCTATAAAGCACGAGAGAAGCGCATACGTCCTTTTTCAATGCCTTTAGTCTAAGTAAGCCCTCATGAAAACAAAGCTACACTTGTTCTTTTTAGATCCTCAAATCTATATGTGAGTTCATTTTAGAGCACCAAATCACAAGTGAAAAAAACAATTGTTCAATTTGTTAATCCCACAAAAAAATTCTAGTAAGTTGTTGATCCTATTGTTCTTTTTAATCCTTTTGCAAGAAATAAACAAAAAGAACTCTTTTTAAACCCAAATGAAAGCTAGTGTTCTAAGAAAGAAGAAGATGACAAATTCTTAGAGAAGTGTTAAAAAACACTTAATGTTAAAAAACACTTTGATTGGATAAAATATCATCACCATGCTCTTCCTCCCTTTTTTTTCATTTTCCAACCTACAAAGAAGAAAACCAGTTAGTTTCTGGAAAAACACAGAAATTAAAAAGTAGAAAACAGAGGAAGAAGCAATCATAAATTAACAGCACATGCTAAAATTCAAATTTTCCCTTTTTACTATCTCCTAGTATCGTAACTCGCGAAGGTGTCGCTATTTTTTCCTCCTAGTGTTGCTTTTACAACACCACTTACCAATCAGCAGCGCTCTGTGTCAGGATAGAGAGCACAATTGCGTCGCTGTTTTGCCCAGCATCGAAGTTTAGGATTTTTTGAAACTTCTGCAGATCGGCGAGTCCAGTGGCAGAGTTAAAAATTTGAATTTTTTTGGTGGGATGAGTCTAGCAGTTCTAAAATAGCGACGCTGACGAGCCCACGTTGGAATTTCCTCTGTATCAAAAAAATGCAGAAATTTCAAGGAAAAGTTAAAAATATTGATGTCAAGCCCTCCTTCTAGTGCCAAATGTGCGAACCCTTTTTCTAGTACCTACAAAACAACATGAATAAATGAGTTAGACAAGGAATTACAAGCTAAAAGAAGGATTCCCCATGAAATCCATTTACAAATCAAACTAGGAATGAAAATAATGAAGAACACAAAGAAAATGATAAAAACTAGATTTAATCCTAATTTGATTAGCAAACACTTGATCCCATAGGGGAATTGGTGCCAATTTGATGTGAAAATTGGCCCTTTCCCAATCCCTATGATGAAATCTTGATGTGTTGAAGATGATGTTGATCCGCTTTGACAAAAGATGAGAACTCCAAGCCAAATCTGAAAAAAGCCTAGCTAGAATTCAAATGATGGATGAGAATGGCTAAGTATTTTAGCATGGTAACTTTGCTTGGATTGTGGATGATGAAAGGAGGAGAGGAGCTCTTCATTTATAGGATTTCAAGATGGATGAATGCCCAAATTTGAGCAATGTGGGACTAACATTCATCCAATGATATGGCGCCACTTGTCAAGCTATGAATGGATGATGGTTGTGCAAGATTTGGGGTTTGTGCCAATAAATTCCAATATTTAAAATTAAAATTTGTTGAGATGACATGTAAGAGGGAAGGGAAGATGCAATAAATGCCACTTGGCTCAAGGAAAAGGACATGCAAGAGGTTTTAAATGCCTTGTTGGATGTACATGTTGACTTGGAATTTTTGAATTCAAATTGAGGGAATATTCCAAAAGATGCCTTGTGAGGAAAATAGAGAAATTTAATAAATGAATTAAATCTATTTTCATGTGCAACTTACATTATCTAGAGGATGTGACATGGGATGAGGTTAAATTAATCAAGGGTTAATTAATTTAATAGGAGATTAGATTATGTGACTTATTTGACTTAGATTTATGGATTTATTTAAATCAGATAAGAGAGGAATATGATAAGAGGCTAATTAAATAAATATTTTGATTTATTTAATTAAAAGGGATGGTGTTAGATTAAATCAAATAAGGTTTTAATTTATTTAATTTAATGGACAAACTTTAGTGATTTAATCAAATAAATTGATTATTTAATTAAATAGGGATAATTAGATCAGATGGATTGATTTAATTAACAAGAGAAATGACTTGATTCAGATAAAGTGATTTATTTAATCAAGAGAGGATATCAATGAATTTAATCAGATAGGGGAATTTGATTAAACGGTTAGACCAAGGGATGATTTATGAAGAAACAATGTTAGTAAGTCAGGATCAGATGCACGATGTAGGTCAGTATATTTTTGATGTCTACACCAACATTATCAAAGCCATGAATATAAAGATTATCGAGTTTTATGAGAGTTGTATCCACACCCATCTCATGCAAAAGGTCAATGCTACAAACATTAAGACTTGATCCATTATCAATTAGAGTACACCCAGTTCCCTTGTCATTAATGTATCCAATAATCATGAGAGCATCACATTGGTATTATATTTCAGGATATAATTTGTGTCGAGGGAATGTGATATCCATGTTTTTTGTCTTCATACATCTAACAAGGTTGCTACGTCATTTATTTTGATAGAAGGTGGTATAAAAATCTTTTTTAAAGCCTCTTGGAGCATACCATGGTAGGTGAAGTTTGAATTAAGTCCTATAGAGAGATCTTAGCTAGAGTATTATGATGTTGCTCAACAAGATCATATTATTTTCCCACATGTTGAGGAAGACAAGGCACAAGTGGAAGATATGGTTGAGGAAATGGAACTAGAGATTTATATTTTTTTTTGTTGTTTACTATTTCATGTGTTATATGTGTGAGCAATTACATGATAATATGGTTGCTATGACACATTTTTGTATATATTTATATTGAGTGAGTTGTTTTATAAAGTTTAGGATATAACCAGGAGGTTTAAGATGGTTTGAAGGAGGTCCAATAATGAGAGGAGGTTTAGGTTGACTTAAGGAATTTTGATAATGAGAAAGGGTTGATTTTGTGGTTGAGGATTATGAGGAGGATAAAATTATATGAGTTGTGGGTTCATAATTTTAATTGAGTCGACTATTTATTGAAAATCTTCTATCAATAGGGGATTTAATGTGAGTTTTGAAATTATCATCTATGCAAGCCACCAAGTACTAGCATTTTAAGGAGGAATGGATAAAGTGGTGTTAAAAAAGGTATCAATGATTGCATTCTCTTATGCCAAGATATCCTCACAAGTAGGAAAATTATTAGGAGAGGGACAAACATGAGTTTCATGATTGTACTTGAAGAATGAAGATTAGGTAAAGTGATGTTAAGAAATGTATCAATGATTGCATCCTCTTGTGCACAAGTATCTTCACAAGTAGGAGGGATATTGGGAGAGGGAAAATCATGAGTTTCATGATTACTTGAAGAATGAATATTATGAAAAATTATGCTAAGAAAGCTATCAATGATTGTATTATTTTGCACCAAGATATTCTTATGGGTAGGAAAAGTCTTGGTTGGCCAAAGGTTAGTGTATATCACTTTTGATGGCATGATTTTTTTAGACAAGCCATATATTGCTATGTCAAAATCAGATTTTTAAAAGAAAACATATTGCTATGTCCTTTATTTTGTGAATTAGGTGAATTAAGGTCAAATTGGTGATGCACAACATAATCTAGAATTTTTCTGTTAGACTGTCAAAAATAGGAACTAGATTTGAAGAGAGGTCAAAAATAGGGTTTCACATAGAAAATTGAGGTCAAAGTGACTGGTCAAGGGTATCATGAAACTCATGATTTTCCCTCTCCCAATATCTCTCCTACTTGTGAAGATACTTGTGCAGAAGAGGATGCAATCATTGATACATTTCTTAACATCACTTTACCTAATCTTCATTCTTCAAGTACAATCACGAAACTCATGTTTGTCCCTCTCTTAATAATTCTCCTACTTGTGAGGATATCTTGGCATAAGAGAATGCAATCATTGATACCTTTTTTAAGACCACTTTACCCATTCCTCCTTAAAATGCTAGTACTTGGCGGCTTGCATAGATGAGGATTTCAAAACTAACATTAGGGTAATGCAATGAATTAGGTGAATTAAGGTCAAATTGGTGATGCACAACATAATCTAGAATTTTTAAGTCAGATTGTCAAAAATAGGAACTAGATTTGAATAGAGGTCACAAAATAGGGTTTCACATAGAAAATTGAGGTCAAAGTGACTAGTCAAGGGCGTGGGTGCACCCTAGATTGCAAATCAAGGTTTCTAGTAATAGAACATTTACATATGTGTAACATTCTATAGATAAAAATAAGGATCTAATGGCAACCATTGGAGAGACAACCATTGGTGAGAAGTCTGGTTCGGTGGTGGGCTTGAGTGATTTGAATTTGAACTCTTGCTTAGGGAATCATGGCGAGTTGTAGTTTGGATAGTCTACGGATTTGGGACTCTCTGAATTAGCAGATGTCAAGGTGAGATCATGTGGTGTGGAGAAGCTATTGCTCCTTGGTGGCAAGGCTGGGAAGGTCAGTTCGTGTAGTGAGGATGTGGTCAAAGATGCACATTTGGATGGGAAGTGTGCGGGTGAGACCTTTAAGATGTCTTGTGATGATTTTCCATTAAAGGAGGCATTTCCTAACATCCATGGGGATAAAGTGGATGTTGGATTTGAAGTGTGGGTCCCATCAGGGGAATCTTGTGTGGCTAATCTGAGTATTCCTTGGATTGAGCTTGCTTCAATGGGAGAGGGTCAAACAATAGGGAAGTCTTCCTTGTTGGGTCAGAAATGGTCTAACCTTTTTGCTTCTAAGCTTAAAGGAAAATTTGTTGAATCTAAGTCTGTGTCTTCTTCTAACATGGAAGGTGGTTTTTCCTTGTCTGTTCTAGACTCTCTGGTTGGCAAGAACATTTCTAAAATGAATTTCTCCCTAGTTGGCAAGTTTTTAGGTCCTAGACCTATCATTAAGGAGGTCCACACTTGGGTCCATAAGAAGTGGGCTTTAAAAGGCCAGGTGGAAGTTGTAGCTATGGCTAAATATTTTTTATCCTTTTCCTTCTCGTGCGATGAAGGCCTGAGAGTTGTGTTTGCGAAAGGGCCATGGTCATTTGGGCGTATCACTCTAGTTCTTTGTCCTTGGAAATTGGGAATGGATTTTTCCAAGTGTCTTTTTCATTTTTCCTCTATGTGGGTGAAGTTATTGAACTTTCTGTTGGAATATTGGGATGAAGAAGTTTTCAAGGTGGTGGTGGAATCCTTTGGGAAGATTGTCCCTATTGATGAGGCTACCTGTTCTAGGAAGTGGTTGGTTGCAATCAAGTTCTGTGTCATGATTGAACAAGATGTTGTGATACCTAGTTTTTTCTTTATGAACTCTAAGGTGGGGTCATGGAAGTAGCATATTGTATTTGAAAACATCCCTTTCGCTTGCTTCAAATGTAAGAAAATGGGGCACTAGGCTAAGGACTTCCCTGCTAAAGGGGTTCCACCTAAGTTTGCTAAGCATACTAAGGTGTGGAAGATTAAGGAGCCTAAAGAGAACCAATGCAAGTTAGATGCTAGAAATGGTATGGAGGGTGAGGAACCTAAAGAGATCCAAGGTGCGTTAGTTGCTGGTAATGGTATGGAGGGTGAAGTTAACATTGAGAATCATTTTTTCCTTCCTAATGAGATAGGAAAGGATCCTGAGAATTTTGTGGAGGTGGCTATGGGCCAGTCTTTAACTCAAGATGTGAACCATGTCTCAGATACTTTGTGCTCCCAATTTTTTTTTGTGATGGAGCCTATTGTTGCCACACCTTCCCCTCAGCTTAATGCTTTGGTGCCGATGGTTGGTGATGGTGCTTTGGTGGTGGTTGAAACCGGGAGCAAAGATGAAGATGGTTTAACACAGGTGAGAGGTAGGAGGAAAAATTTCTCTACTTCTTCCCCCGCATTAGCCTCACAAAGGCATTACTACAAGAAGGCAGAAAGTGGATTGTGAGTTTGAGTCGAAGGGTTAGGGTAGACCTTACCTGCATAAGAGTAGGGAGAGGGAGATCAAGTGGGATATTGCTGAGGGGGTTTAGAAAACCCTCTTCGATCTGTGCTCTAAGAGCACTCCCTCCTCCTACAAATGAAGATCATTTCATGGAACATCAGGGGGTTGAATAACTTGCAAAAATATGACCTCCTGAAGAACCTAGTCTGGAACCATAAGCCAAAAATTTTGTTGATCCAAGAGACGAAAAATGCAGATTGATAAGTTGGAAGCTTTGAAGAATCTGTTCTTTAAGAACTATGGTTTCCATAGGGTTAGCTTAGAGGGAGCTTCAAGTGGTGTTTCCACATTTTGGAATGCTAAGCTCATTAAAGGCATCCTGGTTGAGGAAGGTTTCAATCATGTGGAGATTAAGTTTATTCGGCTCAGGGATTCTTATTCTTGGGTTATCTCTAATGTGTATGCTCCTAACCTAAAGATAACCAGGAAAAAGTTATGGGATGATCTTGGGAGTCTAAGGATGAATTTTTTAGATTTCCCCTGGCTTGTTATTGGATATTTCAACACTCCTTTGTGTGACAATGAGAAAGTGGGGGGGTCTCAAGCCAATCTGGAGATCTAGCTTGATTTAAGAATGTTTATTGATGACAATGCTCTTTTTGATGTTAAGTTGATTGGAGCTAATTTTACTTGCTCCAATAGGTGTGTTGGTGTGGACAATATTCAAGTTAGATTGGATAGAGCTTTAACCTCTACTTCTTAGTTTGTGGATTTTTCTTGTTCCTTGTCTTCCATTACGAAATGTGGATCTAACCACTTCCCTATCTCCTTTGTTGTTGATACGCTTGGGGATAAGAGAAAATTTCCTTTTCGATTTGAAGCCATGTGGTTAAGGGATCCAAGTTTTATGGATTGCATTAAAAATTGGTGGAAAGTCAACATAGATGGTTGTGCAATGTTCAAAGTTGCCAAGAAGCTGAATTTTGTTAAAAGGAATCTCAATAATTGGAACAAAGAGTCCTTTTGTCATATTTTTTATTCTAAAATTTATGTTATTGATAATCTGGATGATATCCAACATGCCATTCAATCAAAGGGTTTATTGGAGGATTTACAGCTACTGGAGGATGGCCTTCTTGCGTAATTGCATGATATTGTTGCCAAGGAGGAAAATTTCTAGAGGTAGAGATCTCGTGCTCTTTGGTTGAAGTTTTGGGATTGTAATTCTACGTTCTTTCATCTCACTACCCTTAGGCATAAGTCTTCTAATAGAATCTCCTCGATTATGGCTAATGGTTTGTTGTTGGAAGATGAGGTGGCTATTAGAAGAGCAGTTGCTAGTTTCTTTGAGCAGCTCTTGAAGGATGATTTGGTTTGGGACCAAAGTTGTGTGGATGCCTCTCTGGAAGTTATTCCTAAAGTTGTATTGGAAAACTTGAACAAGGAGCTTACAACTATTCCTTTAGCCCTGGAAGTTAAGGAAGTAGTCTTTTGTTTTGAAGGTAATAAGGCTCCTAGGCCGAATGGTTTTCCTTTTTTGTTTTTCTAGTTGTGTTGGGAGATTGTTTATGAGGATGTGATTAATGCTACAAAGGAGTTATTTGGCTCCAAAAGTCTTCTCAAAGAACAAAACATGATTTTCATTGTGTTGATTCCCAAATTTGTTGAATCCAAGAGCTTTGGTGAGTATCACCTGATCAACCTATGTAATTCTATTTATAAAATATTCTCGAAAGTGATTGCTACTAGATTACAAAAATGCTTGTCGAGTATAATCTCTAAGCATCATAGTGGTTTTTTCAAGGCCCATCAAATTCTTGATTCTATTATTACTGTTCATGAGCTTGCTCATTCCATTAATGTTTCGAAGAAACCAAGTTTCTTCTTGAAGTTGGACCTACTCAAAGCCTATGATAGGGTGAGTTGGAGATTTTTGTTGAATGTTTTGGACCATTTTGGCTTCTATAAGAAGTTCCTTTGACTTGTTGAACAACTTATCTCTACTCCTTCATTTGTTGTTCTAGTGAATGGTTCTCCTTCTCCCTTCTTCTAGAGTTCGTGTGCGTTGAGGCAAAGAGACTTTATCTCACCGCTTCTCTTCATTTTTATGGTGAAGGCTCTTGGTAGAAATATCCAGAAGGTGCTTCGTGGTTGTGCTCTGAGGGGTCTTTCTCCATCTTCCAGATGTGATCCAATTACTCATCAACAATTTGTTGATGACACTATTATGATGGGTGATTCCTCTATTAGGGAAGTTAGATCTATTAAGAGGTTGTTGATTAACTACAAGATGGATTCTGGCTAGAGGATAAATCTCCCTAAGGGTCAAATTTTCCTCCTTAACACTCCTGAAGCTTTGTAGCTTAAACTTGCTAGAATTCTATCTTGCAATAGAGGTGAGCTCCCATCTTCTTATATGGGGCTCCCCATGTGTATCTCCAAGATCTTGGATTCCTTCTGGTTGGGTCTATTGGATAAATTTAGTAGGAAGTTGGCAGGTTGGAAAGGTGCGCTCCTCAGTTAGGTGGGCAAGATTCAGCTTATTTCTTCCACTCTCCAAAATTTTCCTTTCAACATTCCTATCAAGATTCCTATCAAGTTTGAAGAAAAAATGGAATAGATAATGAGAAGGTTCCTTTGGTTGGGTGTTGAGACCAAAGCCAAAATTCCTCTTGTGGCTTGGGATTTGGTGTGTAGACTGAAGAAGTGGGGGGGGGGGGGTCTTGGTATCAAAAATTTAAAATATTTCAATAAGGCTCTTTTGTCGAAAAAATGTTTGGAGGCTCCTGAATAGGGATTTTGGGTGGGCCTCTGGTGAGTAATAAGTATCTATATGGCTTGGAGAGATCTTGGAATCTATTGAATTCGAAGGATATTCTCGTTGGTTCATGTTTTTGGAGAAATATAATTCTTAGCAGGGATTTGATTTCTAAGGGTGTTAAATGGCTGTTGGGCGATGGTTCTTGTATTCTTTTTTGGGAAGATGTTTGGTGTGGTGTAAGTCCTTTAATTAGCCTTCCTTGGGCCCACCCTATTGTCCCCTTGTGCAAATGATTTTTTGGGACTAAGGTGGTTGATTACTTTGAAGATGGGGAGTTGAAAATTTTTCATGATTGGGACCCATATTTCATGGTTCTAAATGACTTCTTGTGCAAGATTCGGCTCCCCTTTTTTCCCGAACTGGATAGGGCCATTTTGGATCCCTGTGCTAGTGGCAATTTCTCGGTGGGATCTACTCTCTTGAGCTCAATGGAAGTGCCTGCCTCTACTCCTTTCTAGGGGAAGCTATGTAATATGAAGTTGATTCCTAAAGTGAATGTCTTCTTTTGGTTGCTTATGCAAGGTAAAGTTTTAACGTAGGATAACCTTTGCAAGAGAGGGTTTGAAATTCCTAATAGATGTGTTTGTGAAGCTAATGGTGAGAGTTCTTTCCATAGCCTTCTTAGGTGTGAATATTATTTTTATCTTTGGAGTAAATTTCTTAGTTTCTGTAATAATGGATGGGTCTTTTCAGATTCTCTTGATAAGTTCTTTGATCAATGGTTTCTCCCTTCCTCTTGTCCCCTCTTCATTGGTTGTGGGACCTTATGTCCCCACACATTTCTTGGGGGTTATGGAAAGAATAAAATAATAGGATCTTTCATGATTCTAAACTTAAGGTTGATAGTCTTTTTGTCAAGATACGACAAATGATTCTAGAAAAAATTTCTCTAATAAACTTTGATTTTGCTCAGTGTGCTCCTTCTGCTTATGATCTCCTAGTGGTTTCTAATTGGAAGATTACTTAAATTCCTAGTTTGAATTCTAATTCCAACTTAATTGCTATAATGAACACTAAGTGGTGGCCTCCTCCCTTTGGATGGGTTGAAGTTAACTTTGATGGGGCAACGAAGGGAAATCTTGGGCCTGCAGGATGTGGGGGGTGTATAGAAATGATGTTGGCAGAATCCTTAGCATGGTGGGACTCCTATTGGGAATCTAGACCAATCACTATGGGGAGGTGGAGGATGCATTTGTAAGTGTTAGATATGTAATCAGTAAAGGGTACTCCAAATTATGGGTTGAAGGCGATTCTTTAAACATAATTAACTATCTACATGGCAATTATCCTCTGAGTTGGAATGCCAATCAACTCATTAAAGATACTATAATCATGTTGCGATCTTGTGAAGAGACCCACATCTCTCACGTCGACCAAGAAGGAAACTCATTGGAAATTATTTTTGCTAGCGAGGCTATTAGTTTAAATGATTTTCATTCGTGGGAGGATGGATCGATCCTTCCTGAGAAATCTAGGATTTTATTGAGGAATGATGGCGTGGGTTGAAACAATGCAAAAGTTATGTTCTAGTACCTTCTTTCATTTCACACGCTTTGTGGGTGTCTTCTTGCTCTTTGGCTTTTAGTTGAATGTTTTTTGCAAGGGTTTTCTTGTTCTAGTGTTGTTTGCCATGGGAGGTGATAGAATAAGAATTGAGCCACATTCCTACAAGGGCATTAGGAAAAAGAAGAAGCTTTGGAATATTCTGTGCCATGGTAATTTCACTCCATTCTTAGAGAGATTGCACGGGCATGATCCCAATGCCTTGACATAGTTTGTGTCTTTTTGGAATAACCACAAGTTGATGGTTAAAGGCTTGGAAGTGGAGGTGAATGAGGTTTTGGTTTCTATTGTTATTGGGATGCCGACGGTTGGATGCAAGTTCTTCAAGGATAAAAAGAGTAATGAGGAGGTGATGGCCCAGTTTTTTAAAGATGATTAGCAAAAGAAATTAGTTAAATTGGAAAGCTAGGGCTATGATAGAAAATCCCTCAAGAAAATTTGGGCGAGTGTTTTTAAGGTGTTTATGCACTATGTGACTTTGGAGGGGAGGTTTACTACTATTCTTGGTCACCATTTCACTCACCTCAATCATTTTATACATGGCTTGTTGATTTCTTTTCCTTTTTTCTTGTTATCATCTTTGGAGGTCTCTGTTTACACTCATTTGTAGAATAGGAGGGCTCTTGTCTTCCTTGAAGGTCTTATTTTATTAATTATGGAGCATGTTAAGTCTCTTCTCCCTGCTCCTACTATTGAGGGTAAGGAGAAGACTTTGAGTGATGTTTCTAGGTTGTTGGGCTCAGATTCCACTTCAGACAAGGAGGAGGAGGAATGGAATGAAGAGGAGGAGGATGTGTCTCCAAAGGTTGCGACTACATCTTCGAAGAAGAGGAAGTTGGGTGGTTCTAAGAGTAATAGGGAAACTAAGAGGCTTGTCCTTTTTGAAAGTGAGGACATGGAAGTGGGCTCAAATGATTCCCCTCTCAAGACCATGGAGGTGGCTATTGGTAAGGATGTTGTTATTGGTGGCCTTGAGGTGGGGTCACAGGTTAATGTTTGGGGTTTGGATGACAAGCCACAGAGGTCATCAAAGCATATTGCTAACCTCAAGAACAAGACCTCAGATGTGTTGGCTAAGGACCCCAATGTGTCTAGGGATGGAAAGGATTTTGGCAATAAGACGGTGGCCATTAAGGACTCGCCGGTTCAAGATTTTCCTAATGTGGAGTAGGACAAGGAGTTAAAGGGTCTTGATGATGAGGATGCGGAGAAGAAAAAAGCTAAACATGAGCCTTTGAAGGTAAATCCTCTCTCTAAGGACTTCACTTACCTTGATGATGACTCTACTTCCATGTTTGATTTGTTGGAAATGGCTAGGGTTGGGGCTACTAGAACTTTTAAGTTGGCTAAGTGGACTCTTCAGGAGTTCAATAAGATCAATATTAAAATTAGAGGTTTGAAGGAGAATTTAAAGAATGTTTTGAAGGGTTCAGTTTTGGAAATTCTTATTGATAGAATGGTGGACCTTGAAGGTTCCTATCATGATTTCAAATCTCTATGTGAAGATAGGTTGGCTACTTTGGAAGCCAATATTTTGGGTACGAATGCAGATATCAAAAATATTTTGCAGGCATGTCATACCTTTGTGAAGAACAACGTGGACTCCCTAGAAGTCCTTTTTAGAAAAATAAGTGAGCTCAGGGAGGATCAAGTGTATTTCTCTAAGCTTATGGAGAAAGAGCACTCAGTTAAGGAAAAAGGTAAAAAAGGTGCTAAAGATGGTAACAAAGGACTTGTTGTTAGAGGGTTGACTGATTGGAAGAGTTCCTTTGATGTTGAAAAGAAGGAGCTACTAGATATGATCGAAAGGAATATAAGTCAGTAGATTGAGGTGGCCAACACCCTGAGTAGTTTGGATTAGTGTCCAGTCTTCTTCATTATTGCTTTTTGTTTCCTATTGGATTTAGGTTTCTTTTCTATTGTTTTTCTATTTTGAGGTTGTTGGGTGATGTTGTTTGTTTAGTATCTTATCTTTAGACCAACACATGTTTTGTTCTATTTTCTAGTTTTTGGGTTGCTATTGGTGACTTTATGAATATCATGTTTAGTAGCATTTTGTATCTTCTATTGTAAAGGGTTTCAGGTCCCTTCAAAACATGTTTTTCCCATATAATCAAAACATTCTATAGATATTATTTTTTGAAAGCCAAAGTATGAGAACTGATAGAGTTAAAAAAAAATTGTATACCTTAATTTGATGAATAGATGCACATGAAGGCATGAATGAGGGATTTTAAGCATTCAAAGGAGTTGATATATGAAATAAAATTCACACATGGATTCCTCCAGGAGGTAGGAGATAGGATAAGGTGCCAATAAAACATATATGTAAATGAAATAGTGAAAATATGTGTTTAGGTTTATGTCTTTACAAGGAATAAAATTCTTTAAGTTATGTATTTTTCAAAGTAAACATATAACATTTGTAATTTAGATGAAATAAATCATATCTAAATCCCCAAGCAAGGAAAATTAGATCTAAAACAATACAATTAAAGCTCAATATTTTATAATTTTGATCTAAATTAAATTTACCAAGGTGTTTAATGAACAAAGAGTGCAAATGCTTAATTTTGAAAATGAAACAAATGTAAAGAAATAACAAGGCATTTAAATAACCAATTTTTTTGATCAATTTTCAGATATTTTGCTATGTAAATAAAAAAATTCAAGTGTAAGAAATGTTGGGTTCACCAAAATATAGTGTAAAAAAGAGATCCTAGATCTAAATAGTAGACTAACTAGGATCAACTCTTTTATTGTCTCCACATTCAAACAAAAATTGACTAGGGTTTGATGATTGGATAGCTACCTCAAAGGAGAGCCAATTTGTTAGGGTTTGGTTATTTTGAATTATTTTGGCAAGAGGAAAGGGGGAATTATAGTTTAGAGATTTGTACCTTGATATCCCTTATAATGTCAGTTTATACCCAAGAGGATACAATGAGAGAAAATAATATTTGTGATAGAGAAACTATATATAATTACATTTCATATGTAACTTATAAAAGAACAACATTCATACATAACACATATACTAATCAATTATGTATAGTGTTAGAACTGTTAAATTCTGAATAATTTCATAAGCTTTTCATATCCCTAAGTTTCCAATCAAGTCCTTACCATATGCTTAGGGCCTTTCTTCACAACATTTTGCTCACATTCTGCCCATTTTTATCCCATGAAATCCATTAGGTCTGAATAATTCACATTATAGTCCATATCGGCATGAGAAATCAAGGTCTCCCTGGCTCATAATGCATTTTTGCTAACATATATCTGCTGTAGGTCTATCGGTGAGACTTCTTTGGTGTCATAGCAATCAAAATTCATCTATAGGCACCTATCGGCATGACACAAATCATTGTTTTAGGGACTAAGGGTTTCCCATCGGTAGGAGGATCTTCATCGAGATGAGTCACAGCGAAGTTCTATTGTCTCACCAACCGACGCGGGAGTATTCAATTTGGCCAAACAAATTGTATTCGGTGTGTAGTTTCACCAAATGGGTATTGTCTCACCGACCAATGCATGAGGAGGTTTATTGACAGGAATCAGGTCGTCGGACTAAGGTCTTAGCAAGGTCTTTATGTCTCACCAACCGGCGGCAGAAGGATACACATATCGACAAGAGAGTCTTTGTTAGGATGAGTCACAGGGAAGTTACATTATCTTACCAACTGATGCAGGAGTACACACTTCGGCCAAACCATGTGTCTTTGGTATGTGGTCTTGTCGATCACATTTTGTCTCATTGATTGGCGCACAAAAGGGACACTTTGGCCAGACTAAGTGGTATCGGAATGAGGTCTCGGTGAGTACCTCTGATCTCGTTGACATGCGAAGGGATTTCATCAAAAGGCTATCGGGAGGAAGCTACACAGTCTTCCCGAATCAAAGGTCACACCGATATGTTTTTTCATCGGTGTGAAAGCCCATATATCTCAGCAAAAAGAATGCATGACAGGAGACTTTCGGTAAAAAAGGGTATGATCTATGGGATGTCTCCCCGACAACAAAGTGTTACAGTGACCCACATGAGACAAAAATAATACATCTCAGTGAGACAAAGTATAGTTTGCAGAACATCTCCCCAACTCTGAAAGGTCACAGCGAAGCAAATGAGACGAAAGGATATTTCTCGGTGAGACTCAAGGTGTCAATAAGACGACATGACTTCATAGCGATGTGCAGGATGACTTTCGGTGATACATTTGCCTTCGACATACTTACTGGATGTCTCGGCGACTGTTTCAGTGATGATTAGAAAAATCCCAAAAATACAGTGCTTGTCGACATGTGAATGTGAAGCGTTATGTCCCTTCGGATGCAAATATATAAATATTCATTCTCAATTGTAAATGAGAGGGATGAGATAACAACAAACAAAAATAGATAGCAAAATACAGTGGAACACAATGTTTCACAAATATGAGACTATGTTGCATGTTTAAAATCATGGAGATATCAATTAAAATCTTTTAATATGGTGCAGTTGTTTCTGGTATCAGTTGTTTATGGTGTTCATTGAAAGCATTATTGAAGTTGTCTCCAATATGGTGTTTTCTGGTTATTTAAATTGGTGTAACAAGTTTATAACCGGTTTGTTAGTGCACATTTGTTGCATCTGTATGATCAATTGATTGGTTCTTTCCAGTAAAGATTAAATCCTTTAAGTTGATCATAGTAATTAGGGAATGTTAGTTGGATCAATAAGGAGAACTCAGTAATCATAGTCTTACATGTTTATACAAGTTATAAACAAATCATATGCTGAACAACTTGAATGTTTTCCAGAATGAAGTACTTGTTTCAGATTTGTCTTAGACTCCGCATACCCAATAAGGCACTAGTCTCTACATTTTACCTTTTAGATTCATTCATTTTCTTTACATCTATTATTGAGCATATTAGGATTTAGCTTTGAATATTGGTATACAATTTATACTAAATTTAGTTTTATTTGTCCATCCATATGCCATCATTGACAAATTGTTGCAAGAGAGAAGATCATAAGTCAAGTCTACGCAATTCATATAGGTACACCCGCCTAGGTCTAGCAACACCTAAAGAGTAGAAATCTTAAACCATTTGGCTTTGTCTGTTACCATAAAACATACCAAGAGATTGGCAACCTCTTGAGGTATTCCTACCTGCGTTTTTGAGAGCTAACATATAGCTCCATATATTTATATATTCATATAATAGATAAAATGGGAGGTCTTAGTCTCTGCTTTGTAATCATATTATCTTAACAAAAGGGAAATAAGAGTCCACCTTTTAGGAGATGGAACTTAAGGACCTATTTCACTCTCAAGTTCATTAGGAAACCAAGATCCCTTAACCAAGTGACTCAATTGAGGGAAGGAGAACTACAAGGGGGTTTTCTTAGGTGTGATTAGATGGGGGGTTCACCATAAAAATGAAGCTTCAAAGGAGAAAAGAAAACTTTAATGCACTAAAACCTAGAAAATTGAAAGCATTAAATCCAATGAACAAACAAAAAAGGAACCTGGTTAACTGATGGATTCCAAGAAAGTTTTGCAACTCTAAAATTATGATATCTGAAGTGTACTAGGATTCATACGCCAAGCTGGGCGATTTAGTCCTAGTATAGGAATCTAGGCAGAATCTGGAATCTTCTACTGTAAATCAAGATCTATAGAAAATTGATAAAAAGAGGTATATTAGGACTCATATTCCCAGAGGGGTGATTTAGTCCCACTATTAGGGTTTGATTGAAACTTCTATAGCATCTAGTGATCTTTTGTAGCTTTTATCTTGTCTAACCTCCAAGTTCGAACGTATGAATTTTGGCATGTAGATGAGTTTTCGTGAAGATGACAACTTCTTGACAACTTTGACAACTTTTCTCAATCTTGCAATCTTGTCTTCAAAGGATCTTCAAGCTTCAATTCACCTAAATCTATAATCACACATGAAGAGGGAAAAAATTTTGTTGTGTTAGGGAATAGGGGTTTACCTTGTTCAAACCTCATTTTAGTAATTAAACCTTGAAATGAAATGAAATAGCATGAAGGAATGGTGAATGAACAAATGTTATGTTGCATCTCACCAAACCCTTAAAACAAAGGTTGCATTTTTTTTTGAAATGGCTCCAATGGATTTGTATCTTGACTCTTTATTGAATGCTTGAAACTTTATCTTGAATGCTTGCTTGAATCATGAAAACCTACATCACAAATGTTATCTCAAAAACACACATGATGCATGAAGACTTTGAAATTATGCTTGAATATTGAATTGATGCTCCAAAATGCTTGATAATCAGCTCTTGAATTCACTCTTAATCATAAACCTACTAGGATACTCAAATACTTGAATTACTAAGAGAAATTATGTGAAATAACCATGTATTTATACTTGTTTATGCCAAATTTCTTGAAATTACAACACTACAAGCTAACATCAGATCTAGGATAATAAAATTTCACCAAGATTTTGATTCAAAATAGGTCCTGGTTAAAGTGGGACTCATACGGTAGTTGGGGCATATGAGTCCCAGTGTCTTAAACATGGGACAAACTTCAAGAAGTGTCTTGTTTAATGCAATGTTTAAAATCAGGCCCCGAGACCTAGGTGGGACCCATATTCCCAAGGTGGCATATGAGTCCCAAATCACTAGATCTAGGACACACAACCTCAAACATTGAATCATGATTTGTTAGTTATTAAATTTAGGGATTATCCTTAGAAAAATGCATTTAATAAGGCTTGTGGATGCAAAATAGGACCAAATAAGGCATAAAGAAGCCTAATTTTAAAAGAGGGAGGGTCCAAACAAGTGTGAAAATATAAAGGGATACATTTTCCTACACTACATTTAGCCCCCACTTTAGTGAGAGGAAGAACTTGCTTCAAACTCACATAAAAGTAGACAAATTGACATCAAAAGGGGTCCAAGTGTACTAATGCTAGTCAGATAGGATGACAATAATCTAAAGGGATGATCAAGCCCCTGGGATCAAGATCTTATGGAAAAAAACATAGGCACAAAATAACACACATGTGAATGATATGTAAAGCAACAACAAGGTACAAGCATACATTGTCAAAGAAATAAAGAAAAAAGAAAAGGAAAAAGAGGGTGGATCAAGCCTCAACAATTTGTCCAACATGATGTGGACCAGGTCTAAGTTGTTTGTCCAAAAAAATTTACAAGTGGAACACGATGTCCACTATGCAAACCAAATGCACACTCACATGGGCTAGTGGAATTCACATCCACTAGGTGAGCCCCTAGTGATACACATACACATGTAGTCGGTATGCGCCCACATAGACAAGCAAGTGGATATGGGAAAGTCATGCCTAAGTTTGTCTTCCCATACATACTAACCATACCAAAGATATACCTCCTGATAACTTTGATAAGGTGCCACACAACATGAAAAAAAAATTCATGAGGCAAGCAAAACTTCATATGCTAACACCCATGAACAAACAAGATGGCTCCATGAGCAAGCAAAGCGTGTTATACAAGGTGGCCATATAATAGTTATTGTCAATGAAAAATTAGTATAAGGTAGGTTCAAAGGGGGTTTTATTAGTTCATGCAAGGTCTTAACTTAGGGAACATCATGCCTAATTGCTCCAAGAGAGGACCAATCAAAGAATAGAAGATTCACAACTTAGGGGATGCAGTGTGTCGCATCAAGCCACTAAGAGGAATATAATATGCTAAGAGAGACCATGTTCTTGAAGGACATCACACCCAATGTCACCAAAAAGAGAAAGACACATCACATGAACTAAGAAGACCATACAATGAAACATGAGTTGTAATATGCAAAATAATAATGCCAATATATGCCCCCATTTTAAAGAAATTGCTAAACACCATGCTATGAAAAATTACTTTAAAGTAGAAAATGATAAATGCTAGAAATAAAAAGGACATGAGAGCTTATTTGGAAATCCCTATGCCAAGTCATATGTTTCCAAATGAAGCTATATCATGAAAAGGGGTTACCCCCAAAATTAAATTCCAAAATCACATAAGGGATCCATGGATTTGGGGACAATATGTCTTTGCTGTAGTGTTGTTAGAGAGCTCAGAAACTTCATCATTCCCCAAATACTCATGAAACAGGAAGAATGACACATAAAGAGTGAAAACAAAGAAAATATTTTGGGTCAAAATGGAAAATACCTAAATGTCTCGACCCCTTGCATCATCCCCAAAAGGAAAACACAAGACAAATGAAAAGATTAAATGTTTACGACATATAGAAGAATGCAGATACAAATCTAGAGGAATGTCACAAAGAGAGAGGCATACATCAAAAAAAATGGTATGAGAGATCACATTACACACATGCAATCACACACATAAAAAATAAAGCAAAACAAAACTAGTAAGGCACATGCGAGTCAACCTTGTAGACACTTAAAAATGTCTTGAATGATATCATACACTCAAATCAGGTATACTAACATCATTTCATCTTGAAACCCATCCTCTTTTTTCTTAATTAATTAAATTAGCCTAGCTATTTAATTAATTGCATCATTTTCACCTATTAACCTAATTTATCAAATCAGGTTAACTCACCCCCTTCCATGCTAACATTTTGTCTAATTGAATTAAATACATCAAGCTATTTAATTTAATCCCTAAATCTTCTCATTTAATTAAAATTACCCTAAGTTATTTAAATTAAATGTCATTACACTTTCCCCTTTTCATTAAATCACTGTATTTAATGAAAATCATCTAATTCCCCTAATTCTATAATTAAACCTTTGTTTAATTATCAATTACTAATTAATCTATTCTCCCACTTGCAAGGGAATATTCCAAGGAATACTCCTTTGCACATTCCTCCAAAAGGAATATTCCTTCCCCTTTTGCACAATTAAACTTTGTTTTAATTTTCTAAATTATCTATGTTCCCTCACCCATGAGAATATTCCAAAGAATATTCTCTTTCCTCACTCATTTGAAAAAGGAGAATATTCTTTTTCTTAACAAACTTGACTTCTTATGCAAGTTAACTTGTGACCTCTTGGGAAAGTTAAAAGTGTGTTTGTTTGGAAAAAGGTGAACCCTTGATTAAATATCATCATTGATTCTCATCCGTTGATGAGAATCCATGATCCATGCCTCTAATTTCTTCCATCCTTGACCATTGATTAACATTTTTTTATCTCAACCCTTTATTTCTCATTTGTTTTCCTATAAATAAAGCACTATTTGGAGAAAAATGGATCCATATTTTTCAGAGAAACTCATGTTTTTGAAATCACTCACACTCACACTCATATTTAGCATCTTTTTAGCTTAAATACTTGCATTAATTATCTTAGCTTCCATTAATGGCTTCCATGGTAACATAGATGCATACATTTAGCTTGTTTATTAATTAGGGTTTGAATCTTTTAGCTTAGAATCCATTTAGACTAGCTTTGCATTCACACATCTTAATCATCTTAGCATAAAATCGTGTTAATGTTGCTTGCATTAGGATCATTCAATTTTAAATCATGTTTCAACACACATCTCACAATGGTTTCTTTAGTATTCTTCAATAAAACTAATTGAAAAAAGCTTATCATCCCTGGGATTGGGAAAGGGTCACAGATCCACAACAATGTAACACCACTCTCATAATAGGATAAGTTTCAAATGGATTAAAGTAGGTATTTTGAAGCTTTCATAGTTTAGCATGTTAGTTTTACTGGATACTTATTTTAATTATGCTTTGATTCTTCATGGATCAAGCATAATTGGCCCATACTAATATGTCAGTCACAAACCTATAGCAGTTCGTCTACATCCCAATCTTATTCATCATATATAGAAGGCATAAAACTATCCAAAGGGACAACAATGAGTGTTGAACTATAGAAAGACAAGAATGCTTCTTATCTTTCCATATTATAATTGTAACAAGTGTTTCGTCACTTTTCATGCAATTATAACCCATACATCATGCTTTTAATTTTATGCTTTAGGACCACACGAGATTTCAATTGGGTTTTAAAATAAACGCTCAAATCAGTTAAAATTGAACCCTCATCTCATCTTAATTTGGGTTTAAAATTGAACAATAGAACTTAACACTTTGTTTGGTGCATAAAATAAACTCATCTTTGGTTTGAGAATTAAAATTAACAAGTTTTTTCTATGTTTTTCAATTTAAATCTTTGTCATCGAATGCATATGCACTTCTCTCATGCCACTCGATGATCTTGAGAATCAAAAACATTCCTTGGACATTTTGTATAATCACCCACACCTTTCAATTTGCATTAAAATGAACCCCATGAGCTAGTGTAGGGAAAAGGCATGGTGTGTGTTCTCTCCTTGCTTCATGTGAACTGGGAGATCAAACTACAAACATACTTCCTTTCTTTTTCCTATCTTTAGAGGGCCTGTCTCCTCGCTTCGAAAGGAGGGAATGATCCAAGCGGAAACAAGGTAAAGCCAAGATCTTTCAAGCCACTATATAAATAATGTGTTTGTGATGAAAGTCATAAACAACAGGTGCAAATGTGTCATACCGATAAGTGTCACCCTTAGTATCAATGTGATACGTTAAAATCACTTCTTAGGAAGAGACTGGGAGGCCTCTTGAAAGACCATAATCTTGAGCGAATCTTGTCACGTGTATGGCCACCTTGTATGAAATCCCTTATTACGAACCAATTGTTTAGAAGCAAAAAATATTTATGCTTTCTCATGTAGGAACAATCGTTCTGAAGCGACCCCACATTTTACTATTCAATTTTTGAAATAGAAAAATCCTTAGGATCTTCGGATCTTTAGGATTTGAGATTTGGTGGTCCCAAGAAGTGTGTGCCATGGAGGGGAGCTAGTGTCGCTAAATCTCTATTTGTTCACATTGTCTTAGTGTTTGGAGAAATACAAGTGGGGATTCAACAAGTAGTATCTTTTGAACCTAAGGCTGTAAATGCTTGTGAGTCAATTTAATACTTTGCTTGGTTCCAAAACATTACAAACAAACATTCACAATATTCCTAAAAATTTCAAACCCTTTGGTCTAAGTATGGATACCCTTTGACAAAACCTTGATATTAATGCTTCTCCTAAGAATTTATTCTTAGAGGCTTCTAAGTATTTGGTTTATATCACAATCCATACTTCCCAAAGTTAACATAAGAAACTATGGCTTGAACTTCATCCTTTCCACAAAATGGATCTTGTAAAATTTATGATGTTTTTGACATAGACATTTAGTTTGAAATTAATCAAGACAAGTGTTTGTGGTAAAAGAAACTCACTTAAGCAAAATAACTTGACATAATTGAATCCCACATGATCATTTGGAGACCAATCACCCTAGTTGAACAACCTGACCTTACAGGTGCTATCATTTAGCCAAATTTTGAACTAATTGAGGGAGAAAAAACCAACATAATTTGTAGTTTGAGAAGCTTCACTTTTGAAACAAAAGAAACACCCATTCAGTGGAGAAACACAACACTCTTAGATGAAGAAGGGGAACAAGAAAATATTGTGGCTGGAAGAGCCATATTACCACCACTCGCATGGCAATAAATATCCTATTTTCTTCCATAAATTTTAACTTCTCTAAATGATCTCATTAAAAATTAAAATCCCCAAGAGAAGTAATACATGTCGTTATTACAAACTTAGACATCATAGTTCAAATACATTAGAAGACGTATAAAAAAATAGTACCACAATAGGAACAAATTCACAACAAGGTTTTATAGACTTATCCCGCTAAATAATCTAAACATGTATGCTCAATACGAAGCCCTCATTTAAGTCAAAACATTGATCTTTTAAACTATCTTAGGCTTGTCTTAAATGATCTAATGCAAAGTCAAAATCCCCAAAATGAGGTATAGAGGTCATCACTTTAAACTTAGGCATCTTAGTCCAAAAGCATTCAAAAGACACCTTTTAGCACTTCATCAAAACAGAACCAAGTTGGTATACAAATTCTACAAACGTGCTTCAAGTAACAACCCAGACTTGTATGAATTCTTTTTCAGTCAAAACCCTGGGATTTTTCATGATCTTGAACCTATCTAAATCATTAGGTCTTTAGGATTTGAAAAATTTAGAGGTCTAGCATGTTTCTCACTACCTTGGTCTTATCAAACAAAGGTTCACTTTAAGTCAACATTAGGTCAAACATTTCCTCCACCCCTTCATCAAAATTTCATCCTTCACTTCATCAAAATTTGCAAATATTTCAAATACACCAACACCTTTTTGACTTCAACATTTATCCAACCAACCTCTAACTTAGCTACTTTGTATGTGAAATGAATCCTTTTCAATGCATTTGGTTAAGTTAGTTATCATCTTTGAACTAGTTCATCTTGAAGGTCACGAGTCTACCCTAAAGATTTACAACTTCATCAACATCCTTTATCCAAACATCAACACATCAAACTTAAGTGAAAGGTGTTGTCCCAAAATGTTTTCAAAGATCACTTCTCACATCTCCCACCTTTTCATCTCCCATTATAATCATTTCTGAAAAAAGACTTAGAGCATCCCTTTTACCTAGATTTGAGTCAACTAGAGAGTTCAAACATTACAAATCTCAACACAAATCTCCCAGAGGTGACCCAAAATTTATTGTAAGAACAAGATCAAAACACAAGAGAATCATGGGGAAAACCAAAGTCACATTTACCTCAAGTGATCCAAATCCTTTAGAATTTGATTCGAGAAGTCACATCACCCCATCACAACAACCTTTGCCTCCATTAGGGCCATATGAGATAGAGGGCATCACGAACAATCCATTTGGACTTACTAGGGAAGAAATCATGGAGCATCAAGCCTTAGGAAACATAGTTCCCAACTCCCCATATTTTTTTGCACAATCATTGACACAAGGCTTGACGTCATCCACTATTCCAACAACTCCATCCCTAGGGCTAAATAAAACATCAACACCTAGTATTGTAGCTAGTCGTGCTAAGGATTTTGGCCATACTCTTCCATTTGAAAGAAACACACTTGTGGGTACCCTTGAAACTAATCCTCCATCCCAAACGACTACTTGGAAACTAACATTTGGTGCTCCTATTCCCGAGGATCTAAAAAAACCATATAAACCACTTACACTTCATTACTCCACAACAAATTCAACATATCGAGGACACCCCTCTTCATCCATACCTACAAGTACCACAAGTGTGCCCAACATCACGCAAGGTAGTTTGGACCAATTGGACCCAAAAGGGCAAGGAAGCACCCTCATGAAAAATCATCCCTTAACACCACATGGGACTTCTTCATCCAATCCTCCCATAGATACATCAAACACAACCGTTTTCCAAAACAGATCTATTTCATCCATCATCAACCCACAACAAAACAATCCCTTAATCACGAATCCTGTCAACCAAGGTAATACCTTGACCACATCTCAAATGCAAGGGAATCTCCAAAACTTTGGTCAAGGGAACCCTTTAAATCAATGGGCCCAAGGTCCTAATGTGCCTTTGACATCCCAATATTTAAAGGTACCATCCTCATCTCTATTGTTTGTCTCCCAAGTCATGCAAAATCAAATGGGACCTCAAACTTACATTCCTCCACCACAATCTACTATCTTGCAAGGAATGTTAAACCAAGGGAATCCACAACCTCTCATCAACAATGCACCATCCACACATAACATCAACACCCAAAACCCATCACATATGTCCCAATAGTTGGTTGATCCTACATTACAAGCACATGCCCTAGCTTTACAACAAGCCCAACAAGCTTATCAACAAGTAGTCCAACATCAACAACAACAAGTAGCCTTAGCAGCACAACAACAACAACAAGCATGACAAGCAACCTTAGCAACATAGCAACAAAAACAAGCACAACAAACAACCCTAGAAACACATCAACAATAGCAACAACAACATCACACAACCTTAGTAGCACAACAACAAAAAAAACATCAAGTAGCCTTAGCAACACAACAACAACAACAACATCATCAAACAACCTTAGCATCACAAGAAGTAGCCTTAGTATCCCAACAACAACAAGAAGCTAAATAATATGCCCAAAAACAACAACAATAGGGTTTAAACTATAACCCTCAACAAAACATCGTCAACCCAAACATGGTAAGAACATATATGCCTACACCATCATCACCTTATCCTACATCACCATACACACCATAGAACACATCATCATATTAGGATCCCACCATCCCATCATATGCAACATATGTTCCTCCACCTAGTCCACCAGATGATATGGCATTACAACTCAAGGTGCTAACACAAGAAATGAAAGATATCCGGATGGGAAAAATGAAGAAACCCCATACAAAGAAACCTATGCCCATATCCATTCGATAAAAAAATTGCAATGGTACCATTCCCTCCTAGTTTTCAAATCCTAAAATTTGACAAATACAAAGGGAGAGGAAGTCTTGCAAACCATATCAAAGAGTTTAATGTCATGTGTATGGAGGCTGCGTAGAATGATTATTATTTATTGTGCCTCTTTCCTCAAAGTCTAATAGGTCCTACGATGGATTTGTTTTCTCAACTTCCTTCCAGTATCAAAAATTTTCAAGAAATTATTGATAAATTCATAGATCATTTCTCCTTTAATCTTGACATGGACATAAGCCTAGAAGAATTGTATACTCTCAAATAGAACAAAGGAGAATATTTCTCTATTTCTTACAATGGTGGAGACAAAGATCTAGTAAGAGCAAGTGGCCCCTTCTCGATGAACAAGTGAGGATCATCATAGAAAATCTAGATCCGAATCTATCCTTCCACTTGAAAATGCAATGCATCACATCTTATGACGAGCTTTCCCCTAGATCCCTTAACATTGAGAGAGCTCTAATCTCACAGGGAAATACTCAAGCTACAAAGACAATCACCCATCAACCAGTTGAAATGAAAAGCCTTGGGCCTTGGCTAAAAACAAGAACATGAGAAATGATGGTGTAGTAGATTCTAAGGTGGTCCTAAGTGCTCCTAGGCCAAACAAAAATAAAATTGCTAACATTCAACCAGTTGTGCAACAAAAAACACTGCCACGAAACAATCAGGTTAACAACACCAAAATGCAACAGAGACAAATACCTAGCAAGAACAACTATCTGAAATGCAAATATACATAGTTTTCAGAACCTCTTGAAACTATCATGAAAAAATTAGCAGAGTCAAACCTGATAACACTTCCAAACTTCAAAAACTGCCAAGAATTGCAGGATAAACCATCTCAGTACAATGAAAAAGATCTTTGTGATTTTCACAAAATCAAAGGGCATAAGACAACAAACTGCATGTGACTAAAAAATATCATCTAGGATCTTATAGAGAGCAACATCATATCCATTGAGGTACTAGCCAATAATCAAGTTCTTAAGATATACAAGACCCTTATGCCTGATCATAGTAAGGGAAATACCAACGGGAAAGCAAAAGATTATACAAATGTGCAACATACCTATTCCAATGTGGTTGCTTCCTGTGATAGCGTCATTACTATCATCACCATTAAAGGATCTAGTGTGGAATGTGGAGTCACCACGCGACATGGAAAGGTCACCATCCAAGGAGTCCCATCTCAATCTAGGGCACACCCTACACATCCAATGTTCAACAAGCACTAGAAAGTACAATATCTTAGATCAACTTAAAAAGAACCCCACATAGATCTCTATATTAGAACTATTGAGGCTATCACCCACGCATAGGGAGATCTTAGAGGAAGCTCTATCTACATCATTCGTTCCCAAGGATATAGATACCAAACAGTTTCAAGCTATGGTAGGGCATATCACTAATCATCTCCTCACCTTCTTGGAACAAGACCTACCATCGCAACCATCTCAAAATCGTGCTTTACACCTTGAGGTCATCATTCATAAGAACAAGGTTAAAAGATTCTTAGTAGATGGAGGTGTTGGCCTGAAAATTTGTACCCTTCAGTTGATAATTTTTTTTGGCTATTTAGAGGATACTATTGAGAAGACAAAGTGCACCACCATCAAGGCATATGATGAACAAGAATGAGTATCACAAGGAATCATCGCACTACCCATCCAAGTGGACCCCCTCATCACAAAAAATACATGACAAGTGTTAGAAATTGATCTTCCCAACAACATATTGCTTGGTCAACCCTGGATCCATGCCTTAAAAGTTTTAGCTTCAATTCTACCATCAATGTGTAAAGTTTCCTTTTGAGGGTAGAGAATTTACTATCCATGGAGATCTTGAGCCTTTTTCCTACTACAAGAATCTTGAGGATAAATTCTATAAAATCCCCCAACTACCCAAGAATGATGAAGGGCCTACACCTTCTACCTCATTTGTTGACCCATCATCCCTTGCATCTACCTCTAAAGGCACCCATTGTGTAGAGCATACCCGACATCAAGGCAGTGATCCAGGATGATGGTTGTGGAAACTATAAGCTAATGAAGGATACTTTTGTGTTGGGAGAGTTATCTCTTTCTTCCAAATCTCATGGGAGGCCCACACCTAGCAACAACATCCTGGAAACCATCAAAATGGCAGCTACTACCTTCACCAAATTGGGGGACCTGAACAAAGAAGATGTTAATGAGGAAGATGTCTGTAAACTACTATATCAGGAGGAAAGACCTATTCCCATTCTTCCCATGGAAGATGATAACAATGGCTTACAACTAATGAAGGGCATGAGCTTTACCAAGAATGAGAAATTGGGACAAAATGACAATGGTTTTCTAGAACCTATCATTCCTAAGAAATGTCTAAAGAATCTTGGCCTAGGTTGCACTACTACCAAGGTTGCCCTCATTGGAAAAGGTACTTTTTCTAAATGGGTTGAGGCTTCTTATTGGTTATCAACATTGCGTGATACTACCCTAGATGACTTCCCCCTCAATGTTGCTGACCTATTTGATAATAACTCCCTCTTCATGCTATCTACATCAACCTTTACCCCAAGCAACTGACCAAATGAAATACGCCTAGTATACCCACAACTCATTGACTTGGACCAACAAGGACCACTGACTCTAGATTTATTCGAAAACAATGAAGCAATCTCAAAATTCATGGGACTTCGAGACAACTTACCTTGGACAGATCACAAGATGATTTTGACATAGAGCTCGACACAAGGGCATACTATGGGGAGACAATTGAATCCTTCAGTCAAAAAATGGATGACATGCAACTAACTTGCAGATCTTTGAGTGAAAACCACATTATGGAACTCTCTAATCTTAAAATAGTAAAAATAAGGGGCATATCCAAGTGTGAAAACCTCTCAGAGACAACCAAGGATGATGGATTCAATTTCCCCCTTAGTGCTAGGCATCCATAAAAGTCAACAATCTTAGCAGAAAAGGCCACTCTACTCAATGTGGGAATAGAAGAAGCACCTATGTTGAATCCTTGCTAGATGAGGAACAAAAGAACCTAGAAAATTTCCTGAAAGAGTGAAGAGCTAACTTTGCATGGTCATACACAAATATTTCAGGGCTTGATCAAGAAGTGGTAGTGCATCATCTAGTAGTCTATCTTGAATCCAAATCAGTAAAGAAAAAGTTAAGGAAGACGCACCCTCATATAACACTCTTGGTCAACTTGAGTTACAAAAGCTTCTTAACATTGGATTTATCTGACCAATAGATTATCTTGAGTGGGCTTCAAACTTGGTACCAATCTCCAAACCCACTAGAGGCATCATAATATGCACTGATTTCAAAGACTTGAATGCGTCAAGTCTGAAGGATGATTTCCCTCTTCCTAACATCGAGATCATAGTGGACTTAATAGTTGGGCATGAAATTCTATCACTTATGGATGATTTTTTAGGCTATAATCAAATCATGATCACCAAGAAGGATCAACAAAAAATTGCATTCACTTGTCCATGGGGGACATACAGCTGGAACATGATGCCGTTTGGGCTAAAAAATGTAGGAGAAACCTATCAGAGAGCAATGAACCTCATCTTTAATGACATGATCCACAAAATAGTTGAAGATTATGTGGACGATATTTTTGGAAAAATCAAAGAAAAGGAGTGAACACATACAAGTCTTAGGACCCATCTTTGATAGGCTTGAAGAATACAAGGTAAGATTAAACTTGAAAAAGTGTGTCTTCGGGGTTACATCAAGGAAGCTTCTTGGCTATATCATCTCACAAAGAGGGACATAAATTGATCCAATGAAAATAAAATCCATCCTATACATGGAACCGCCACAAAAATTAAAACATATGAGAAGGTTACAAGGAAGATTGCAGTCCACTAGGAGGTTCATAACACAACTATCAGACAAAATCCACCCTTTTTTGCATCTTCTCCATAAAGGAATAACTTACAAGTGGGATGAGAAGTGTGACAAATCTTTCCAACAGATCAAGTACTATCTATTGACACCTCCAGTGCTCATCTCACTAATTCCAAATAGACCATTGATCTTGTATATCTCAGCAACATCAGTAGTACTAGGTGCTCTTCTCGCACAACATGACGAAACCGAGAAGGAAAGAGCCATTTATTACATCAGCAGGACCTTAGTGGGCTATGAAATGAACTATTCATCCATTGAGAAAGAAAGCTTAGCAATGGTTTTTGCTTCACAAAAGTTCAGACATTACATGTTGTCACATCAAATTAAGCTTATTGCAAAAAACAACCCATTAAAATACATGTTATCCAAAGCAACTCTAACTGGGTGAATGGCCAAATGGGTGATTATCTTAACTAAATTTGACATAGATTATGTGGAGTGCAAGGAAATCAAAGGAAAAGTGATCACAAACAAACTAGCAGAGGCACTTATTTATGCAGAGAATCCATTGATATATGAATTCCTAGATGAATCAGTATTCCTTGTCAATACAAAAAATCAATGGAAGATGTACTTTTATGGATCGTTCACCCAACATGGATCAGGAATAGGTATTATCTTCATCACCCCTCAAGGCAATTGCATCCTATTGATGGTGTTTTCTACACAACAATAACTCAAACAAAATATGAAAATCCTATCTCTCTTGAAAGGTAAATCTCTATCAGCAAGCTTCAAGAGATAACCCCAAGGTCTCTAGTGTCATGTCTTGACAATACAACAAAACAACTCAGTGATGATGTGAAAATGCTGGTAATCATAATGGGCCTTACAAATGAACAATGTTGGAAGTGTACTTTAATCAGATGTAACAATATGGTGATGCTTTCAATCCTAAAACTAACCCAGATTTAAAAGAAATAACAAAAGAGAAAGGATTGAGAGAGATTCTATTCTAAACTAACTCCTAAGATCAATCACAACAATGATGAAAGTTGCAAATTGATAGATCCCCAATAAAACCAATCTCTGCTTGATCAAGGACAAACCCACAACTTCATAGAAATGGTGCAATCTTCTAAGGAAATTGAAGATTTTTAGAGTATGAATATTCTTTCACATACCCACTAACTGGCGCAATGTAAACAAGCATCCACGGTTGAACTTTAGCACAAAATAAGTCCCAGACTAACTTTACACAACTTACAATCAACAAATTGTTAAAAGTATGGACTAGAGATCAATCAACATCATTAGCATTTCATCATTGACATGAAAGGACCGAAATCTACCATCTAACATTGAGAATCAAGAACAAGAAACCATAAACTGTTGAAGCTAAACACAAAGTTTTCCAAATCAACATTCTAATTGCATTAACTTCTCCAATATTACATAACAATTTCCATTATCTCTCCTCTCCTACAGCTACTATCTTGCAGAAACCTAACTCCTAACTTAGCCAATTTTGTCTTTCTACAACTTCTAATCAGTTATTCTAATCTAGTCTAACTCCTACAAATGAGAAGGCACTAGCCTTTTATAGAAAATTACATTTTGAATCAATGGCCAGGATTTAATTCATCCAATGGCTGCAATTGCACTTCTAGAAGCATCAAGTTGTTACATTTAATTTGGGAGCTCATGGTACATCATCATCCAATGGGATAAAAATAGTTACATCATTGAACAATGAGAAAATAATATTCTGCCAGCTTGACATTAATGAGAATTCTGACTGGATGATGAAATCAACTTCACATGTCTTCCAAAAATCCCTTCTAGCTGTAGACAGTTTGGGCACGAATTCTTATGTAGGCCCCACATTTAATATTTGAGTTGAACTCTTCTAGATTTCCCTTTTGGCATGAATCCATATGCAAGTTCCCCTTTTGATTTATTTAATCCTGAAAAATAGATATCATCATTAGTAGCTCACAAATCCAATCCAAATTAAACTTAAATAAAATTCTGGCCTTTTAAGAAACTTTCCATTTTCAGAAATTTTCCATTTTTGGAATTTTTTTATTTTCAAATTTTTTTCTCATCTCAAGAATTTCATTTTTGGGAACATTTTAAAATTTCAAAAAAAAAATCATTTTGGAAATTTTCCATTTCGGGAAAAAAAATTCCATTTTTGGAAAATTTTGGGATTTTTACCCCTTCGTAGAAATCAAGCCCAAAAGGAAATTTGGGGATTTCCATTAGGGATAGAAATTAGCAATGATAACACAACTTTCTCATTTGCACATTCTAGGGAAAACAATAGGGTGACGAAAATTTTGGGGATTTCCAAGGGTGAGGGAATTCCGCGGGGTCCATGAAATCCCCAAAGTGCAACAATTATGAGCAATAACCTTAGGAAATTCAAAAGGTTGACGAAAATCGGGGATTTCCACATAGGGACGGAAATCCTAAAATTTAGGGATTTCCACATAGTGATGGAAATCCTGAAATTTAGGGATTTCTGCATAGGGACGGAAATCCCGAATTCCAAGCAAGGTCAAAATCCCCTAAACTTCATAACTTTTTTTCTAGAAGGAATTTGCAAAAAATTCAAAAAGAAACCCTGCCTAATTTTCATCCTCTATCCATGGGTACAAAAAAAATTTAAATATAACATTGAAAATTCACTTCAAAATCTCCATTTTCAAAATCTAAGGTAGGAAAATTTTCCCCAGAGCCTCAAAATATTGCCTTCATCAAACCAAGTCTAGAGTTAATCCCAAAATGACCTCCCAAGTAGAGATATTTAGATCCTCTTGGTAAGTTGAATTTTACTTTTGATATTCAATACTTTTCTTTTCTTTTTCTTTCTGATATATATATTTTTTTCTTTACCTTTTTTCATTTCAACTTGTAAGCAATGAAGCTCACACTCAGGGCTGAGAATCACAGTGGCATTGAAGTAGAAATATGATTTTTCACCTAACATGACCTTACAATGAGCCTAACATCAACCTCCAAATTCTTAAGATGTTTATAAAATGTAAGATTTGAGAGTACTTCAGGTTCAAGTCAGATCAATGACCCATCCTCTTTAGATCAAACATTCAGACCACTTGACACTAACAAAAGATCTCAACCATCCATTCAAAACACATGACTAGAGCTCATCAATGAAATACTCAGAACAGTCCTAGATAATGAATAATTATTGTGTAGGAAAGACACTTCCCCAACCAGAAAATAGAGAAACCCAAGCCAGAGAAGCAAAGCAACAACCAAACCGAAACCCAAAGTAAACCCAAACTAACCAAAATAGAAGCAAACCAAAAGAAAGGAAAAGCAATCTAAACTAAAGCTATCTATCTTAGAGAAAAAAAAAAGTAGCCAAAAGTAAAAGAACAAGAAGGAAAGCTACATTTATTCAAATCAAACTATATACAAATAGACTCACAACAACTCATTATCAAACAGGGTGAACTGAGACCCACCACCATACAATTCATCAATGCATGGACAAGCAACAAGGTGATGGTAATAGTCCTCAAGAATACAAATTCATCTTTATGTTCAGCAAAATAAGGCTCAATAATGCAACATTCAAACCAACCTCATCAATAGGAATAATTAGCAACTGAGGAAACTCATTGAAACCATGATCAATCCATATGCAAGTTGTCTTTCCTAGACCTCCATAATCAAATTGATAAGCTTCAGAATTCATAGTAAGGAAAGAAACAACCTAGTGTGATGCTTGTTTAAACTGAATGTTGTGTTCACTATCCTCTAATCGTGAAGAGTTGATCCTAGTATCTTCAGGAGGTCTCCACTGATGGTGTATTATTCCTCTTGCATTCAAAACATGCACAACATAAACAAAGTCATCGACAAGCAATGCAAGGTGAGATTCAAATTGAACAAATTCAGAATTATCAACATGGAACTTTTCACCTATTTGAGTATTTCCATGAGGAATTAGTGAGGAAATTGTAGAAGCCTTGTCATGCACAGCAAATTTCTGAATAGGATGTTCATTAGGAGGCATCACAGACTGATCTTTAGGAATATTTTCACCTATAACAACATGGTCAGACCCATCAATTATGATTGTAGCATAATTGTTTTTAGCATCATTCTGATTTTTCTGCTCATCAGTATGAACCACATTAGGTACCTTATGTACCTTATCATTAATGTGTAAAGTCTATGATTTTTCATTGTGCAGTTCATTAATAAACTGAGGAAAAACAAAAGTTGATAAATGAGAAGACTCCCTTAATTCATCTTTTGTTGGCACTAGTTCAGGTTCTTGATCATAACTATCAACAATATTGACCACTCCATTAAGTGCTTCCTCATGTTCTTCAAGACATTCATCAACAACTTGTTGAAATTATTTCATTGGAGACTTGTTTGATGTATCTTTCTATGTATCCCTTGTATGTTGTAGCAGCTGCACTTGTTCTTCCACCTCTTTTATGGTTGTCTGGCACTAAAAACATGTGAATTCAAAATGCTCCTCTTCATGTATCCTGCACCAAGTTGGTAGCAACAATTATTATAGATTAAATCTATATCCAAGATTTGACCAATCCTTCATAAATTTGGCAAAAAACTCCTCATATCTTGTTTGTATTAGATCTTCATTCTGGAAGGGAGGAGCTTGTATGGTAACTCCTTTCTCTTGCAGCTCATCCTCCACTGTATTTTTAGGAATTTGACTAACTTCTGTAGGAACATCCTCCTTGATCTTTATAGGTAGTTCTTCACTTAAATGTTCCTCTATTAATTCTAGTGCCTCATATTTTTCTTCCTTACATTCAGTCCCTTCCAGAGCCACCTCCACATCAGCAGCAACATCATCTCTTGATTCAGAATTTGTTGGCTCCTCTGTAATGCATCCTTTTTCTGACTTTTCTTTCAGCTCTAGATATCTCCCAACTTTAATGATAATTTCCACACATGAACAACAAGTGAACTCCGAATGTGCTGCATTATGAACTTTACACAATTTAGATGAGATGAAATATTGCAAACACTTACCACCAACAAGATGATCTTCAACTATCTGTGCAAATTCCTTAACTGCAGCATCAATAAACTCTAAATCCGTGGAGGCTAGTGGTTTAGGCAGGTTTTTCATGAAAAGGTTCCTTTGCAAAACCATCTCAACTTTACCCAAAAAATATAAGCATTCCAATTCACTATGCCTACATGTATTATGAATTCTGCACTTGTCTGATAATGCATAGTGATGCAAACCCTTACTATTCCAAAGATCCAACCTCTTATTTTGAGACTCACAGAGTTGAGGAAAACCAATCTGAAGACCGTTTCCATCATGAAAAACATAAGACTGCTTTTCCATCTTGACTTTGAATTTGAACTTTTCAGATTTAGAGATCTATCATATCTTAGCTTTTCAGCATAAAGGCTCATCCAACTTCCAGCTATGTATCCTTCATTCAGCCCTCCTTCTAGCACCAATCTGTTGATGGTGTTTTCTACACAACAACAACTCATATAGAATATGGAAATCCTATCTCTCTTGAAAGGTAAATCTCTATTAGCGAGCTTCAAGAGATAACCCCAAGGTCTCTAGTGTCAGGTCTTGACAATGCAACAAAACAACTGTGATGATGTGAAAATGTTGGTAATCACAAGGGGCCTTACAAATGAACAATGATGGAAGCGTACTTTCATCAAATGTAACTATATGGTGATGCTTTCAATCCCAAAACTAACCCATATTTAAAAGAAATAACAAAAGAGAAAGGGTTGAGAGAGATTCTATTCTAAACTAACTCCTTAGATCAATCACAACAATGATGAAAGCTACAAATGGATAGATCCCCAATAAAACCAATCTCTGCTTGATCAAGGAAAAACCCACAACTTCACAGAAATGGTGCAATCTTCTAAGGAAACTGAAGATTTTCAAACTATGAATATTCATTCACATACCCACTAACTGGCGCAATGTAAACAAGCATCCACAGTTGAAATTTAGCACAGAATAAGGCCCAGAGTAACTTTACACAACTTACAATCAACAAATTGCTAAAAGTATGCATCGAAGATCAATCAACATCATTAACATTTCATCATTGACATGAAAGGACTGAAATATACCATCTAACATTGATAATCAAGAACATCAAACCATAAACTGTTGAAGTTGAACACAAAGTTTTCCAAATCAACAATCCAATTGCATTAACTTCTCCAACATTACATAACAATTTCCAGTCTCTCTCCTCTCCTACAACTACTATCTTGCAGAATAGCCAATTCTGGCTTTCTACAACTTCTAATCATCTATTCTAATCTAGTCTAACTCCTACAAATGAGAAGGCACTGGCCTTTTATAGAAAATTACATTTTGAATCAAATGCCATGATTTAATCCATCCAATGGCTGCAATCGCACTTCTAGAAGCATCAAGTTGTTACATTTAATTTGGGAGCTCATGGTACATCATCATCCAATGGGACAAAAACAGTTACATCATTGAACAATGAGAAAATAATATTCTGCTAGCTTGACATTAATGAGAATTCTGATTGGATGATGAAATCAACTTCACATGTCTTCCAAAAATCCCTTCCAGTTGTAGACAGTTTGGGCACAGATTCTTATGCAGGCCCCACATTTAATATTTGAGTTGAACTTTTCCAAATTTCCCTTTTGGCACGAATCCATATGCAAGTCCCCCTTTTGATTTATTTAATCTTGAAAAAAATTTATCATCATTAGTAGCTCACATGTTAAAAATCCAATCCAAATTAAACTTAAATAAAATTCTGGCCTTTTAAGAAACTTTCCATTTTAGAAATATTTCCATTTTCAAAAATTTTCCATTTTTGGATTTTTTTTAATTTTTCAAAAAATTCTCATCTCAAGAATTTCATTTTGGGAACATTTTAAAATTTCAAAAAAAAATCCATTTTGAAATTTTCCATTTCGGGGAAAAAAATGCATTTCAGGAAAAAGAATTCCATTTTTGGAAATTTTTGGGATTTTCACTCCTTCGTAGAAATCAAGCCCAATAGGAAATTTGGGGATTTCCATTAGGGATGGAAATTAGCGATGATAACACAAATTTTTCATTTGCACATTCTAGGGAAAACGATAGGGCGATGAGAATTTCAGGGATTTCCAAGGGCGAGGGAATTCCGCTGGGTCCATGAAATCCCCGAAGTGCAACACTTATGAGCAATAACGTTAGGAAATTCAAGAGATTGATGGAAATCAGGGATTTCTGCATAGGGACGGAAATCCCAAAATTTAGGATTTCTGCATAGGGACAAAAATCCCGAATTCCAAGTAAGGTCAAAATCCCCTAAACTTCATAACCTTTTTTCTAGAAGGAATTTTCAAAAAATTCAAAAAGCAACCCTACCTAATTATTCATCCTCTATCCATAGGTGCAAAAAATATTTACATATAACATTGAAAATTCAGTTCAAAATCCTCATTTTCAAAATCCAAGGTACGCAACTTTTCCCTAGAGCCTCAAAATATTGCCTTCATCAAACCAAGTCTAGACTTAATCCCAAAATGACTTCCCAAGAAGAGAAAAATTGAAAATTTGGCCCAGCCAGGATGAAAAGATGCAAAAGAAAAAAGAGGTTCCCCACCTCCGATGGGGTGTGTGTGCAAAAATTGCAAAACTAATAGGGTGATTAATGATTCTCCTCCTCCATCTGATAAATTTGAGGATGAAGTCAGAGCTTCTGATTATAAAGTGCAGACTATTGACTCTGGGCATGTCAGCAAAGATTAAGAGAAGGAAGAATTCCAAGAATCGTCTCATGCCATTTTGAGGAGATTAGATAGAGAAATAGAGGAAAATGAAAGGTTGCAAAAGTAGTTGAATGATGTGTACAAGTATGTGCAACATCTGATGAAGCCTTTGTAGGAAATGGGAAGTGAAGGAATAGCCCCTAAAGGATTGTTGCCTAAAGAGGCAGTTAGTGAGCTTGAAAGGATGAAAACCTCTACACAGGTTATACATGAATGGCTACAAGGAGTAGGGCTTGGAGGGGACAACATGATTAAGGAAATTTTGTCAACTTGTGGAGATGCACATAGATCATCTGAGTGGTTACAGACTTTATTGGCACAAGATAAAGAGGATGTGGATCTTCTCCTGCAGAAAACAAAGACAATGGACAAAAATCCCAAAATTTAGGGATTTCTACATAGGGACGGAAATCCTGAATTCCAAGCAAGGTTAAAATCCCCTAAACTTCATAACTTTTTTTCTAGAATGAATTTTCAAAAAATTCAAAAAGCAACCCTGCCTATTTTTTCATCCTCTATCCATGGGTGCAAAAAATATTTACATATAACATTGAAAATTCACTTCAAAATCCCCATTTTCAAAATCCAAGGTAGGCAAATTTTCCCCAGAGCCTCATAATATTGCCTTCATCAAACCAAGTCTAGACTTAATCCCAAAATGACCTCCCAAGAAGAGAAAAATTGAAAATTTGACCTAGCCAGGATGCAGAGAAGCAAAAGAAAAAAGAGGGTCCTCGCCTCTAGTGGGGCGTGTGCAAAAATTGCAGCACACATCCCAAATTCATACATGCTATCATTTCTATGTACTAATAACATTACTAAGTACAAAGCCCTAATCATAGGTCTAATGATAGTATTTCAATGACAGATACAAGAGATGAAAGTCTATGGAGATTCACAGCTGGTTATCAACCAAGTCAATGATGACTACCAAACTAAGGATGATAAGCTTACTCCTTACAAGAAGATGGTAGAGAATCTAAAGGACCTTTTCATAGATATAACTGTTGAGCGGATTCCTCACATGAACAATCAACCAGCATATGCTATGGAAAAAATTGGGTCACTGTTAGACATGCCAAGCAACGTCCTACAATGTGAATTCTTGGTAGAGCAACTTCTTCTACCAACTTTCAAAATCTCAGAATCTGAATTTTTGTGTGTCAATGTTAGTCCTAGATCCTCATGGTACTATGGCATATTTACCTACCTAAGTAGAGGAAATCTCCCATCTGATATCACCTCTAACCTTAAGAAAACCTTTGTTAAGAAGGAATCTTGATTAGTTATATTAGGTGATACCTTATATTGTCGAAGCATCGAGGGGACATTACTATGATGTCTTAACCAAGAGGAGTCCTTGACCACTTTAAAAAAATTACATGATGGCATGTGTGGTTCCCATTCTAGTCGTATGACTTTAGCTAAGAAACTATTGAGGACAGGATACTATTGGCCAACCATGGAAAGAGAAGCTCATCAGTATGTGTAGAAGTTTGTCCAGTTTCAACAGCATGGAGATTTGATTCATGCTCCAGCTCAGGAGTTGCAACCAATGGTCACACCTCAGCCTTTCTTGTAGTGGGGGATTGACCTCATAGGAAAGATTACCCCAACATCATCAAATGGCCACAAGTTCATCATAACAGTCACCAAGTACCTTACCAAGTGGGTTGAAGCCATTCCTATGACCTACATAACTAGGAAGAAAATTGCTAAGTTTATCATGAATTACCTCATCCGTTGTTATGGTGTTCCACAAACCCTTATCTTAGACAACGAAACACCCTTCAAGAGTTAGGATGTGAAAGATCTATGTAAGAGATTCAACATCCAACACCGATTCTGTACCCCGTATTACCCCTAGGGAAATGGTAAGGCTAAGGCTACAAAGAAGACCATTCTAAAGATCCTATAGAAAATGGTCAATGAAGCTGGTCGTGACTAGCACTTACAGTTAAATCCTAATCTTTAGGCCTATCAAACTATTATTCACACACCTACAGGTGCAACTCCATTCTCCTTGGTCTACAGATTAGAAGTCATCTTGCCTATTGAGGTCGATCTTCCATCACTATGAGTGTCACTAAAAATTCCAATCATTAATGAAAAATACAAAGTATCTCAATTGAATGAGCTAGAATTCTTGGATGAGCATTATCTTGATGCTCTTAATCACTTGCAAGTATATCAAAACTAACTGAAAATAAAGCTATAACAAGAAGATAAAATGTTGGTCTTTCTAGGTAGGGGATCTTGTCCTAAAGTAGAATTAGAAGAATCTTCTAAATTAGGATAGTAAAGGAAAGTTTGAGCCTAATTGGTTAGGTCCCTTTGTCATCACAACAAGTTATGGATTAGGAGCATATTGATCTTCAACACCTGAAGGTGAACCGTTGTAGGAACCAACTAACAACTTGCATCTCAATTTTTTTTGCCTAGGCTTGAAGGGTGTAAATCCGAAAATACAAAAAAATAAAAAAATGATCAAAAATCCAAAAAAAGAAAAGAAAAAGGATTGAAAAAAGTAAAGAAAAAAAATCATCCTGAAGTGAAAACCACTTTGGTGGTGCTTTGGGAAAGTACCTTGGTGAGAACTTGGAAAACAGGTGCCTTGTGTAAATAAAATACCTCCATCTACCTAGGCTCTTTCTCCTATCATTCCATCCATTGCATCACATCCTTCATCCTATTCCATCCATCACCCATCTGTGTCCATATCATAGTTTGATGTTGTGAAGTATCATATCCCTTTAGTACTACTTGGCATATTCCAAAAGTCAGTTTTTCCTACCTATATCAAGGTAGTCTATCATATCACACCAAGGGCAATTCGTTATGGATTAGACTAGGTTCTTGTATATCTTAAGGTCATCAAACATCCTAAAACATTCGTAAAATGTTCATCAAAAAATCCAAAAAAAAATTCAAATTTTTGTATAGCTAAAATAAAAAAACATTCATAAAATTGTAAAGTCAAAATCCAAAACATTCAAATCACATCAAAATCTCTAAAAATGTCAAACATCAAAAATCCAAAAATAGTACCTTGTCGAACTACGGGTCTTTGAGATTGAACATAGGCAAGGCCATCATCAATGTGTCCCCAAGACACCCTAGGTTAGTCCTTTAGGAGTCAATCATAATAAACTGACATTCTATCAATTGCTAATATGTTCATCTTTAATAAGTTGAGTTAATCAAACTACGTGGTCTCTGCATGTATAACGTAGGAAAGGCTTATCTTTGATCAGCCCCCGAGGCCCCTAGGATAGGTCTTTTAGGTTAGGTTCTTGGCCAAAACTTAGAAAACCCCTAAACATCCATGAAAGGATGTCATTAAGACCTATCGCTTTAATTGAAAAATGCATAAAATATATCAACCGGGTAGTGTTCAGAGGCTATATGCAATAGGAAACATCTTGACTAACTCTCTTAGATTTTTTGAATGTTTGGAACACTTGAAAATGAAACTTAAAACTAAAATTCCATTAAACTAGAAAGCGTGAGGTTGTCTAAACTAGAAAGCATGAAATTATTAAGCTAGAAAGCATAAAATGATTAAGCTAGAAAGCATGTAAATTGCTTGAAAAGAAATGCTTGCAATAAAACTATAAATTTTAAATGACAACAACCATTAACTAACATCTAATTTTTAGCAGAAAACAAACTTAACAACCTACAATTGATAACCAGAGTGGGTGTTTTAGAAATTCAGGTAAACAGAGCTAAAGATTATAAACTCAAACTACAACCTATAGGAATAACTTAATAGAACTCGGCACATACAAATCACATTCATTCACATTTATCATTTACAGAATAAAAATAACATAACTGAAAATGAAAATACTTATCCATCTATTATATGATTCCCTCGAGTGGCCAGCTCTCAGTACTAGTAGGCTTAACTCAGACCACATGAACTTCTATTGCTTTAAGATTAATCCATCCAAGGTAATTCCATTGCACAATACTAATAACTCAGAAGAAGACTAAAAAATCTTATTTTATTTATATTAGTGTAACACAAATACATATTTCAAGAGCACATTATGACAACATAACGATATCTAGTCTGCATTATTTCTAGTAGTTATATATTTATAGAAAACTGCTAACAAAATACTAGATTTCAAATGGTGAAGATCACCATTGAAATGTCTTCAAGAAAATTTAACTAACCACGAACTTAGGTTCATAATGTATAAAGAATTTAAAAGGCTCGAAGAGGAGCCATAAATTTTGTAAACAGAAAATAACAGAAAGCATTAAAAGACTCAATCCACTATGCACTTCCTAAAATTCTGGCACCTAGACTTTCGGCACTTGTCTTCAACTACCTTGAAGTCTGCTTTAAAATCCACTTGGTTGAGCATAATAACCGACTGTGCATAATGACCTATACAATACTAAAAACTATACCATTATGTTAGCATTGGTTAGCTTATTTTAATCAATTTTAGGAAATAAAGATTGTACATTTTTTTCACAAAAAGTAAGCAATTACTAATCCTAAAGATAAATAATTGGCAAGGTAAAAGTGAGTGGAAGAAATAAGGAAGGGTATTTGGATTATTATATTTATGATGTTATTTTTACCTCATCAATCCAAATAACAAAAAACACAAAAACATTCAAATATTAGAAAACACAAAAACATTCAAATATCAGAAAATCCCAAAACATCTAAATATTCAAAAAATCCCAAAACATTAGAAAAAATTCAAAAAACCCTAAACAACATCAAATATCTTAGAGAAAACCCTAAACAGCCTCAAATAAACCAAAAAACATAAAAATTCACATAAACTTTCAAAAAGACCAAAAATAGCCTCAAAATATTTTCAAAAAGGTACCAAAAACATTGAATATTCCAAAAAATCTAAAACCACCCATCGCATTTCACTTTCACCCACAATAAAATTTCACCCATAATAAATCAATCGTCATCTCCAACCTTTGGAAAAACAAATAGAAAAAAAGTATCGCAAGTCACAAAGTGAGAACCTAATTGTCAAAATCTAAAGTCTAGGTCATAGGTAAATGAGTCATTGAAGTTTATATCAACAGATTATCAAACACCTCATCCTAAACAAACCATTTGATCAAAATGTCCTAGGATGAATCCTTCATGCGATGGACATCAACATCAGAAATCACCTTAGCTATATTAAATTGGCAGGAGATATAGATAACACTGACTATTTGTCTTTGATCTTTTCTTTTGATTTATGTTAATGACCCATTCCAAGGACCTCTTGATGATTTCTATCAAAACAATTTAGAGAGAAAGGAATGGAGCATCGATCAATATCTTTCATTTGTTCTGCTTTTGGGTATTCTTGTAAAATAATCTTGGTGCATACTTGCTTAGTTGTGTGTAGGAAAGTTGTTTGGAGTACATTGTTGACTACTGTGTATGCTTTGGTCTGATATATTATAAGCTTCTAACTTACATTCCAATGAGGTTTTCGTATGCAAAGGTGTGAACAAGAACTATTTTATCTATTTGTAGAGTCAAAGTCCATTACACAAGATACAACGCCATCTTGGTTTTCAATACCTTGATGCATCATGTCTATGTGTTATATGAAACAATAAGGAATGATGAAAAATACCAATCCCAAGATATGATCAGATCATCATCATCATCATCATGCATCTCTCATCACCATCTCTAATAAAGTCTTGGTAGATCATAGACTTGTTGGAACTTTTGAATCAATCATCAAAATAAATGGTCAATTATCTTATTTCTTCTATCTTCTCTCCACGCTAACTTGGTATCATGATAGTCAACAAAAATATCATTGATGCATCCATCCTACATCCACAAATCATCATCATGCATACATATTGCATAAATCATGGCATATCATAATATGAAGAACGCATATCAATTGCATCATCATTTAAATTGTGAAGAATAATATAGATTTGTTATTCTAAGCATCTTAAATCGTTAATTACATATCATAAACATACATCGCATTATCATGTCATAAGCATGAACATTTGCATTAAGCATCCATACATCCATATGCATACATCATCATCTCATAAATTGCATAGAAAAATACACAAAAAGAAATGCATCCACATCATTTGCATATGCATCACATGAGCATATCATATCATCCATCCCATGGAATATCATAAAAAGGTACTGAAAAAGAATATAGCATTGCATCCATTCCATATCATTACATCACTTATCATTGCATCATAGATATTATTACATATCACATAAGCATAAATAAAATAATTACATCCATACATGATAATATATAAGCATATCACATCATATCAACACCAAATGCATCCATACATTCATAAGCATGAAATAAAATGAACACATCACATCATATTGAATTTGTATCATATATCTATCAAAAAATGGTGACTATCATAATACAATATCTAAGTCAACGTATGTATATCGATCAAAAGTACAATATCCATGAGGCTATCGGGTATGTGCAGGATCATCATGGAAAAAATAGACCCTTAAGTGGCGAAAAATTCAAAAAAAATAGAGTTAGGCAACTTGATGTAAAAATTTGAATAAGTTATCTATATTATTTCAAAAATATCTGAGAATAGAATATGTAGAGAATTGAATTTAGTTTCTAAACTACTAGGTTTATTTTAAAAAAAAATTTATTTGGTGAAAATTTGAAATTTCAATGTAGTAGTACCTAAATTTCAGAGAAAAAATAAGAAGTAGGTGTCTGCTGACCACCCTAACCACAATAAAATGATAATACTTTTTTATAAGATTTTAGATTTAAGTAGAGGACTCGTGTCCCAATGTGATAGATATTTTTTGTAATTTTTTCCAAGTAAATAATTAATTATGATTTTTATTACAACTTTAAAAAAATATAAAAACTCTTATGTCTGACCACCTTAACTTGGTCAAAACTTCACGAAATTCACTTTTTTTAATCCAATAGTATGTGAAGCATAGAATGTGATGCATGTTTCAAATTCAAAAAATGTGATACTATTTAAAAGATAGAGATGTTTTTCAATTAGCCTATCAATCAGGACTTTAGTCGTAATTCAAATAGAAAATGAATAATAATAATTTATTAAATTCAAAGTAAAACATAATTTATATTGGTGGAAAGCTGAGAATCTCCTTTAAAAACCCTTTTCATTTCATCAATTTTGGGTAAAAAAAATTCGTCAACCACATACCCTACACATACCCATCATATCGCCACTTTTTGGCCCATCATGATCTTGCACATACCCTATCAAAAAGGATCCCATGAATGTGTATCTATATAAAGAATCGGGCAATAATCAAAAGGTGTCTATACAAGCTAGCTAGCCCTGATGGTTGCTCCCCTCACCAGTCTGTCTCTCTGGCTAATCCTCAGCTTAGGGATGTGCCCCACTCTATGAGTAATTTGGTTGCCAAATCACCATAGGGACATCCTGATGGTAGTTCATGCGATAATAAGTAGCCTCGGTAACAACCTCTCAGTACAATTAGGCGGACATTGTCTGTCCCTGAGCTGCAACTATCATAGAATCTAGCTATTGGCATTTCCCGACCTCCTGTGCTAACTACATATCAACAGTTTGCCTGAGTTGACACTCTTGGTTCCTCTCTACTATCAGTACTTGTACCTTCTACCTAGCCTGGTATCTCTTAGTAGTGATTACCAAAATTTTTTGACGAGCCTAATCTCTCTCACCCATCACCACCTCCAACTGTTTTATCTATGCATCATGGGGATCTGGCCTCGGTGGTGATTGTTTTTGTATCGATGGTTGTTGAGGAGGCTACTAGTGAAATGGTGGTGTACCCGAGACTTGTCCATCATGATCCTGGCCATCCTATCCATCCTTTCCTCTGCCTTTTCCATCTGGACCTCTGCCCTATCCTCTTCCCTATCCGTCATCTAGATGTCCTCTACCTCTACTTGCCCTCCTCCCTCTCATCCTCCCTTGTGGAGGTACACGTGATGGATCTTTAAATTGTGGAGGGGAACAAACCATGCATCATAAGCAAGCATTGTTTGTGCATCTTCCTATCCATGATCATAGGCCTATGGCCTAGCAACCAGCTATCAAAATCCCTCAACAACCTCGTGGGTTGGGATTGTGTGTCCCCATGCTCTCTCTCAAGTTGACCTAGAAAATATGGTAGTATACTGATCATCGGGCCCATCCTAGCTCTCACAAAACTGTTTGGCAACCATTTTAGGTAGGTACCTCTCAATCATAGTTTTTTCTTAGACCTACATAAACTAGGTCTATTGAGCAGAGAATAATTGTTGTACATCATCATACCAAGTTGGCATCTAAAGCCACGGTTGTCATCTAAACATTGTGATATCATTGATCACTCGAGGTTGGTATGGAATGTTGAGCTGCCTTGTGTACTGCAAGTGATGGCAACCCATTTATCTCTAGAAAATAGGATCATCTAGCTCTACATCTGCCATTTGAATAATAGGTCGAAGCACAACAATGTGCTCCCAGGCCCAAATGTGGAGAAGAGTGACCCATGTGCCAATAGCCTTGCCATCGCAGTATACAAAGTCATGTATATCATGGTAGATAGAGGCCAACATCACTGGCCCCCATGCATATTGGGTCCTCTAGAAGAGCATCTTGTGCCAAGCTAGACCCCATCCTAGATTGAATCCTATGCTCTATCAATCTGGAGCAACCAAACCCCAGATCCCTACTGCAATAATTAGTCTAAAAGTCGACGCCTAACCTATGTACATCTCAAGGTGAATCTAGGAGTTGACCAGGACAATGTCCTCCTAGTCAAGCACCTCATGGAAAGCATCATAGTCAGCATCAATGCCATATATCATGTGCTCACCATATATCAACAAAAACAAAATATGTCATACATCCTCTAGTGTCACTGTCGCCTCACCGGTAGGTAAGTAGAATGATGAGGTCTCGCTATGCCATTGCTTGCACAACACTTTCATCATAGCTAAATGGGTCCAGACAATGAGCATGTAAGCAACGTACGACAAGCCAATCTCTCCTAGGTGCTCTTGTCGCAACTCAGACAAATCACCAAGTTTGGACAAAACTATTGGCTTGTGTTCGCAGGATATCAAAGTGGGATAACCTCCTACTCCCACAAAGTGCACGATGTCAAAAGTCACAAAAACTAGCTAAGTTTGGAGTTTTTATCCCCCAAAATGACAATAGCGTCACTATAATTCAAATTCCAAACAACGATGCTCTAAGCCTTTAAATTGAAAATCGTGACATGCGTCGCTAAACACATATGCATCTCTATTTGACCTTGAAAAACCCTAACCCTAAATTTCAAATCACAAGTCACGTTGCTATTTACACATGTGTTGCTATTTAAAATTTGAAACCCTAATTTTAAATTGTGAACTACGTCACTATTTACATATGCGTTGCTATAAATCAAAATAGCATCACTATATGGTGATGCCACCAAAATTCAAATTTCAAAATGCATTAAATGTGCCTAGAAGTCAAAATTCAAATCAAGTTTCAAATCACATACTGGTGGTCCTACGCATGGGAGCCTCTGGTACTTGCAAACTCAGTTGAAAATGTGTCGTGGGAGCACTCGTTGCACCATTTCGTTAGAGGGCTAGATCTCAAAATGCAGAATTCTTTAAGGTGGGAATGCACAAATGAGTTGAAAGTTACCCTTCCTCACCTATTTATTCTTGAAAATTAGTGTTTTTTCCCTAATTTAACCATGAAGCCAGGGTTTTTCACCATTTTCACCAATCTTTCACAACTAAATCTTATTTTTCATCATTTTTTGTGTTTTTGGCATGTTTTTTTCCATCCTAGAGCCTTTTCGGACCCTTGGGCAACATTTTACCTTTGTTGAGAAATCAACCCAAAATTCAAAAAAAAATCTCGATTTCTCGTGGAGGGGGCAAGGAACCAGCTTATTCCTTTTGCCTGGGCAGCAATGGGGCATCCATAAATTTTAAAAAATATATATATATTTAAACAACAATTTTTTATCCAAAGGGTGTCAATCTTTTAACCAATGTAACAAGTACCTCACTTCAAAGAGGGGAAAAATGCATACACTTAAAAATGTCCTGAATGATATCATACACTTGAATTAGGTATACTAACATCATTTCGTCTTGCAACCCATCCTCTTTTTGCTTAATTTATTAAATTAGCCTAGCTATTTAATTAATTACATCATTTTCACCTATTAACCTAATTTATCAAATCAGGTTAATTCACCCCCTTCCATGCTAACATTCGTCTAATTGAATTAAATACATCAAGTTATTTAATTTAATCCCTAAATCTTCTCATTTAATTAAAATAACCCTAAGTTATTTAAATTAAATGTCATTACACTTTCCCCTTTTCATTACATCGTTGTATTTAATGAAAATCATCTAATTCCCCTAATCGTATAATTAAACCTTTGTCTAATTATCAATTACTAATTAATCTAATTCTCCCACTTGCAAGGGAATATTCCAAGGGAATACTCCTTTGCATATTCCTCCAAAAGGAATACTCCCACAGATTATTCCTTCCCCTTTTGCACAATTAAACTTTGTTTTAATTTGCTAAATTATCTATTTTCCCTCACCCATGAGAATATTCTAAAGAATATTCTCTTTCCTCATTTATTTGAAAAATGAGAATATTCATTTTCTTAACAAACTTACTTGACTTCTTAAGCAAATTAACTTGTGACCTCTTGTGCAAGTTAACTTGTGACCTATTGGGAAAGTTGAAAGTGTGTTTGTTCGGACAAAGGTGAACCTTTGATTAAATATCATCATTGATTCTCATCCGTTGATGAGAATCCATGATCCTTGCCTCTAATTTCTTCCATCCTTGACCGCTGATTAACCTTTTTGATCCCAACCCATCATTTCTCATTTGATTTCCTATAAATAAAGTACTATTTAAAGACAAATGGATCCATCTTTTTCAGAGCAAACTCATGTTGTTGAAATCACTCACACTCACACTCATATTTAGCATCTTTTTAGCTTAAATACTTGCATTAATTAGCTTATCTTCCATTAATGGCTTCCATGATAACATAGATGCATACATTTAGCTTTTTTATTAATTAGGGTTTGAATCTTTTAGCTTAGAATCCATTTGGATTAGCTTTGCATTCACACATCTTAATCATCTTAGCATAAAATAATGTTAATATAGCTTGCATCAGGATCATTCAATTTTAAATCATGTTTCAACACATATCTCATAATGGTTCCATCAGTTTTCTTCAATAAAACTGATTGAAACAAGCTTATCATCCATGGGATTGGGAAAGGGTCACCGTTCTGCATCAACATGACACCACTCCCACAATAGGATAAGTTTTAAGTGGATTAGAGTAGGTATTTTTAAGCTTTCATAGTTTAGCATGTTAGTTTTAATGGGTACTTTGTTTAATTTGTATTTTATTGTTAATTTTGAGATTGATATTAGTGGCTTAATTATGCTTTGATTCTTTATGGATCAAGCGTAATAAGCCCATACTAATCCATCAGTCACAAACCTATAGCAGTCCGTCTGCATCCCAATCTTATTCATCGTATACAGAAGGCATACAACTAGCCAAAGGGACAACAATGATTATTGAACTGTGGGAAGTGCCAAGTTCAACACTCTTCTTAGGAGAATTGTCATTTAAGTTCATAGACGAAGAAAACAATGTATTCAGCTCATTATGCACTTGTTCATCAATTTCAACAATCTCATCATCATCGTCCAAGTTAATCACAATGGGATGTTGAATGATAATGTCAAAAGAAGGTGGTATTCCTTGTTTTGGTTTCAATATGGGATTATTTTGTTGTGGCGAAGAGGGAGACTCATCATGTATTGATTTACTTAATTTTGGATGTTGATTTTGTTCATTGTTTTATGTGTTTAACCTTCAAGCAATAGCACAATGTCTACACCTACGCTCTCTAGAATTTATATTTCTTTTGGTATAATTTTCAAGTTGTGTTTGTGTAGGAGCAATTTTATCAACCATAGGTTTCTTCTCTTCCCTAAGGGGAGGAACAAAAGGAACCATAGGAGGTTGTTCAACCACTTTCTCTTTAGCTTTGTAAACTTGTTTTATCTTAGTAGGCATGACATGATTATTTTGGTTGTCTCTTGGTCATTTGTAGGAGATAGGAACATTATCTATCTTTGGTTGGTTTTTATTACTTGGAAGGTCTTTCGGTCCGATCATAGTTTTGTCAAGGATAGGAGGCTCAATCATGGGTTGAGGCATGTTTCGAAGGGATAGTTCTACTATGTGTTTTTCCTTTAAATTTTGATAGGATTTGAAAAATAAATATTCATGAGGTTTTATAGGTTCAATAGGCTCGGACCAAAAGAAATCCAATGAAAAATTCCCACGGGAAGACACAGGATTAAACCCAGTATGGTGCATAGTAGAGATTTCATTTCCAAAGGGAAACTTTATTTACATTTATGCACAACCAATGGGATGAATTTCATGGAGCATAGCCATGGATAGCCAAGCTTCACACATAATTGATCTAATGTTAGGATGATGGAGAATGAGACATCTAACTATTTCGGTCCAATTTTTAAAGGAAGGATAATCAAACCAATTGCAGGGAAATCAAAACCATGATGTGTTTTTATCCATGCTTTTGGTTTTTCATATGTATCTTGATAGAGTTCATGTACAAGTAAGAATTAGTGATCACATTCTCTCCATAGATGGGATCAATTAATATCTCATTAGTGGGATTGTCATTGATTTGGCCAGCTATGCTTGTCAATGATTCGACCAGATGTGTAAAGAGGACCATCAGGTTCCTTTTTAATGATATCTTTAGATGAGAAAGCAATTTCAAGAGGTATTTTAGTTTTGCCCTTATGAGGTAGAGTTTTGATCAATCCAACCATACTATCCATAGGAATTTGTTCATTAGTATCCATGTTGTCATCATCCATGTCAACATTCATCACATTATTCTTAGTTTCACTAGCTATGAAAAATGAAATATTATGATTTGGCATGGGGTTGGTAAAGATTTGTAGGTTTTGGTTAGGAGGGGAAACAGACTTATTACCTTGATCATTGAAACCTTGAATTTGAATAGGATTGGAATCAATGAGGTCTTGCATAAGATGTTTAAGACACTTACAATTTTTTGTATCATGTCCATTTTGATAGTGAAAATTACAATAGGAGTTTGATCTAAAGTTTGGGGGTAATGGATTATTAGGATCGGGTGTTTTAACAGGAGGTAAGGAAATAAAATTCTTTTCAAGAAGTTGTAACATGGTGTTATGGAGGGTATCAGGTAAGGGAGTAAACTTTCTTTTTGGATCCCCAAATGTAAAAGGATTTGTCTTCTTTATAGCAGCCACTTAGGTATCAACATGTTGGGTTGGTTGAGGGGAGTTGAGTTGAAGAAATCCTTTATTATGTTTCCTAAAAGGTTGGTAATTGATTTGATTTGTAGATTCAGACTTTTCGTGACAACTAGAGGTGGGTCTTGTTTCACAACTACTAATCGAGTTTTGATAATCACGAAGGGTGGTACACAAGTGTATGAAGGAAGGAAATTTCATCATGCCAAGCTTATCTTTCATCTTAGTTTGTATGTTCTCAATGAACATTCATTGAAGGTGAGGATCGAGAATCTTTATGTCTATTTGGGAATAAAGTAATTGGTAGCATTAAATGAAGTTAGTAACTTTTATGTCATCCTTTTTCTTAAATCTCATCAAATCAGCTAATGCCATCTTAGGAGTCATGTGCACTTGGAAATGGTTGGTAAATTCCTCAAAAATTTCATTGAATGAATGAATTGAGTTATTCGGTAACAAGGAAAACCATTCTAAAGTGGTATCTTTCAAGGACCCAGGGAAAAGCTTAGCCAAGAGCTTATCTTCAAGGATGAAATCATTGCATAAGGCAGTGTAAGAGGAAACATGGTTAGAAGGATCTCCTTTCCCTCCATATTTCTCAAACCTAGAAATCTCTATACCTTGTGGTATTGACATTCTTAATATCTCCAAGGATAAGGGATTTCTTTTGACATAGTATGAAGGTTGGCCATTTTGATTTTGGTTTATGGTAGAGATCTATTATTGAAGGGATGAAACATTTTGTAAGAGCTGGTTAAATATGGCATCATTGGTTGTATTTTTGGATGGAGGTGAATATGGTGGAGGTGTATATGTGTTTGAGGGGGAAGTAAATGGGATACGTGTGGGAGGTAAAGTGGTAGGAGATATAACGTGAGATGCCACAAAGATAGAAGGATTGCTAGTGGAAATACCCAAGGTAGGAATGACACTACTAGCAGGTTGCATCGATGTGGTAACTTGAGGGTTGGTGTAAGTAGGAATAGCTAGGAAATGGTTGTAGAATGAGGAATTTGATTTCCTCCTGGACTTTGAGTATTGTTCAAAGTTTGAGCACAACTAGTTGTTGAGGTAAGATGTTTTCCAAAAATCTAAGCTAAGTTACATGCAATCTCTATTCCTTTTTCATTTTCAATCATTCAGTGTATATTATCTATGGTAGGAATAACAGTGTTGGAAATGTTTTTCAGTACTCACTAGGTTTTGTAGGTTTTCCAATTCTTCATGGATTTGGATTATGTTTTCTTAAGGGACACTAGCAACCATTATTTCAACACTTGTTATACTACTTGAAGGTAAAGAGTTGTCAAGGTTATGGTCCATACCTAGTGAACTAGTGTCAACACTATAAGTGAAAGAACTAGATAACCCAAGATCCACGACAAGTGTGTTATTATGGGATGACATGAGTCTCAAACTACGTCTCACTATAGTATTAGAAATAGGACACCAAGTTGTAAAGCGCATGCAAAGGACAATCAATGAATGCAAGATAAATGCAACGAACATAAGATAAATGATATGCTTTAATTTCAATTCTTATGTGTACAAATGCACTTGAAATGAAACCAAATTAAGCTAGATCTAATGAAATGAATGAAACAAAAGATCAACAAAATGAAACAGAAATGTGATAATAGCATGAAGAAGCACACAAATGAAGTTTTTAATGTTGTAAAATTCCAATGTAGACTTGATATAGGACTAAAACGCCTATATGGGAAAATGAGTTTGAATTAGGGTTTCTGGAAGGTTCAAATACTGAGAAATAGACAACACAGAATTCCCAAAAATTTGGAAAAACTTGTGACGGGACTAAATTGCCCAGATAGGTGAATGAGTCCCAAATTAGGGTTTTTAAACCAAATTTAGCAAATTCTAAGTTTATGTTAAGGTTTCTAGATTGTATGCTCAAATGCCTGTTTGAAAGTATAGTTTTCCAATGAAATTGAATTATACGAGATGCAAAAATGCAACCTCTATGCACTTTTCACTATTGCAATATTTAGAAGCCCTAAATGCAATTCAACTAATGTAAATCTAATGCAAAGTTAATGTAATCTAAATCTAGGAATTTAATGTTTTCCAAATTAGAAATTCAAGGGTCCAAAGGTTGGGTTCACCAAAATGAACAAAAGGGAAATAGGATTCCACCTTTTAGGAGATGGAACTTAAGGACCTATTTCACTCTCAAGTTCATTAGGAAACCAAGATCCCTCAACCAATGACCCAATTGAGGGAAGGAGAACTACAAGAGGGTTTCCTTAGGTGTGATTAAGCGAGTGTTCACCATTAAAATGAAGCTTCAAAAATGTACTAAACCTTAGAAACATGAAATCATTAAATCCAATGAACAAGCAAAAATCAACCAGAAAGGAACCTGGTAAAATGATGGATTCCAAGCAAGGTCCACAACTATGAAATTATTATTTTTGAAGTGCACTGGGACTCATATGCCAGGCTAGGAAATTTAGTCCTAGTACAAGAATCTGGCAATAATCTAGAATCTTTTGTTGGTAAATCAGGATCTATAAACAATTGGTAAAAAGAGGTATATTGGGACTCATACGCCCATAGGGGTGATTTAGTCCCAATATTAGGGTTTGAATGAAACTTTTGTAGACTCTAGTGATCTTATGTAGCTTTTTTCTTGTCCAATCTCTAAGTCCGAAAGTCTAAATTCTAGCCGGTAGGTGAGTTTCCGTGAAGATGACTTCTTGACAACTTTTCTCGATCTTGCAATTTTTTCTTCAAAGAATCTTCAAGCTTCAATTCATCTAAATCTACAATCACACATGAAGAGGGAAAAAATGTTGTTGTGTTAGGGAATAGGGGTTTACCTTGGTCAAACCTCGTTTTAGTAATTAAACCTTTGTAATGAAATGAAATAGCATGAAGGAATGATGAATGAACAAATGCTATGTTGCAACTCACCAAACCCTTAAAACAAAGGTTGCAAACTTGTGTGAAATGGATCCAATGGATGTGGATCTTGACTCTTGATTGAATGTTTGAAACTTTATCTTGAATGCTTGCTTGAATCATGAAAACCTACATCACAAATGTTAGCTCAAAAACACACATGATGCATGAAGACTTTGACATGATGCTTGAATCTTAAATTGATGCTCCAAAATTCTTGACAATCAGCTCTTGAATGCTCTTGAATTCTCTCGAACGCTCTCTTGATCATAAACTTGTTAGGATACTTGAATACTTGAATTTCTAGGAGAAATTATGTGTTCAATAACCTTGTATTTATACTTGTTTATGCCAAATTTCCCGAAATTACAACACTACAAGCCGACAATAGATCTAGGATAATAAAATCCCACCAAGATTTTTATTCAAAATAGGGCCTTGTTAAAGTGAAACTCATACACCAGTTGGGGCATATGATTCCCAATATCTTAAACACATGACACAAACTTCAAGAAGTGTTGTTTAATGCAATGTTTAAAATTAGGCCCCAAGACCTAGGTGGGACCCATATGCCCAAGGTGCAATATGAGTCCTGGATCACTAGATATGGGACACACAACCTCAAAATTGAATTATGAATTTTCATTTATTAAATTTTAGGATTCTCCTCAAAAAAATGCATTTAATAAGGCTTGTGGATGCAAAATAGGACCAAATAAGGCATTTAAAGAAGCCTAATTTTAATAGGGAGGGCCCAAAAAAGTGTGAAAATGTAAAGGGATATATTTTCCTACACTACATTGACTTTTAAAATTATGTCTTGTCCTCAAGATCCCCACTTTTAAAATCATGTCTTGTTCTCAAGACATGCTAGTCATGGTTTCTTTGCAAGTTCCCGAGGACTTTGATGTGTACTTGAATGTTTATGTTTATTTTATTTACCTTCACAAGAGTGGAAGGTATCTATATCTATTGGATTCCATTCTAAGTCTCCCTCAAAACTTTGGTTAGATATGACTGTTTGATGTTGATGGTTTCCCTGAGTTGTTTGATTTGCATCTTAATTTTTTCCCTCAACCCTTATATTTTCTATAATTGTGTATAGATTCTCTATTTGTGAGGTTGGGAAAACAGAGATAAAATTGGTAGAGAAAATTCTCCTCTGTTATGCCCCCTTGAACTATGTTATTTATTTTCTTTTCTAGTTGTGAAGGTTATGAAGTATGAAGTTCATGGGAACTTCTGTATCAATTCCATATACTAATTGGAATGGTGTAAAATTATTAGTTCTTTTGTAGGATGTGTGGTGTGCCTAGAGTACCACATGCATTTTTATATCCTAGTTTGACTTATTTCCATCACATATCTTGGTGAGTATTGTCCCAATTATTTTGTTGAGAGATTGACTTGCTCCATTTTCTTGGGGATGATAAGTTGAGCTCTTATTGTGTGTAATCATAAAATTTTGTAATAGCTTTGTAATTAATTTATTGACAGAGTGTTTTCCTTGATCACTTACAATACTTAATGGGAAACCATAACTAGTGATAATGTTCTCATATAAAAATATTGCAGCAATTTTTGTAGTACAATAGTTAAAGTGGATTTTGATTCTGCCCATTTTATTAAATATTCTACCCCTATTATTATAAATCTTTCTATTTTTTATTTTGCAAGCAAATCAATGGGTCCTATGAAGTGTATTGACTACTTTTCAAATGGGATCTATGCTAGTATTGGTTTAGGGCCATTTAATCTCTTGTGTTAGGTTTCCCCATCCTTTGATAGATGTCGTGCGGTTCTTTATATACTCTTTTGCATCTATGTGAAGGATTGGCCATCAAATTCTAGCTAGTTTAACCCTTTTGATCATTGTGTCACAATAATTGTGTCCTCCTACTATTCCCTCATGTTCTTCTCTCAAAATAAATTCTCTTTTATATTCATAAATGACCCTTCTTATGATTTCACCTCATCCCATATGGTGTAATTCTCCTTTTATCAGTGTGTAAGGAATGGAATTCCACACTAAAGATTCTTTATCATATGATGAGAGATTTGTAGGAAATTCTCCTGTTGATAAAAGTATGGAAATAGATCATGTAACTCTTTCATTCCACATTTAATTGAAAAAATTTTGTACCAAGGAGATCTTCTCATTGATCCTTTGGTTCTTCCCTAATTTCTATTCTAGATAGGAAATCAGGTCCTTGATTATTCTTCCTTAGTTTCACCATTATTTTAAAATAAAATTCTTGAAACAAAAGTAGCCACCTAGATATCCAATCTTGTATGATAGGTCTATTTAGTAAGTATTTTTTTGGCTCCTCGATATGCCATATCGTGCAACTAGAAATACAATAAGGCTAGAAAACATGGGTACTAGGCATAAATTGTTCCCTCATCCATCATCCTTGCTAGCATGCGGCACCATCCTACTGGAAATTTGTGTCTGCATTGATCAGGTACCAAGACACCAACTATCACACTATAAACCACAACAATTAGGCACTCATAGTGATCCACCATAGTATCCCAATGGATCTTGTAATCCTCAACTCTTAGGTCATCGGTCTTGAAGCATCTTTGGATGCACGCCAATCTAGAATTAGGGTCATATACAACTCTCTCCCCATGGATCAGGATATGTAGGATGCACCATACATCCTCTAGGGTAATTGACGCCTATGTAGTTAGCAAATGAAAAGATCTCATCTCAGAGTACCATCTCTTTTCCAATGCAGTAATCAACCCCTTTTAGCCCTACTACTGGACATGAAGGTGACGTAGTATAGACCAAGTGCATGTAGAGTGGCTCTCTCTCTCTCATGTATAGATGATTACATAACACCATGGAAGATGGTCAAATCTCTCAAGTATAAAAGAATAGAAATCTCACCTTCATTCAAACAACACATTGTGCCAATCATGACACTTGGCTAAACCTTTTGGACTATTTGAACCTTTTTTTTTTTTCTATGAATGCATTTAATTGAGCAATAGTCATATGTGTCACTTTAATTGATGAATGTGTCACTTTGCATAGATTTGACACACAATACAATTGTGGCTCCTCATAACACATGTGTTGCACCATATAACACTTGCATTGCTAGAAGACAGATGCAATGCACATACCTACAATTATGTCACCACAATATGATTGCAGTACTAAAAATACTTGTGGCCCATAATAATTAATGTGGTTCCACAAAACACTTGTAGTGCACATTGACAAAAGTGATGCTAAACAAAAAAATTATGATGCGTTCATGACTACAAATGGAACATACAAATTTGTACCACATCCGTTGCTCAATTTTTGAGCCCTAAAATCTAGCAAAAAATGACAAATTTTAAAAGAAGGATAGGATACATACAATGTGACCCTTGATCCCTTTGGCAACCCATAAGTTTGTACTTGCCATTTGCAATGACTAACCTCTAGAATTCCTACCATAGCTTTGCTGCTTTGTTGCTCAAGCTCACTCCTCTCTCTCAAATTTTCAAAACCACAATGCATAAATTATAGACCTCCCATGCCCTAATGGACTCCTCTTTTGCATTGGATGCATTGGCCATGTCACCGTATTGCTAATATGGCTTACCAAATTGACTTAAATTATAATTTTTCATTGTCTATGCACTTAAACACATCAAATCGGCTTGTTGGAAAATTTTCCAATTTCTTTGAATTTTTTTGAATTTTTTACCAATTTTCTTGAGGGGGCACCACACTATCCCGCTATCATTGAGGTATACTGGGGTAGGTCCTGAATGTAATTTTTTAAATTTTTCTTTGACATAATGCTCAAAATTGCATTGTATCAAAGAGGGGAAAAATATAGATACTCAAATTTGTCCTAGCCCGTGAGCAACACTTTTAGACTAATTATAATCCATTTTCATATGATTAAATAATGTTTAATTATTTAATTATTATCTAATTTCATATTCTACTATTAATTAAATGATTATATTATTTAATTAATTCACTTTAATATTATTCTTCCTTGATAAATTAAATAGATCCTATTTATTTAATTACGTCCTTAATTATCTTTATTCTTTAAAATTAATAAATTAAATTAATATTATTTAATTAATCACCCATTATCCTTTCTAAATTAAATAATTACTTTAATTATTTAATTAACCACTTTCCCACTTTCTAAATTAAATGATTAATTTAATTATTTAATTATCCTTTAATTCCTCAACATTATCCACTCTCCATAATTAAATTAAATTGATTATTTTATTTATTTAATTCCACTTAGTGCACATTCCTTTAATAATTAATTAATTTAATTGATTATTAAATCTCATTCAATTTTACCTCATTTCTAATGAAGAATTTCTTGCACTACTAATTAATTTAAGAACAATCAATTCAATTCACTCCCACTCAATGTGAGTTAATGGATCAATCAATTCCCTTAACTAATTTATGTAATTAGTTAACTAATTCGTGTAATTGGTTAACTAATTCGTGTAATTGGTTAACTAATTTGTGTAATTGGTTAACTAATTCATGTAATTGGTTGACTAATTCATGTAATTGGTTGACTAATTCATGTAATTGGTTAACTAATTCATGTAATTGGTTAACTAATTCATGCAAATAGTTAATTGAAATCATGCAACCAGTTGTAGTCAGTTAAATGATCAATCAACTCCTCTCATTGATTCTCCACTCTTGACCTCTTTAGTTCTTTGTTTGATCTTGATCATCCATCTAGATAAACCTTTTCTATAAAATAGACCTTCATTCTCATTTGAAGGCTAACCATTAATCTTCAATATTTTGCATTCATTATCATATTCAGTATTCATTTGAGCTTAAGCATAATATTGCACATATAATTTCTGAGAGCAAAGGAAAAATGAAGAAGAACAATGGATATGATTCAATCTTGGCATAAGAAGGGTATATGCTTTTGATATTATTTGATTTCTTATGTTTCATTGTGTTTCATTGATAAATGAGACTTGTATTGCTTGAATCTTACAGTTAATGGTTTTTGGTTATAATTCATGTTGTTTAATCTTGATTTTTGGTCTTACAAAAATAAATGCAAAGTACACGATTCCTATTCCAAACAACTAGAAACCTTGAGCAAATAAATCTCAACAAAAGGAATTCAACAAAGGATAACATGAAAAGTGAAAGTAAATGTTAACACAAACTCTATTGTTGAATGATTTGCTCCAAGTTATTATTGGCATGTAGATTCTCCTTTACTTGAATATTAGGTATTTTGATAGTATGTAATTAGCTCCTAGTTGATAGATATGAGAATGAGTGAGAATACATGCTTCCATTTATAGAATTTTGGAAGAGGCAATGGATGATTGATATTTAATAGTGAGATCAATGATGGAGGATGAATGAGATGATTTTCATAGGATCAAGGAGAGAATGGAGGGTTGAGATAGAATTTGTTGGAATGTGAAGGGCTAGGACACATTTAATAAATTTTGTATTTAGTTTCAACCATGAGAGACATAAGGAACATGTGCACCTATGAGTCCTTTATTCTTGGCTTTTGTGGAGAGAATATTTGAACCATAAGGATGTTCTTAGATGTACTTTATTTTTGGGATAGGTGGAGGGAATATAGCTATAATTAAAATAGGTGTAAATAGTAATTTTATTTATTTATTGTGAGGTGAGATGGAAAAGAGGGATAATTAAGTTATAATAGTATTTAATTAAGTGGAGGATATTAGGTGCAAGGGACTTGACAAGGTGATGTGTTTGGCCGATTTGGACTAGGGAAATATTTAGGTGGCTATATTTCTCTTCAATCAAATTAGATTTGGTATCTACATAAAAGAGGTCCATTTATCTTATCTCACAACCCCCTTATCTCTTGCTATCTTTTATATGGATCTACTAGGTTTAGGAAAGGTTTTGGTTTTAAAATAGATCCTAGATTGGAATTTTACTTTTTGTTCATGTTGAAAATATAAATTATAGTATCAAAGTTCATTTCACATCCAATATATATGCAAAATATATGTTTTTTTAAAATAATGAAATGTATTGAGAATAATTGATAAAAATCACAATTTCAATTTGTTGGGAAAACATAAGTTTTTATTTTGAATTCTAGCCATGACCCCTATGATTGAAATAATATTTACATCATTCTCTAGGTTATACTGCATTACCAAGACTTGATAATATAGACCTTAAGGAGATGTTATCTCCTTTTAAAAGAGGTAAGTAATATTCATTTCATGTTTGAGTTGGTGTGTCAAAAGACCCATCAATAGGTCCTTATTCTTCAATTTACTATTTTTAATTTCGTCCTCCATGTTGGACCCTAATGTTTATGTAAAGTGATAAAAGTTAATAATTGTCAACATAAACATGACATATGATAAGAATCTACAAATATTTAGTAACTTATATTTTTGAGGTTGTGAATTTAAAAAGAATCTATAAAATTTTAGTAGTACATTTATGAGACTATCGCTAAGAATCTATAAAATTTTAGTAGTACAGTCTTTGTAGTAATATCCTTAAGAAAAGTGATTTTCAAGATTTGTCTTTAGTTCTTTAAGCTAGCTTTATATTCAAATATTTCATATTATAGTTAGGGAATAACAAATTATATTTTTATTTAGAGATTTATTTTCAATCACTTATCCTTAATTTTTGTACTAGAAATGTAACATAAAAGAAGAATACCAATTTTTTTTTTTAATTTAGATATTTATTTTCGATCACTTATCCTTATGTTCTACTGGAAATGTAACATAAAAGGTATTTTACACAATTAATGTAAAATAAAAGTAAATAATGCACCCAATAAAATTGAAGTTATTTGTGCCGGTATTGGCATGGTGTGATGGTTTATAGGTGGCATTGTTGTTCTTGCCACCAAGGTTCAAACCCCATTGGGGTGTTATTGTTGAATGGTTGTATCCGGTTCATAGCTCTGGTCAAAAGCGTTTACCCCTTGAATTAAAAAAAAAATAAAAAAATTTGAAGTTATTTGTGATTTCATATAAATTATTAAATGTGTCTAATTAAACTAGGTTCCTAGTCTAAGTAAGATTGACTTGGGAAATGGAAAATAAATACAATAAATAAGTTATGCTTGATTGATTAGATTAATTCATAAGCGAGTGTACAAATATATAGGAGAACAATAAGGTATAAAAAATAAATAAGTGTGATTATATGAGATTAGAATATGGCACTTGGGTAATTTATTTGGACTATAAGACTTGAAGGAATTTTTAATAGCTAAAATTAAAATTATTATTTGGTAAAGCAAAGTCAATACTACAATCTAGATTTAAGCATACTCATATGGATGAAAAAATTGGTACACCTATGTCTCCTATGCATAGAAAATTAAAAAATAGACATTAATATGCATAAAATGAAGCATAATATAAATATAATATTTGTATTGGTACATAAAAATATTATCATAATAACTTGAATTTGACTAGAAATGAATAAATTGATGCTCAAATAATTGATGAGTGAATATATCCTTATGATGAATCTAGCTATTATAACTTAATACACGTTTCTAGGATAAACATGTAAAATGGACAACTACATAAGAGCTTGCCAAAGTGTTCAAGTTCTTCGTTTGGTCTTTCAAGATTCATGGGAAACCAAGTATGTTTTGGAATGTGTGTCCTATGACTTGTGACTATGGTTAGTATACTATTAAATATTTGTAAATTATACTATATTTTTTTAAAATAAAAAAAATACAAATTCAAGTGAGGTGTCAAGAGTGAATAAGATAAATTTTGTTGAATATAATAATATATGAAGAATGCAAGATACCCTAAGCCAAGATAGATCTTAAAAGAAAATATTCCTTACATTATTATTAAAATATAAAATACATATAAACAAAAATATTAAAAAAAAATCAATGTGAGAAATTATTGATAAAAATATACAAAAATGCTTATATTAAACTCACAAATAAAATTAATAAAATTTAATTTACACTGAAGGCATATCCTTATTTGAGCTTCACGGGCTCATTTTGTCCTTGGACTACAGAAAAACATGGATAAACCTTGCAATACGGTTGAATCACTTACAACTGTTGATTTTTTTGTCGGGGATCATTTTACTACTTTCCTTTTTTCATTCATAGTTTTTGGGGGTGTAGGAAAAACCGATGAATGGTGAATGAAAAAAGGAAAGCAGTAAAATGATCCCCAACAAAAAAACCAACGGTTGTAAATGATTCAACCATATTGCAAGGTTTATCCACATTCGTCCATCGTCCAATAACAAAATGAGCCCGTTAAGCTCAAATAAGGATACACCTTCGGCGTAAATTATTTTTCAAATATGGGGAAAAGCTGAAGTAACATGTGGAGGGCTCGTATATCATAAAAAAATGGGTTCATACTTACCGATAATTAGCCGATATATCGTGAGCATTGCTCACTGGATTCTAGAAAAACATTTTGGTGAGGTGAATAAAATCTGATCAGTTGCTTTGAATTTTGTAGGTGAGTCACAATTTTGACTATTAAATATACCCAATATCACTTCCACGCACATGTTGTATAAGTTACCTGATGAGTCATAAGAAATTTCTTCTCAACTATCAAGTGAATTGAATCTGTAGTGAATTTGATCGCCAAAATCTAAACTTGAGATTTTTTCCATTTACTGTAACTTTGCTAAATCTAACCATCAAATACCACCGCCAATACTCCTTATAAATAAGAATACAACAACAAAGAAAACTCAAAATCAATTTTTGTAGATTGAACACACTTGGGAATAAAGGTAAGAATGCATTTTTAACTTTTAAAATTTGTTTTTATACCACAGTTTCAACTTTAGGAATCAACAAAATTGCTAGTTCTTTTCCAATTTCAAAATTACATTAGATGCCTTGTGCTGAAGTCGAATGTCACAATTGTTATTATGTTGTTTATTTTTAGGAGGATTAAACTCAAACTTGGCTACACAGAGTGATGCAAATGAAATATGGACATGCTTTATAAACAACAAATTAGGGAAGGAAATTAGATCTTCAACTCCTCCTTATCAAGGAGGTAAATTTTTTTTTTCCACTCATGAAAATAGGCTTAGGTTTTGAATAATTATGGCTACAGAATTGAACCATAGATTTTTGGGGTCTATGTACTTCTCTTGCTCAATTAGGGTTTTCCACCTAAAAGGAGAGAGATAGGCCAAAAACCTAGGTGGTTCACTCAAACTAATGCAAGTATAATAGAAATATCAATGAAATGTGCCTAGATGAGATGATCTAAATATAGAAAACTAAAGAAATGCAAGTTGTTTGAAAACACATTATGATATGCAAAAACACCTAGAAATGAAAGCAAACTATAACAGAAATGGATGAAACTGAAGAGGTGCACTTGAGATCTTGCTGGAGATTGGAAATGAAATTTGAAATGTTGTTGATGCTGAAATTTTTGTCTAATGGGACTCATTCGCCATTCTAGGCGAATTAGTCCCAAATCTGGGAAATTGCTCCGTAGCTCATTTCAGACAAATGGGTATCCAAAAATGCAGAAAACCCTATTCAGGCATGGCAATGGGACTCATTCTCCACTAATGGTGAATGAGTCCACTTTTGAATTTATGAAAATCTAAAAGAGGAAACTAAAGCCCTCGATCTACTCTTCGGTTCCTGACAGTTGTTCGCCTCTGAAACTCTGATTTTTGAGTCTGAAAGTGACTTTTGGTAGATATTTTGACTTGGTCAACAAGGAGGTGTCTTTAACAACTTTAAGACTTGATCTTCAATGATTTCCAAGCCTCTAATATGTCTAAATTTGCAAACACACAAGAAGAGAAGGATAAATATTGAATGTTAAGGCATGGGGGTTTGCCTTGGTCAAACCCCTTTTAGGTAACTAAACCAAATGAAGAAATAATATGAATCTAATGAACATGAAATGAAGCGATTAATACCTTTCCATGATTATTGATCTTGGATTGCTACAACAATATGAAAGATCTACCCTTGAATGTTTGAAAAATGCTATCTTGGTGACTTGAGATGATAAAACCCTAACTTCCTTAACTTGAGATAAAAGAATGATGGATGAATAATGAATAATGGTTATGATTTAGGGTTTAGAGACTTGTATTTATAGGAAATCCACATTATTTACCCATTAATTGGATCCCTAAGGTCGACATAAAAGAATAATAAACTTAAATTCCAAAATTTCCCACTCAAAACTCAAAAATAGCCCAAATAGGACTAATTCACCACCTTGGGTGAATGAGTCCCACTTGGCAGGGACTCATTCACCACAGATGGTGAATTAGTCCCAAAAGGGCCCATTTTCCAACTGGGTTGTTGGGGAATGAGGAATTTTAGTTCTTATGTTGATTTCATCGGGTATTTGTTCAAATTATTCCTCGGGATGCACAATATGGGGTCATAGGGGCCTATTAATGATGATGTGAACGTCAATTAGGGCTTGGGACACAAAATTCAATGCGAAAGTGTGATTAAATACACTTTGCACAACACTAAAATGAGGTCCACATAGCCTAGAAAGGAACAACATCCAATTGTGTGAATGTGTAAGACACATTACAACACTAGATTATCATTAAGTTTAATTTACAAGCCTTCTAGATTGATGTGATAATGCAATTAAATGTATTTTACAATCTTGAATTAAGGGAAAATGGGTTCATTAAGTCTAGAGAGGTGTGAAAGTCTTTTACAACACTTTACAAGACATTGATAAGTGCATTTTATTCAATTTGCAAGGGTCCAAGACCTAGTGTGGATGTGTAAAACACCTCATAACACTAAATCAAGGCCTCACTAAGTCCAATTTTTCATCAATTATTCCCAAATCAAGCAAGAAATACTTTTTTCTACTGTATAAGAATGACAAAAAAATGATTCAGAAAATTTGAATTCTTTGGCTTTAAAAATGGTTATGGCTATAGTAATAGATCCATATTCGTAATCAAACAATGATTCAACTATGAACTCTAGGATCACATAAGCTTGAACCATACCGATATGTATACCAAAGCTAGACATGCATGCATAAAGGTTAGCCATTTAGACGACATATATATGAAAGCCATAAACCAAATACTCCGGAACCTCATAAATACTGTGTCTAAAATTGCAGCACAATAAATTTTCTTGGAGTATAATCAAAACACAAAAGGCAGTCGTATAGAAGCTCTCATTATAGATCAAGTGTATGCATTCACTGTAACCATATCAAAAACTGATATAGATTTGTACTCCACAAGGATACAATAAAAAGGAAATAGCAGTGACTTAAATTAGTGCAAATGATAGCATGTTTAGTTTATCTTGCACACACCAATGGAGAAAGATTGCAAAAGTAAGCAATTGTTCTGTTAGAGGAAAATTAGTTAAGAAAAAAAAGAGTAGAGATAGAATTAAATTGGAAGTATGTGTTGTAGTTAGTGTTGAGGCATACTTTGAATGGTAGAGTGACACCACAAGAGGTGGGAAAAGAGGAGACAAAGTTGGGCACAGAGGAGGAAAGTTGCTAAAAACATCCACACGTTGATCTCCTATCCGCCCAATGCCTTCACTCGTACGCAATAGTTTGTCGATGGTTTCCCTGCTCCAGATTGCAAGTTACCCATGTTCTATTTTATTGAAAGAAAGAAACATCCTCTGTGAAGCCAGAGAGCCACATGACTTGTTCTGCATGTCACAAAACCTAGAATAATCTAGGTTTGTCAACCAATTAAGAGATTAAATTATTAAGTTCTTCTCATAAATGACACATTAAAAAATTGGGTTACATGAATTAGTCTCCACTAGACTTGTAGAACTATAAATCCAGGCAACCTATCTTTAAATATAAATATTGGTGGGCAATGCCTAGATTAGAGCTAGCTATTTTATCATATCCTTGGTTTCCTAAATTTTAAAATGGCACATAAATATGATGCACTACATTAAAAATAGACCAGTTAAGAATAATTAGTATATAGGTATAATTAAATGCGGTAGAGTATTTTTTTTTAGGAATAACTTAAACTTTTACTGGAGGCAAACAATTAGATTTTTTTCCTTTATAGTTTGTTTTTCACTTAGTTGGATTTGAATTTCACTAACTTAATCATACACATAAATCAACTCACTCACTTAAATGCACAAAAAATAATTCTATTACATGGAAACACTATGATTTTCTTTCATGGGACCCACAAGTGAAAGTCTGAAAATTGTATTGTCCTACCGAATATTTCATTTGTCTCACATCTTTACAAATATTTTTTTTTAATGTCACACTTTATAGACTACAACAAAAATCTAGAGGCATGTAGAAAAAAATTTAATACTAAATTTATTCTATGTTTTTAGATTTAAGTATGTAATTATTTTTTAATTAATTAATTAAGTAGTTAAATGTAATAATAATATTTATAAAATTAAAATTATTTTTGGTTATTTTAAAATCAATGTCTATTAATAAAATAAAATATTTGTTAATATTTATTTTTTATAAATATATTATTATAATTAGTTTTGTTTAATTAGTTATTGTTAATATAATTGTTTAAAAAAACTTTAAATAAATAAATTTTTTTTTTAAAGAAAAACAAAATATCTTAAATATATTTATATAAAAAATTAGTGACTTTTTTAAAGAATATTAAAACATTGTTTTAATTTTTTTTAGCCAAAGAGCATATTGCTCATATATATTTATATTATATATAAAAAAATGTGTACATATTAGTTCAACATGATCTTCATAGCCAGGTTTCCATTGAGTACATTTTCCCAAACAACAAAATTCAAATCCCTTTTAGCATATCCCAAATTCCTCTTATTCAACTGCAAAACACAAAGCACATTGTTTGCATAAAATCTACCCTCCGCTGATGCCACCCTTGGATGCTTGAGTGTGTAGCCTAAACTGCTTTGTACCACCATTTCCACGTATAACTGCAACAATATCGGTGAGACCTAACACTGTAACAATGTGAGGATTGGCCTGACTGTTCATTATCGACAAGACCTTATTCATTGTCCCCTCGATGGAACAATATTTCTTTATGGCTGGGTTCTAAGTCTTCTATTGGTGGGAGATGGTAACTTCGGTAGGAATCTCATTGTTGTCTCTTCAACAACCTGATACAAAGTCAAGACCCTTCATTAGTGTGACAAAGTGGTGTTGAAGGGATTCATCATAGTGTCTCCCTGATGCCCTGATAGACTGTCTGAATTTCATTATCGGCGAGAGTTGGTCACTTCAACGGGATTCTTCTTTGTGTCTCTCTAATACACTGATGAAAATGTATTAGGGAGACTTTGTGTTGTCGTTGAGACTTTGAGTCATGTCTCATCGACATGCTGATGAGATGATGGGGGCTCTTGTTGGTGGGAGTGGTAGTCTTCGTCGGGACTAGATGAGCAGTCTCTTTGATAAGTTGATTGAAGCTTCATTGGTGAGACAAGTAGTGGTCGGTGGGACTCAGAGTGAGGTCTCCCCGATAATCCGATTGGATGTAGCTTTGTTGGTGGGCCCTTGTGACTTTGGCAGGACTCTAAAGCCTATCTCCTCGATGGGCCGATAATGTTGATCAATGCAACTTGCTACCCCACGATGCCTTGGTGGGTCCTGTTGGTGTATGTTGAACACGTGGTGATATTCCCTTCATCGAAGTGACATGGTGGTGTCAAAGGGAGTCATCATAGAGTCTCCTCGATGCCTCAATAGACTTGTCTAAGTTTCATTGTCGGTGAGACTTGGTCACTTCGACAAGAGTCATCTTTGTGTCTCTTCGATACACTGATGAAAATGTATACCATACCTGCAAAACACAAAGCACATCATTAGCATAAAATTTTCCCTCCACTGACGCCACCTTGGATGCTTGAGTGTGTAGCCTGAATTGTTTTAAACCACCATTGCCATGTATAACTGCAATATCATCAGCGAGACCTATGTCTGTAACAATGTGAGGATTGGCCTGACTATTCATTATCAACAAGACCTTATTCACTGTCCCCTCGATGGACCAATATTCTTTATGGCTAGGTGTTAAGTCTTCTATCGGTGGGAGATGGTAACTTCAACAAGAGTCTCATAGTTGTCTCTTTGACAACCTGATATAGATTCAAGACCCTTCATTGGTGTGATAGCGTGGTGTCGAAGGGAGTCATCATAGAGTCTCCCCGATGCCCTAATAGACTATCTAAGTTTCATTGTTGGCAAAAGTTGGTCACTTTGACGAGAGTCTTCTTTGTGTCTCTTTGATACACCGATGAAAATGTATCGGGGAGACTTTGTGTTGTCGCTGAGACTTTGAGTCATGTGTCTCATCGACATGTCGATGAGAGGATGGGGGCTCTTATCGGTGGGAGTGGTAGTCTTCATCGGGACTAGATGAGTAGTCTCTTTGATAAGTCGATTAAAGCCTCATCGGCAAGACAAGTAGCAGTCAGTGGAACTCAAAATGAGGTCTCCCTGATAATCCAATTATATGTAGCTTTATCGATGGGACCTTGTGACTTTGGTGGGACTCTAAAGCCTATCTCGTTGATGGGCCAATAGTGTTGATCAATGTAGCTCGCTACCCGCAGTGCCTTGGTGGGTCATGTTGGTGTATGTTGAACACATGGTGATATTCCCTTTATCGGTGTGACATGGTGGTGTCAAAGGGAGTCATCATAGAGTCTCCCCGATTCCTCGATAGACTTGTTTAAGTTTGATTGTCGGTGAGACTTGGTCACTTCAACCAGAGTCATCTTTGTGTCTCTTCGATATACTCATGAAAATGTATACCGTACCTACAAAACAAAAAGCACATCATTAGCATAAAATCTGCCCTCTGCTAACGCCACCCCTGGATGCTTGAGTGTGTAGCTTGAACTACTTTAAACACCATTGCCACGTATAACTGCAATAACATCGGTGAGACCTATCACTGTACAACAATGTGAGGATTGGCCTGACTATTCATTATCAATGAGACCTTATTCACTGTCCCCTAGATGGACCAATATTCTTTATGGCTGGGTGTTAAGTCTTCTATTGGTGGGAGATGGTAACTTCAGCAAGAGTCTCATGGTTGTCTCTTTGAAAACTCGATATAGAGTTAATACCCTTCATTGGCGTGATAGGGTGGTGTCGAAGGGAGTCATCATAGAGTCTCCCCAATGCCCCAATAGACTGTCTAAGTTTCATGTTAGTGAGAGTTGGTCACTTCAATGGGAGTCTTCTTTGTCTCTCTGATACACCGATGAAAATGTATCAGGGTGACTTGGTTTTTTCGTTGAGACTTTGAGTCATGTCTCTTCGACATGCCGGTGAGAGGATGGGGGCTCTTGTCAGTGGGAGTGGTAGTCTTCACTGGGACTAGATGTGCAGTCTCTTCGACAAGCCGATTGAAGCCTCATCGACGAGACAAGTAGCAGTTGGTGGGACTCGGAGTGAGGTCTCCTCGATAATATGATTGTATGTATCTTCGTCAGTGGGACCTTGTGACTTCGGCAAGACTCTAAAGCATGTCTCCTTGAAGGGTTGATAGTGTTGATCAATGCAACTTGTTACCTCGTAGTGCTTTGGTGGGTCCTGTTGATGTATTTTGAACATGTGGTGATATTCCCTTCACCAATGTGACAAGGTGGTGTTGAAGGGAGTCATCATAGAGTCTCCTCAATGCCCCGATAGACTTGTTTGAGATTCATTGTTGGTGAGAGTTGGTCACTTCGACTGAAGTCAACTTTGTGTCTCTTCGATACACTGATGAAAGTGTATTGGGGAGACTTTGTGATGTCGCCAAGACATTGAGTCATGTCTCTTCGATATGTCGATGGAAGGATGGGGACTCTTGTCAGTGGAAGTGGTAGTCATCGTTAGGACTAAATGAGCAGTCTCTTCAAAAAGTCGATTGAAGCCTCATCAATGAGACAAATAGTGGTTGGTGGGTCTCAAAGTGAGGTATCCACGATAATCTGATTGCATATATCTTCATCGGTGGGACCTTGTGACTTCAGCGGGACTCTAAAGTTTGTCTCCTCGATGGGCCGATAGTGTTAAGAAATGCAACTCGCTACCTCACGGAGCCTTGGTCTAACTTCCTCCCAGCACAATCCCTTTAAATCTTTACTTTATCCATAAAGCTAAAGTGTTGCATCAAGCCTTGCTAATTCTAAATTTTTTGGATATGCTTGCATTTGAATTTCATCCAAAATCTTAACTTCATTACCTTGACAGCCCATACTTTCCAATTTATTCGCCATCCTATTCCCCTACCGATAAATGCGTGTTATGATAAAAGAAGTTGAAAATTATCCAACAATGCTCAAACTCTCTGCAAAATATATCTCAAATGCCAACATTTAACTTTCTTTTCCTTACAAGCGTTCACAATTATTAATGAGTCACCTTCAATGTGTAATTTCAAATTCTCAGTTTCAAGGAAGCTTCCAGACCTAGCAAAATTGTCTGAGCTTCAACTACATTATTCATTCCTACTAGAAGTTGGTATGATCTTGCTACAATTACTTTCCCCACTGAGTTTCAAATACAAAAGCTAGCTCTTGAAACTCTCGAATTTCCTCTAGAGGCACTGTCAAAGTTAAGCTTTAAAAATTTAGAGGATGGATATTTCCATGTTACATCTTCACTCCTCACCTTTTTCTTGCTTATTTAATGCAAACTCCCCACAAAAGGAAATGCAATGTTTTCCCAGCTCTTCAAGAAAAAATCATCCTAGCTTGGATAGATAGAAGTGTTCTTGAATTTTAGAACAAATATGTTAACTGCCTTTTCAATTTTACCTTTAACAACCTCTACTAAAGAAGAAATTTTCCTGAAGATATGTAAATTGTGTTCCCACCATATATTCTGGAAACTACAATAGATGGGATAACCTGCCAAATTGATGCAAAAAAAGAAGATTTGAACAAAAGTGGCCAGCTCTGAAACATGTCCCAAATTGTGTTTGGCAAAGGAATATATAGATTTAATTTTCCCTTTATGAATATCCAACATTCTTGTGCAAAGGTGCTTGTATTAAAAGATGATCCACATTCTCCAATTCTTCATCACACAGTGGACATTTAAAGGGGTTAGCTATCTTCAATTTTGCCAACTGGTCACTTGTTAACGTTTGATTTCTCAATGCCAACCATGCAAACCCCAAGCTTTTGGCAATATTTTGTTACTCCAACAAAAAGAGTAAGCCCTTTAAGCTACCAGTTTATTACTTTTCTAACTTAGTGCTTTATAACCTTCCTTTACTGAGTAACACCCCGTTTTTTATGGTTCCCACAATATCGTATCATGATGCCCCGAAAGAAACACTACTTCGCTATCTAAAACTTGTTGGAAAGATGCCACTTGTTGTGCAGAAAGTGATGCCCCAAAATACTGTTTCCAAATTACTTTCCTTGTTAGCCCTTTTGTTGCTTGTGCATAATCCAAAAAAATTTCACCCCATTCAAGAGACAAGATATCTTTTACTGGCTATAAATCCTGATTGTTTTGCAAGGGAGGTTTGTTATTCCATGAATCTTGCCAGAACTTCACACTTTTTCCATTATGGACTTCCCAAGTAATATATGTAGTGATGATGGATCTACATGAAACCAAGAATTTCCACATAGCTAAACCTTTTGGAGGGTTAGACACAGTGAGGATTCTCGAGGGATCAATGTCATCCAGATATTTAGCCTGCATCAACTTAGTCCACTTTTCTTTTGGATTTGTATACATTTTCCATACTAATTTTGCCCCAAATGCTTTGTTCCTAACTACAAGATTGTGTATTCCTGCAAGATTGTTTTAATTTTTTTTAATTAAAAAAATAATTTGTATCTATTTGAAAATTATTAAAAAATTTATTATTTTATTTACATCATTTATTTACTTAGAATTATTTTACAGATATTTTGCTTCTTAAAGAGCTATTTTATTTATTATTGTTAAGTGAATAAAAAAATTAATGAGTAAAAAATGTAAATTAAAAATTTATTCTTGAATAGGTGGAGAGAAAATCAAAATAATTTTTAGATAAATAAATAAAAAGAACTCTTAAATAGATTTAAGGTATAATAAAATATTAAATAAACTTTTATAAATCTTTTTTTTTTTCCCCAGAAAAAATGCATAATATCATATTAAAATAAGATATTACATATTGTAGAAGTTGAAGAAAGCTTTACAGGAGAAAAACAAGAAGTAAGCAAATACCAAAGTGCTGCCAGAAAAAGGCAATAGCTAGGAGAAAGAAACAAAAGGAAACCACCAGAAAAAAAAAGAGAGCGCACCAAAGAATGAAGAAAGCAAACAGGAAGCAGGAAAGAAAAGCATAGATCAGGAAGAAAGAGCAAAGCCACAAAAGAGAAAAGCCACAAAAGAAAATGTGGACAAGAACATCATGAATGATTGGTCATAGAGAGGTTATAACGCTGCGAGATAGAATCTACCAAGTGTTCAGTTAGTTCCCATCTATCCGTAGTCAAAAGTAAACCCTCCTTTGAAAGTGTATCTGCCTCCAAATTGAATTCCCTGTAAACATGTGTGAATGATATATGGACAAAGCTAAGACTCAGCCTATCAATCAAAGCTTTTATAGGCACGAGGATGATATTTTCAATACGATAGAGCCCCTTTATCCATTTGATGATGACCTCAGAATCACCAAAAACTTGTAATTGATCCATCCTTCTATCCTTGGCCACAGTCAACAAAATTTTCAAAGCCATAATCTCCAAAAAATTATTTGTACCACAGCCCAAACCAGCACTAAAAGTGATATAATGATTTGGATTGTAAAATATTATGCCACCCGCCCTGTAGAGAGCAGAATTACCTTGACAAGCCCCATCAAAGTAACCCCAAGGATGAGATTTATCAATCAATGGAGGAGTTATGGGCCTCAGAATATTCACCTTAGGGATAGTCTGAAAGTGTACAAAAATGGACTGAATCTGTGAAGTGCATTGAAAGGTAGGAATCAACTTATTTTGAAAGATTGCAGCATTCCTAGCTAGCCAAATACCCCAAGCAACAAGAAGAGGTAGATTCCTAAAGGAATGCAACAACCTATGATGATACCAATTCTCAAAACAATTCAATAGAGTATTTCCAGCCCAAACATTCCTTTGACCAATCAATCTTCCCAAATCAAACCAAACTTGGATAGTATAAGGACAATTGATAAATAGGTGGTCAATAGTTTCCAAGTCCAACAAGCACAGAGAACAACGTTTTGGATCCTACCAACTTCTTTTTTGCAGCACATCCCAAGTCAAAACTTTGTTTTGGAGTGCAAGCCACATAAACATTTTGGTCTTATGAGGAGCATGGATCTTCCAAATACACTTCCACCACCAACTACCAGCATCATGAATCCTAGGAGGAAACAAAGTCTTGTATCCCAAACTAACATTATACACCCCTTGGGAAGAATTCTTAGACCAAACCAAAAGATCTTCCTCATTGTTGATTCTGACATGACTCCACTTAAGCCTGTTAACATAATCACTCCATATTTCATAATCCACACCAATCAAACCAAGCCTACTAGCAAATTTCCACCCTTGCTGCCAGAAATTGGTGGTATTAGGATCAACAGCCTATGCAAGAGTACTAATACCTTTCTCAGACAACAGATTTATTAGATCCTCAGGGAGAAGGTAATCTTCACCACAACCAACCCAAGGATCAACACCCACTCTGACATTAACACCATTCCCCACCTTCCAAGACAACCATTTACCAATAATAGGGAAAGAAGAAACATCAGCCTTCCAGACAATAGATGCATTTCGAGAAGTTTTAATCGAACATCTAATCCAATCAATAATGGAATTTGGAGCAATGTACTTTTGGTAAAAAAAATTTATACCACAAACCCCTTGTTGAGATGAGTCTCCAAACACTCTTGGCAACAAGAGTAGCTCCAAAATAATGAATATTTTTTAGTCCCCAACCCCCTTCATCCTTTGGCTTAGATATGGACAACCAATTTGTAAGTGGAATACTGAATTTCTCCTTTTTTCCTTTCCACAGAAATGTGAAGCATTTTTTCCTTATTTTTTCCAACACACATTTGGGAATGTGAGCTAAAGAAAGCCAAAAAATAGGTATAGCTTCCAAAACAGATTTGATCAAAGTGAGTCTTCCCCCAATGGATAGCCATCTATTGCACCACAAATTGATACGATTTTGAACCTTGTCAATCAACCATAACCAATCATTTTTGCCATAACCATTTGGTTTCAAGAGAAAGCCCAAGTATTTAAAACCAACTTGTAGATCAAAATGTTGATAGGGAAACATAAGAAGAATCCAATTATGAAGGTTCATCTGAATTCTGCTAAGAGAGATAGAGGACTTAAGTATATTGATCACCATGCCTGTGGCAGCACAAAATAAGTCAAGTATCTCTTTAACCTTGATCAGTTCTGCTATGGAGTCGTTATTGAACAACAAAATATCATCCACAAAGAGAAGATGTGTAAGGGTGATGGTGTCGCCAACCAAAATACCACTTATAGAACCATTTTGTTTAGTAGCCAACACATCACGACTTAATCCCTCAGCAACCAATAGAAATAGAAGAGGTGATAGAGGGCAGCCCTGTCTCAAACCACAAGTAGGTCTAAAGAACTTTGAGGCAGAGCCATTTATGAGAATGGCATAAGAAACAGAGGTGATACAACCCATAATCCAATTAACCAACTGTAAGCAAAAACCAAGATGTATCAGTAATAACCGAATATATAGCCAATTCACTCTATCATAAGCCTTTGACAAATCAAGCTTCATAACCACTGCCGGCAATTTCTTGGTTTTTATAGTATGGATACCCTCTTGAGCAACCCCAATAGCCTCATGAATATGTCTCCCATGTAAGAAACCAAATTGTTCACATGAGATAGAATTTGACAGCACATGCTTGATTCTAATAGCGATGACTTTAGCAACAATCTTGTATATGCATTTACACAGAGAGATAGGGCGAAAGACATCAAAGGAGTCTGGCTTGTCCTTCTTAGCAATCAGGGCAATGAATGTTGAGTTGAAAGCCCCAAGTATTTTCCTAGACTGTCGAGATTGTTCGACCACACAAAGGATATCAAAACCTAGAAAATCAAAAAACCCAAGGAAGAATTCAATAGTCTAGCCATCTGGGCCTGTACTTTTGTCTTTATGAAAAGTGCCCATAACAGTTTTCAATTCATTCGTTGAAATTTCTTTCATATGTTCCTCATTAGCTGCCCCATCAACAAAGCTCGGAAAATGTGCAGCAATACTAACTATGTCAGCAATATTTGCCCTGTCTAGTTCCTTATACAACTGGTAGAAATGAGTGACTCCCATATCAACAATCTCATTGAATGTGTTAGCCATAGTACCATCAACCTTTGACATTTCCCAAATAGTGTTTTTCTTTTTACGATAATTTGCAAAGTTATGGAAATACTTGGTATTTTCATCACCATTTTCCAACCAAAGAGCCCGACTTTTTAATCTCCATTGAGCCTCTAGATCAGCCAAAATCTTTTTCTTTTTTTGTTCCAACTCCACCAACCTTAATCTAGAAGCCTCATCAAAGGTAGTTTGGAAATCAGAAGCATAAAACACATCCAGTTCCCGCTCCACCAAAGAAAGAGACCTTTCCTGTTCCAAACGTTTTTTACTTTAATTTACATGTTAATTAATGTAATATTACATTATGTCAATAATAAAAAGTTGAAAATATTAAAACATTACATGGATAAAATAAATTCTTCTACAAAACATATTTCCATACCATCTCTTTGTAATCATTACAATGCATAGTTGATTTGAAGCTAGCATTTCTCCTTTGAGACAAATGTTACACAAACAAAATCATTTGCTCAATAGCCTACCAATTGACCTTATATCTTGCACAAATTTATTAAAAAAATAGACCAAAATTTATCCTAATCGACCTTCCAAACCTCTTCACCAAATTTTTTCCTATTTGACCTTCCAAACCTCTTCGACATACCCATTACACACCAAGATGCCATTGCTAATAATATATTCTATTAACAAATTCTACTATAACAATTACCCTTATAACTAATAAAATATACTCAATTATTAAATCTTTCCCTTTTATTTATATTGTTTTATTATATTATCTAGATGATAAACTAGTTTAATATTATTTAGACTTTGGACTCACTATAAACCACATGCACGGGCGTGTGAATATTTCATTTATTTATTTCGTTGGAAGCATCTTTGGAACGCAAATTGATGACATCTATAATCGTAGGGCTTGCTTTCTCCAAAGTCATTTACAATTTTAAATATTTTTTTACAACATTTTTTTTGGAATGGAAAAATTTATTAACCTTTTATATTAATTAAAACATGATAATACAATATTCTCTATGCGTTTTTACCTTATGTTTGTTTAGAAAAGAGTTGGACATTATTTGTATTAAAAGATATTTATTTAAATTTTAAAACCTGTGAACATGGGAAACCTTGGTTTCCGGAATAAATATTATTTTTCAGCTCAATTAGTGGAGAGATATTAAAAATATATATGAAAATAGACATTATAAATATTTATGAAATATATATTAGAAATAATAATAACTTTTTAAATTAAAAAATTATATTGAAAAGAGTTCTACAATGAAATAAAATAGTTTGATATTGTGAATATGTAAATTTTTACTTTTTTATTTTTAAAATTGCTTGACTGGCATATTTAATACAAATAAATATTAAAATTAAATAGAGATCATAAAAATATATATGAAATCATGCATTAGAATTTTTTTTAAAATAGCTGTTGAAAATATTTTTTAATTTTTTTATTGTTTTCTGTTTTTTAGTTATTAATGGTTATGAAGTTTCATCTTATGTTAAAAACTTTCATACAGTCAAATTCAAAAAATTCCAAAAAATTCCTATTCAAATAGAAGTAAACAAAATAATAAAATAAAATAATTCTTAAATAAATGATAGAATACAATTCTTGGAATTCCTTATGATGTCTGAACCACCCTGTGCTCAGCAAGATTTGAGATGATTTTTTGTCCCATTTTCTTTAAGCGATGGGGTTTCTGAATCTCAAATTCGCTGCAGCTTATGCCATAAGCTTCAGTTGGCTATGCCTAAGTACTTGCGATGTCACACAACCTTTAAGGATAGTGCACAATTTGGATACCCTCAATACAGATGTTGACCAACAGGATCGCACTGCATATCATTTTCAGCCTCACAAAAACTGGATGAACGGTTCGTTTATTTTACAGAATATTTAATTTCTGCTCTTAAGATTGCCAAATGATTGTGCTGGTCTGATAGATTGTGTTTTGGATTCGCTTTTTTTTTATATGGAACGTGCCTTCGAAACGATGAACAGATCCAAATGGTGAGTTTCCAATGCAGATAATTCATACTGTTTGACTTAATAATTCATGATTTGTACATTCAAATTTGAGGAAGACATTTTTAACAGGGAATGATATGTTTTGATACAGGACCCATGTTTTACAAAGGCTATTACCATTTATTCTACCAGTACAATCCGGAGGGACCCATATGGGGTAATATTGTGTGGGCACATTCTGTGTCACAGGATCTGCTGCACTGGAGGTCTTTGGATGCAGCAATTGTGCCCAGCGAATGGTATGATATAGGAGGCTGTTGGTCTGGCTCAGCTACTTTTCTTCAAGGTGGGAAGCCTGTTATTCTTTACACAGGAATTACCAACACCTCCCAACAGGTACAGAACATGGCAGTTCCTAAAAATTTGTCAGATCCTCTGTTGAGAGAATGGGTTAAAATCCCTGAAAATCCTATTATAGTTCCAGACAGAGGCATGGATGGGCAAAATTTCAGGGACCCAACAACTGGATGGTTTGAATCTGTGGATATGAAGTGGAGAATTGTTGTTGGTGCATTGGAGGGAACAAACAGGGGAATGGCCCTTCTGTACAAGAGTACTGATTTTATCAAGTGGGAGAAAGTCAAACATCCTCTGCATTTCTCTGAACATTCAGGAATGTGGGAATGCCCTGATTTTTATCCAGTTCATATTTCAGGAAAGAATGGGTTGGATACTAACTTTGTTGGATCTTCTGTGAAGCATGTTATGAAAGCAAGCTTGGGAGCAAGAGGATATGATTACTACGCTGTGGGGAGCTATTTGGTGGATGAAGATATATTTGTTCCGGATAAGGGAGGCCAGGATGATGAACTGGATTTAAGGTATGACTATGGCAAGTTCTATGCATCTAAGAGTTTCTATGATGTGAGTAAGAACAGAAGGGTTCTGTGGGGATGGATCAGCGAATCCGATAGCCAGTCAGATGACATTATTAAAGGGTGGGCTAGTTTGCAGGTACTACCCATATTCACTGATTGAACACTGAACACTACTTTTATTCATGTTTTTCAAAGTAGTTTGTCCCCAGTGTATAGCTTTAGTAAATGTTTGGCCTTTTCTCTAAACCAGAATCTGAATAAAAGGTTACAAGACAATACTTGACTATAAATTAATATTGAAATTTATTGTTTGAAGATAGTTCAGACTTCATTTTCTTTGTTGATGTTGTGTTTAGGGGATTCCAAGGACTATCTGGCTGGATGGTAGCACAAAATTGAACCTGATGCAGTGGCCTGTTGCAGAGGTGGAATCTCTTCGCGGAAAGAAGACAGCTAAGAATAGTACTATTCTCAAAAGTGGGGCGGTTGTAGAAATTTATGGAGTAACAGGTGCACAGGTATGGTTTTTCTTAGACTGTTGCTTTCATCTGAACTTTGAAGTCATGAAGAAAGTTTCTAGGTGTGGTGATAATATTTGGTTGTAGGATAGTTATGGACCTATGTTATATGTTACATGTAATTGTTATTAGTATATTTATCTTAGATAAATTTATGTAAAAGGTGTTGAAATATTATGTTGGAAGTATTTATATTTGATTGGATTTGTTATATAAATGAAATAAGTATTTTGAGAATCATATTTCTGAACATCTTTTACATAAATTTATATAAAATAAATATGTTAATTTAGATCTTAAAATATCTTTTTATATTTTCGACTTCTATATCTATTAATATGATTAGTATTGAAACTGGACCAGTCCCCAACCTATATATAAAATAAAACTTTTTAAAATAATTCTTACATTAGAATTTTAATTTTACTTTGATATCTAAACCATCTTTAATTAATTTGGATGAATAATCATTTCCCTTTTAAGTAGTTGATATACTAATTTCCACCAGAAAATGCTCATGCTCCTGGCCATAATCTTAATGTTTATGGGCAAGAATCATTCCTTAAGAGTGGTTTATTTTTAACTTTGACCAGGGATCAGCAACTGTTGGACTGAATGAACAAATAATTACACAGTTTTTCTGAGTGAAGGTAACTTAAGTTCTGCTCTATTTTAACAAGGACCCTAATAGACTCAGGCAGGCTAAATCTTTGCTTCACTTTCTCTGAGATACATTTGACTTTGGGCATTTGAATCTTTATTTGTATGAAAGATCGTTTAACTGGAATAGTTTAAACAGTGTAAACTTTTTGTGTTGAGGTGGCCTCCATCATAAACAGGTTTTTTAAGGTTAAACACTCACTTACAAAGGTCCTGACCACATACAAATATTAAATTTGAGTTTCAAGTATAAAAAATTAAAATACAACCTTTAGATTGCAAATATGACAATGATTTTCCCTATGTATAATTTAATTGTCTTTTCAAAATCTGAACATAGAATAAAATAGAATTGAATTTTAGCATCCATGAAAACAAAGATAGTTTATGAAACAACAGACCCTAGATGCTACTATTTTTACTTAATCGTCCTTACAAATTTTAAGTATGCTTTTGGGTGGATTGATTATTATGGGATGTACTATCAGGTGGATGTGGAGGTTTCATTCGATCTTGGGGGAATGAGCATTACAGAGTTTGAAGAGATGGATGCAAATTTCACTGCTCAACAGTTGTGTAGCAATATTGGAGCATCTGACAAGGGTGTTGTGGGGCCATTTGGGCTCCTTGTGTTGGCTTCCAATGATCTCACTCAATACACTGCTGTGTTTTATCACATGGTTTCACATCAGAACAAGTTGAAGCTACTAATGTGCAGTGACCAGAGCAGGTGAGTAATGTGTTTTACCATAAATTGTATGATTGTTAGGGCATACTCTTCTGTGGTAGTTATAATATGGAGGACACTTACTAAAGTTATTTCCTGCAGATCATCAACCCAAGAAGATGTGGATAAAACAACTTATGGATCTTTTGTTCCTCTAGATAACCCAAAGAAGATTGTTTCATTGCGAGTGTTGGTGGGTTCTGAAATTTTCAATTAGATAAAAAAATGCAATACACAGGGAAGAAATCTTTTTATGTACTGAATATATAGAAGTTGTGATGGACAGGTTGATCATTCGATTGTGGAGAGCTTCGCAGAAGGGGGGAAAAGTTGCATAACATCTAGAGTTTATCCAACGTTTACTGCAGCAACAGATTTGCATTTGTTTCTCTTCAACAATGGCTCTTCCACAATTATTTGCAACCAATTAAATGCATGGGATATGAAAGTCACAAACATTGTTGATTGATTTTGAAATGTGAAAACATTGGAATCACTTTCTAGAAATTTTTTGTTAATTTCTTTTTAATTTCTTTTTTCTTTTATCTGTCCCCCGTGATAAACTGCAGTGTGTCTGGTAAACTTTTTTCACATGATAGCTTATGCATATTTTATTCTTCTTAGTGTGGATAAAATAAAATTTTACAAATTGTAATGATAAATATATTTAATATAAGATGTAGAGTTAAGATTAATAATAATAATTTATATGAACATGAATTATTTCTTAATATTGGTATTGTTTTTGTTGTTTAATGGTATTGTTTCTAGTTTCTTATTTTAATTTAATAATTTGATGGTTGTTTTTCTTGTAGGGCATTATGTTTACTTTTTCTTTCAATTTGATTTTGGATGTGATTTCATGTTTGATATTTTCTTCAAAACACATATTAATAACTGATGTAGGAGCATCCAATGGTGCCAAACAATCCTGCATCTAAAAAAAAATGCTTTATTTTATTTTGCTTTTACTTGTGATTCTTAACTGGGCACTTGGTTTAAACTCTCCACGCTTGAAAAATTTGATTTATTAAATTGGCTAAGTATTTTAATGTTTTAATGTTATCTTTGGGTGAAAATGGGGCCAAATTGTTGTAATCCATATTTTATTTTA